>BSBM01001383.1:595000-1195000 GCA_027924585.1 Larix kaempferi
CTTTCTATGGGTTGGCCTACAGGGGAAAAGGGGTTTTCATTAGGTTGATTAGGAGCCATGTTGTAGTGTGAATGATCGAGTATGATCAACTCTAAGTGACAAGCCCAAGTTCTATATGCTAAGTGGGTTACTAGAGAATTAGATGGCCAAAAAATCTAGAAGGTTTTTGTTGCGTAATTATATTCTTTGGGGAACCTCGCTGGGTAAAAAAACTAGTTGAATCTCAACTTCTAGCAATATTGCTTACTCTTTCCAAAGTTCATATCTAGGGCATGTTTGTGGCCCAGAGCATCTAGAAAGCATGTGAAGTTGTTAAAAGGAAACTTAGTTGGTAGGGTGAATCCAGGCTTACTAGCTTATCCTTCAATGAATGTTTCATTTGGTGATCACTCTTGGTTTTATTTGAAGGAAAACCCTTAGTAGAGTCTTCTCAGTTTTCAGCCAAGCGACACTTTCAAAAGAGCATCTCTCATGTCAAAGAACTTTATGAGAACAAGATTCATTATTGGAAGCCATGGATAACACTCAAGGTCAAATTTAAGCCCTTGAGATCTGACAAACTTATAATTGAAAGAGTGCAAGACCTTATTGATGACATGTTTCTCAAGTTGGGAATTGGTAGTCGAACAAAATGGTGGAAGGATTGGAAATGGAATGGTTTTAAGATTTTCAAGAAATAAAAACTTGTAGATGGGTACATATGGCTTAGTGTGTAACCTAGGCTTGATGCCAAGATTGATAAGCTATTAATGATTCTAGACCCTCTAAGTGGCTAAGTGCACTGCATTCAATATGAAAATCCTTCATTGAGCTTAAGAAGTTTGTTTTTCCTTACTCTTTGATTTTGGGTAGCCTTCCTCTTGGGAAAAGCCTAAAATATCTAGGAGTTACTCAACCTTTTTGTCACAAAATGAAATCATCAAGCATATTTTTTGGTACTATGTGTAAGTCGAATCAACTTGGGCTTAAGTCTCTAGCCCGTGTGGTTAGTTCCTCCCTAGGGATGTTATTTAGCAATCCACTCACCTTGGTAATCAACTCCCATTGACTGTATACTTTCATGTAGCGTGGCAACTTGTTAGAATAAAGATGATATCGTTTATATGGAAAATAATGAAATGAATGTGTCTTTAAAAAAGCACAATTCCCTCATTTCACACAGTATAATGGCACTTTAATATAAGCCAGTTTCCAGTTGTATATTTAGGTTTGGTTTAGGAAGGTAGAGTTGGCCCTAACACATCTCTAGTAGTTGATGGAGTCTTGGGGATTGGCCCCTCGACACACCATGAGTTGAGTTCCCTTGGAAGTTCATTCTCGTCCTGGGTTGGCTTGTTTGCATTGGTTTGGTAATGAGCCACACCATGGGGTGGGTGACTTGGTTTAGGAGTGCAATGAATGATGGAGTGAGAGTTGCGAACACCACAACTGTCTGCCTCCATCTTGGCCCTTGAATGACAAGTTTCCTTAGATGGACTTGGCCATTTTGATGGAGAAGCGACTAGAACCACATGTAAATGTTGTATGGGACAACTCCCAACCTATTACTAATACACCATTCACTGGGCGGGGCCCAAACTCAGATGCTTTCAACTTGCCACCTAATCTCGGATCCATTGCAACTACTTGACTTCATTTTGATATTTATTGTGGCCATCTTTCCACCGTACATGTATTATGTTATTGTTGTATGGCCCATGGCCATATAATTATGCACTTTGTTAGCATTTTTTTAGCTTAGGTTATTCCCATGGGTGATTCTAGCCTTTTAATATGCCCTAAGGGCAAGATTTGTTTTTGCTTGTGGCAATTACATCTACAACCCACTTTTTTGTATAAAGAGCATGTAGATATTGTTTTCTAACAGAGTTTAAAGCAAGCATTTTATTAAAAAAAACAAGATTTGAAGACTACTCTAAGATGAAACTAGTTAAATTGGTAGACTAATTTAAAAACCAATCTATTAACACATATTATATGTGATAGTGGTAGTTACTAAAAACATGAAAAAGATCAATGCTAAAGAAGACAAGATGAGCTTTTAAAGTCATTGCAAAAATTTGAATATGTATATAATGCGCATTTGTGATAGTAGTAGTTACTAGAATACATAAAAATGTTCATACTGAAGAAGAGATGAGCTTTTAAAGTCATAGGAAAAATTTCAAGTATACATAATGAACATATGTGATAATGGTAATTACTAGAATACATAAAAATGATCATGGATTAGTTGGGATCCACAGATTGGGTGCTTGGATTCTCATAGGCTACCTATTATGATGGTTGATTCTTTATTGGACATGGGCATCCTCTTTTCGAGTAAGATACATGATTTACATAATTCTACACCTTCGAGACAAGTATGGATATCTGCTGAGGAGATGAGTTTCATGGTAGATGAAGGTTTACTGTGGGATGTATACATCAAAGCTCTTCATGACAGTCACACTTGCTTGAAGGATCGAGAAGGTATCCTACTTTGGTCCAAAAATGTAGTTGGTGGAAACTATTTACGCCGTTTGGGTTACAAGGTTATTCGAGAAGAGGAAGATTTACCAAAGCTTGACTGGTGGACCCATGTGATCTGGAAGTTTCAGTGTCCTCTAAAGACAAAATTATTTATGTGGTTGGCCCTGTTAGGTAATGTCCTGATTAAAAAGTTTGGATGTGGACAGAGCAAATCCCCACTATGTAGAGAAGATAGTGAAAACATCAATAAAATTTTTATTTTCTGTCCTTATATGATCAGGATGTGGAATTATGCATCTCAGATAAAAGGTATTCAATTAATATGGAATGGATTAGGGCTCCAAGAAGCATTGTAGGCTTGAATGAATAATGTTGTTTTTTCTAAATATCTGGCTCTACAGGTCCTCATGATCTAGGGAGCTTGGGTGGCCAGAAACAAGGTGATTTTCTAGGATATCACTATTCCCCCACAGGTTTTGCTTCCAAAAGTTTGGCCATTCTTGATTATTTTCCACAAACTAAAGGTCCTACAAAAGAAAGAAGGAATGTGGAGGAGACTATTGAAAAATCTAGATGTTGTTCTTATTTTGATGGTGCATCCCAAGGTAGGCTAGGTATGGGAGGTGTTGGGGGTCTTGTATACATATATGACGTTTTTTGGTTTTCTTGGGAGATCCACTAACAACCGAGCTGAGATGATGGCATTAAAGTTAGTGATGCTTTTGGATATCTCAAAGGGGGTCCAAAAGCTATAGGTTTTTAGGTGATCCGCACGTGGCCAGGAATCACGAGGGGGACAACAGTTCGACTGAATGAGTCGGCTCTGTTATGGCGGAAGCTTAAGAAACAAAATGCACAAAGCATGAATACGCTATACAGATGAACACAAATGCACAGACAATATGCAGGAATGCGAACTGATTTTTATTATTGGATATAAGTTCATGACTTATTCCTTGATGTATGTTACAATATCATACATGCTTATATAGAGAGTGCTGAGACGCTTGGGTGCTTTCCCGTTACGTATAGTTACAAAGAAGTTAGAACGATTCAGTAGTTCAACTGTTACAGTCGACTGGAAGACAGAGAGACAGTCTGTTGAAGTTTGACAGTCGCAAGTCCCAGATCGACGCTACATGTCGATGTCACGAAACTGTGAGGTCGCGGAACTGGTCGAAGTCACGGAGTTGTCGAATCCATGTCGAAGTCGAAACTTGTCGAAGTTGTGTCGACGTTGATGACTTGTCGCAGATGTGTCGAAGCTAGCATCCGACAATAATGCCAACTGCGATGCGGATCAGACCTCCTTCCTTAAGAAACAATGGTCCCTATTGTTTGCTTGTGAACGTGAGGAAACTTGTCGGTCAGTTCAGTAGTAAAGTACCACTTTCCTTGTGCTGGGATCTGTCTGACTTTAGCAATCTGAAACAAGGGAATTGTATTTGTCCTTGTATGGTGTACTCGTTGATGGGTCCAAAATACAGGTATCTGACAGGCCTTTCCCCACAGCAAAAACATAAGAAAGGGAGAAGGAATACACTCGTTTTGTGGGAAAATGATTTACCTTAATTATTTAATGAAGTTGTTTAAGAGATTATTTCTATTATGTTTTGAAAGCGTTGTATGAGCTAATTGCATGACAAATGAGTTTGAATGAGCAGGTGTAGGTGCACTAAAGGACAACGCGCAAATCAAGTCAAGAACTAAAAGAACATCACCAACCTCAGCGCCTTTTTCCTGATCTATAGAGAACAAACTCTTGTTCAAAGAGAATCAGCATTTAGACATTCTGTTAGGTTAAGCATTAGAATTATATAAATATGGACCTCTCGGGTAGCGAGGGGCCCCTGCTGCTATTTTGAAGAATTATTGTTTTACGTTTCAGACTATCAAGATAGTTGGGTTACAGACCTGGTTTTAAACTATGCAGTTTCTATTTAAATAAATACTTTATGTTACCTACGATTTAGCGTTTATAAGTTCCTTTCACTCCTGAGTACGGGTTGGAGAGGGCCCCTCCAACACGTAAGTCAGGAGATCTTGTAGTACAGGTATTTCTCATTATGTGTTGTGCATTGGTTGAATTTATATTGCAGATGAGAGTATTCTAAATAACACGATTTGATTTCTGTAGTAGTTGAACACTTCTGATTCCGTAGTTCATTACAACGCATTCTGTAGTATGATAACGCTGTGTGTGTGGTCCTGTAGCAACATTCTGCCAAGGCATAATTAACACCCATTTCTCTATGTACTTGCATTTACTTCTGAAGCAACGATCTAAATCTTCAACCTATGTATTCATTTCATTATTAGAACTGCTTCTAGAGATTGATTTCTTTCAGTATTTATTGGTTACATGATGACATTCACTCCTTAATGATTTGATTAAAATTGCAGCATTAGATAATGGCATTCCGAATTTAGCTTTAGCATTAGATTATGTTAGATCAGACTTTGAGTTTTATGCATTCAATTTACAGTAAGTACCCCTTAGATTAAAGATCAAGCTTTCATTACTTTAGAATAGATATGTTATAATTCCAAGCATTCAATTCCATAGTATAATTTTTAATGTTTTCAGCAAGTTAATTCTTAAAAATAGATTTACTGTTTCCTGCATTCAAATTCTTAGCCATAGATTTCCTACTTTCAGTATTTGAATTTCTTAGCATAGGAATTTCTCTTCCATAGATTAACAATCCTATTTACAGTTAATTTACTCTTTTTTAGGCAACTTTTTAAAAACATTGATACAAACACCCAACTTCGACAAAGACTATCCTAAAGACCACATATAGTGTCAGCACCTCTAAAGTTTGCACGTCCCCTGGTTTGATAATTAAAGTAGGCTCCTAGTCTAGTTGCCCTCATTAGGCACCCATACTTAGAGCCCACCACTCGTCATCCCACAATGGTGTCGCAAGGAAGAGGCTCCTGAACATCTGGATGGATGTCTTCGGGTTCTGTTGTTAGTAAGTCGTTCTGTTCCAATAGTGGTTTATGGTATGGTCGAAGTAGATCCACATTGAATACTGGATGCAGACCCAGGCATGCAGGAATGTCAAGCTGAAAAGCGTTTTCGCCAATTTATCGAAGAATAATGTATGGACCATATCGCAAAGGTTTGAGCTTCTTGAATGGACCAGTGAAGCGCTCCTTCTTGAGATGTAACCAGACTTTATCCCCAACTTGGAATGCATGAGGAATACAATGCTTGTCATGTCAGGCCTTAGCTTTCTCGTTTGCTTGATGCAACATTTCCTGTGCTTGCTTCTGGATGTTGCAGATTTGATCTTGAAACTTCAAGGCTTTATCAACTTCTCGCTGGATGTAGTCGGTGTCAGAGTTCGGTTGTGTCGAGGAGTTGATCAAGTCAATAGGCGTTGAGGGTTGAAATCCGTAACAGATCTCAAATGGAATCTTGCCTGTAGAGTTGTACTGAGACGATTATAACTGTATTGTATGTATGGAATACGTTCATCCCATGTGCGTCGATGCTTGTGGTTGTACTACCAAGCGATTCACAACTTCTGTATGTCCATCGGTTTGAGGATGGAAAGATGTCGACAGTGAGATTCGTGTATCCAGCTATTGCCAGAGAGTCTTCCAAAAGATGCTGACGAATATGGCATCTCGGTCAGAAGTAATGGTTTTGGGTAAACCAAAGTGTTTCCAAACATGTGTGAAGAAGAGCTGAGCAGTCTGCTGCGCTGCCGTGGTCTTCTTGCATGGTATGACAATGGCCATCTTGGAAAATATGTCGACTAGTAATAGTATCACATCGTGTTGATGTTTGGTAGTAGGATATCTCATCAAGTAGTCCATAGAAATAGATTCCCATGGTTGACGAGGAACTGGCAGAGAGGTGTACAATCCCTGTCGTCGATTAGGCGGTTTAGCAATGGCACAAACCACACATGATCGAATGTACTTGTTGACGTCGGTTTTAAGTGTAGGCCAAAAGAAATACTTCTGCAGAATAGCAAGAGTCTTAGCTACTCCAAAGTGTCCTGTGGTCTTACTGTAGTTCACGTCCCAAATGAGCTGCTGTCGACGCTCACCAGTCGGTACACAAAGCTGTCCAAGCTTATATAGCAAGGTATCTTTCAGGAAATAGTCGGTGGTCGACAACTTGTCAGTCTAAAGCTGTCAGTAGACTGGTGAAAATTTGATGTCTTCTTGATACAACTGAGGCCAAGTAGTGGTGTCATATCCCTGCATACTCATCACTGTAAAAATGAGAGTAATAGGTGGTCTGCTTAGACAATCGGTGACGGCATTAGCTTTACCTTTTTGATACTTAATTACCAACTAGAATTGTTGTAGGTAATTAATCCACTTGAGATGTCGAGTTGTTTGTAGTTTTGACTGGGTCGGAGTGAACTTTAGAGGCTTATGGTCAGTGAGGATGACCATTTCCTTGCCAAGGATGTAATGCCTCCATTGCTTGAGAGCTTTCACAATGGCGTACAGTTCTTTTTTGTACGTCGAATATCTTCTAACTATGTCGTTAAAAGTTTCAGAATGAAAAGCGACTGGGTGACCAGATTGAGTGATCACTGCACCTAAGGCATAGTCCGATGCGTCTTTCTCAATCTCAAAGGGCTGATGCAAATCAAGTAACAGAAGTACTGGTGCAGTGCAGAGCTTGTGCTTGAGTTGTTCAAAAGCTTCTTGTTCCGTCGATGTCCATTTGAAGACAGTTTTTCCATTTCCTTTCATCAACTGATTCAAGGGCCAGGCTATGTGACTGAAGCCGAGTATGAGTCGTCGATAGAAATTCACCAAACCAAGAAAAATTATTAGTTCTTGAATGCTTTGAGGAATGGACCAATGTTTGGGGATCTGTACTTTGTCTGGATCGATGTGAATACCTGCAGAGTCAATTACATACCCCAAATATTTCATGTTGTTCATCGCAAAGGTACACTTGTCCATGTTCAAGTAAAGTCGATGTCGCTGGAGAGTGGCGAGGATTTGTCGAAGCTGTCCGACATTTTCTTCCCATGACCGACTGAAAATCAATATGTCGTCAAGATAGACAATGACCCTTTTGCCGATGAAAGGTCGCAGAATGTTATCCATGTATCGCATGAAGGTCGCAGGTGCATTGGTTAAGCCGAAAGGCATGACTAATCATTCAAACAATCCTTCCTTAGTCTTGAAAGCAGTTTTCCACACATGTGAGGGCTCGATTAGAATTTGATGATATCCCGACTTGAGGTCGAGCTTAGTAAATAATTTAACACCTTTCAGATAGTCGATGAGCTCATCTATCCACGGCAGAGGGTAGCAATTCTTTACCGAAATTTTGTTGAGTGCCTTGTAGTCGATGCACATGCGCTAAGTCCCATCTTTCTTTGGAACGAGGATGAATGGACTTCCACAAGGAGAGGAGCTTGGTCAGATATGACCTTTTTCAATCAAATCTTGGATTGGTCTGCGAATCTCTTCATTTTCAAGAATGGATCTTCTGTAAACAGATGCGTTAGGCAAAGAAGAACCAGGAGCAAGTTCAATGGAGTGTTTTACCTGGCAATGTCGAGGTCCTCCATCCGGCTCTTGGAATAAACTCTGATACTCGTTGAGAACATTGTCGATCAATTGCTTCTGTTGAGAGCTGCTTTGTTCAGTGAGTCGACTCGTTGCTGCAGTATTCATAGAATGTTGCGGTTTGATCATAATTAACGCGAACTTCTGAGCATGATTGATGAGCTTCTTTGTCTGTTTAGAAGATATCATTGAAACCGTTGGTGTAGGTCGTCGCTTTGGAATGTTGTACCATCGATTCTAGATTTTGACAATCACCTTCTGCGGTCGTGAATGATAACTTCCATGACGATCCCATAGGTAAGGTTTCCCAAACAGGGCATCGGCTATGGAGAGTGGTGCTACATTGCAGAGTACTTCATCTTCAAACGGATTTATGAAGTAGGCGAGTTTGCATTGTCGGGTGATCCTTAGTTCCCATCCATCCTTCATCCAACCGATGTTGTAGGGCTGAGGATGCGGAGTGGTGACAAGACCTAGTTTCTTCACAAGATATTCAGAAATGAAGTTCTTCTGGCTATCCTTATCCATAATCAAATGTAATGGGTTATGATGGACCCATATTCGTGTATGGAACATGCGCTCTCTTTCCTCCTCGTTGACAATAGTCGAGGCTACCGGAGTGGTCGATGTCGATGTCAAAAGGGTCGTTGCGCTTGGATCAGATTCTTCCACCATCTTGTCGAACGTGTTAGTTGTCGACACTTTCGCCAAAAATGTCTTCCAAGATTTGCATTCAAACGTATCATTCCAAGATGAGTGGTGATAATCGCACCATTTTCCGGTCGGCGGTTGTTTTCTACGTTCCCTTTTCTAAAAAGGATTTTTGCTGTGATTTGGCTTTGGAGGATTCAGTTAAGAATATTTTGACTTGTCGAAGTTGGCTAATATCTTCTTGTCAGGTGGTCATCCTGATGTCGGCTTTGTTGCGAAGCATGCTTTCCCTTTCTGCTTGGTTTCAAGTTTGCTGGCATAGTAGAATGCATCCGCAAGCGTAATGACAGTCAGAAATTCCATCTCTTGCTGAATATACTAGGAAAATCCACTAATGTACTTCAGAACAAGCAATTTCTTTTCTTCTTGGATGCCAAGTCTAGCCATGAGTCGATAGAACTTGTCGGTGTAACTCTGTACTGATTGGTCTTTCCACTGCCTTAGCTGCTGCCACTTCTTGTACTGTTGCTCAAGGTATTTAGGCAGGTAAAATTCCTTTCGGATGTGTTCGACGAATTTATCCCATGTGTCGATGGGGTCTCCGCTTTTCTCCATCTTTGTCGAGAGGTTCTCCCACCATCAGTGCATAGATGTTGACATCTTTAAGGTTGCAATGGTGATCTTGTCTCCGAGAGTTGATTCATGGAGTAATAGGATTCCAATTGTTGCACCCAATTGTTGACGGATTCTGCGTCAATCTTTCCTTCAAGATTCAGTATGTACAAATTCATTTGCACTTTGAAGGGGCTGTTTTTATTGGAGTGAGTTCTCATCGAAAATCCTCCGAATGTTGAAGCAAATCATGTGAAAATTTCATTGAACTGGGCGAACATTTCAGTTCGTTGTCGAGTCAGCGCTTGCTCAACAAGTTGTGTTGTCTCGTCGGCTGCATGTCTATCGTTTGTTTCTTCTTCCATTTATGGAGGTAGCGTCTGCTTGGATTGTTGAGATTGCGAGCGTGTTTGAACAGGCATAAGTCGGTAACCTCACTGGAAGTGTCTACGTAGACTTAAGCATTAACAAACTTGAGTGCTTTGATACCAATGATCCGTACGTGGCCAAGAAGCACGAAGGGGACAACAGTGCGACTGAATGAGTCGACTCTGTTATGGCGGAAGCTTAAGAAACATAATGCGCAAATTAGGAATACACTACATAGATGAACACAAATGCACAAACAATATGCAGAATGTGAATTGATTTCTATTACTGGATCTAAGTTCATGGCTTCATTCCTTGATGTATGTTACAATATTATACATGCTTATATAGAGAGCGCTGAGACGCTTGGGTGCTTTCCCGTTACATTCAGTTACAAAGAAGTTAGAACGGTTTGGCAGTTCAACCATTACAGTCGACTGGAAGACAGAGAGATAGTCTGTCGAAGTTCGACAGTCACAAGTCGCAGATCGACCCTGCATGTCGATGTCGCGAAACTGGTCAAAGTCACGGAGTTGTCGAAGCCATGTCGAAGTTAAAACTTGTCGAATTTGTGTCGACGTCGATGACTTGACGCAGATGTGTCGAAGCTAGCATCCGACAATAATTCCAACTGCAATGCGGATCATCGGGGATTCCCAGTTAGACATTGATTGGTTAAAGCTAAAAAGACCACCAAAGAATATCATTCTAAAGCCTTTATATGAAGAACTTATAAGAATAGTAGGTCTTTTACAGGACATATCATATCAACATATATTCCGGGAAAGGAATATGATGGGTGATCAACTTTCAAAGATGGGGTTGCAGATGGGAGATGGCACATGGCACTTATGGGAAGTTGCAAATGACACTATAGTTGAACATGATTTGGGACCACACCCTAGTTGAATATCAATGTTGCTAGATAATCCTATAGAGTTGGCAAGTTTCTATCTATGGTTTTTTGTTTCCTTTGAGCACTGTTATCAAACAATTTTACATTTTGATTTTTTAGGCATGCTATAGAGCATAGTATATGAAAAATCTAAATGTAGCAATTTTTAGAGAACTAGTTTTGGAGGTTTGACCACAAACTGTCTCAGATGATGAAAGTTTGTATGTATGGTATTTTTAGTCTAATGAACAATGTAATTTAATTATTAATAAATGAACTGCATTTTTTGTGTAGAAAAAAAAAGATGAAATATCATAAAAACCTTTTTTTTTTATAATTATAAAAACAATTTACAATATACATAATAGAAAATTTTTGAATTTTAAAAATATATATTATTATATGATAATCAATTTAAACTTGTGTAAAAATATTTAATAAATTCTTCACCCATTATCTCATCCCTAATCTCCATACTTATAAATTATCTGTATTATCCCATCCCTAATCTGAGCTTTAAAAATATATGTTTGTAAAAAATATTTGTTTAACTCTATTCGTACTCCACCTCGAACCCTCATTTTAACTTTAATCAATATACATTACATATAGCAAATCTTTTTTTTTCCACAAAAAAAAACAGAACTTTATTAGTAAAAATATAGTTACATTTTTCAGATGCCTTCATGAATAAATTCATGTGCATTTCCAAGTTGAACAAAAAAAAAAACCTAAAATCCAAAATTTTATCTACTGTAGGATATAAATCCATTCACCAATACAATTCTTACATTCAAAACAAAACATATCTTCCATACTTAATGTATATGGAGCAAAATATGTGCTCATACCCAAAGTACTAAACTGAAAGATTTCATTCCCAAATACAAAATGTATAGGAGTTGACCTGATCTGTCCTTTGACTTCATTCCAAAAACTGATACAATTTTAATATTGATGAATTAAAACAGTCTTTACAAAAACTGTAAAAATGCATCACCAAAACTCATAGAAAAGGAGCATGATGGTATCCTCTTATGGTTGAATTTATATTTTCTGAAATGTACCATTCCCCTTCCTGCATAAGAGCACCAAAATGTTCTTGTTCATTTTCCAAATTATTTCGTTCTCTGTAAATATGCTTTATGCTCACATAATCCATCATGACTTTTAATCTATTGGTCACATCCAAAAGAGGAGCCAACTGCACATTATGAATCATGTTATGCCCATTTATCCACTTTATAATGATATGAGAATCTCCAAATATCTAAATAGATTTTGCATCAAGCTCCACTGCCATCCACAACAGAAGTCTTAGAGCATACAGTTTAGCATAATTATTTGTCCCCTTTCCAAGTACAACTTTAAAACTAAACCAATGCTGATCAATTACGAGTAACCTCCCTGCATCACATCTCTTCGGAGACCGCTAGGCAACTCCATCAAAATAATCCCAAGGATAGGTATGATCAATCACTTCCTCTACCACCTATCAAATCTAGATCTACACCTTTTCCTGAGGGAAATAACCGAGAATACCTAAACTTTGAAAAGCACATTGTATGGAAAAATTTTAATTATCTTCAAAACAACTGGCATTTCTTGTGATCCAAATCCCCCAAGAAACAATAAGGTGTAGTGATCTATAATATGCATAATCTTCATTTAAACTCCAAACCTTTAAATAGTTCTCCATCATATCCCCTTTCCACATGCTAGAAAGATTTAGCCTCTTTTCGATTTCATACCAAAACGTATTTGTATAAGTACAGTCTAAAGCTAAGTGAAATTTTGATTCTTCCACATTCTTGCAAAGGTAGCATCTGCCTAGCCCCAATTTTTTTTTCTTTGAAGCACATCTCAGGTAAGAACCTTGTTTGAAAGCAAAAACCACATGAAGATCTTTGTTTTCAAAGGACACTTGTATTTCCAAACAACCCTCCACCACCATAAATTTTCTGGATTCACCCCTTCCCTAATCAAGTAACTATACCCACCTTTTGGAGCGTAATCCCCCGTTGGAGAATGAATCCATACTAAAGTATCACTGTTCCCTTGAATCCTAACATTATTGGACTTTAAATTTGATATATATCCATTCCATAATTCATTGTCAACTCCTTGAAAACCCACATCATAAGACATCCATCCTTGACCTCTAAAAGATGATTTACCATGATCAAGAATATTGCTTAAAGAGGTAGAACCATTTTATTTTAGAAATCCTACCATATGTTTTGGGAGAGTATATCTCAGATTACATCTGACCCACAGATCCGCAACTAAACGAACATAAGTACCACTTCCCACCTTCCAAGATAAGCCTGATGCTATCAAATCAAAAGCTTGAAGAATTGCTTTCCAACATATAGATACATTTTTAAAATATTTATTTGAGCTTCTAATCCAGTCTACAATTGAGAGTGTTTTAATATACTTTTCAATGACTACCTACACCCATAGACTTGTTCTTTTTATCAATCTCCAAATATTTTTGCAGCCAATGCTTTGGAAAAAGTATGCAGGTATCTTGAAGCTCCATCCTCCTTTCCTTTTTGGCAATGCCAATGAATGCCAATTTATCCAAACCATTCCTTGTTTATCCAAATTAGAGGACCAAAAGGATCTATATCACAACTTTCTTAATTTTTATCCAAAAAATAATCCAATACACAGGTATTGCTTCCAAATCTGCCTTTACGATAATCATTCTTCCTCCTTTTGAAAGCCATCTATGGCTCCAATTTGAGATACGAGATTCACATTTTGATATCAACCAATCCCAGTCCTTTATAGTATAAGAAAGTGGCTTTAATCTAAACCCTAAATACTTTAGTCCTTCATCAAATGGAGAAACTGTAAAAGGAAACATAGTATTGATAAAGTTTATCTGCCGGTCTTCCATTTCTGACCTTAAAAGTAAATATTTACCATAATTTACCTTCATTCTTGAAGCCCGACAAAAAACAAAAAGGATTTCATGTAATTTCTCCATGTCACAAACCAATCCATCACAGAAAATAAGAACATCATCAACAAACATAATATGCGTTAAACACATATTTCCCCCAAATAAAATACCTTTTAGAGCACCATATTGTTTGGCCGCAAGAAGAGCTCTGCCTAACCCTTCAACAATAATGAGAAATAAAAACGGGGCTAAAGGACATCCTTGTCTAATGTCCCTGCTAGGTCTAAAAAACTTTGAGGCTGATCCATTAATTAATATAGAGAAAGACACAAAAGACAGGCATCCCACCACCCAGGAAATAAAAGGCACTTCAAACCCCATATGAGAAAGAACAACCCTTAAATACGTCCAACTTACTCTGTCATAGGCCTTTGAAAGGTCTATTTTTATCACCACCGCTTTTAACTTCTTGCTTTTTATGGTATGCAAACCCTCTTGGGCAACACCTACAACCTCGTGAATCTGCTTTCCAGAAAGGAATCCAAACTGTTCTCCTGATATGTAGACACTCAAAACTTGTTTGTTCATAGTAGATATCACTTTGGCAATAATCTTGTAAATACAGTTGCAGAGTGAAATAGGTCTAAATTCCTCAAAACAAGTTGGAGAATCTGTTTTTGGAATTAGAACTATAATGTTGAGTTGAAAACTACTTGTACTTTCCACTTAATCTGGATTCTTCTATGACTTTAAGTAAATCATTTGCCAAGACATCAAAAAGACCTAAACAAAATTCTATTGGGAGGCCATCCGATCCTGGACTTTTCTCTTTTTTTGAACAAAGACAAAATTTCTTTTAATTCTTCCAAAGAAACTTCTTCCATCGGCATTTTATTATCTTCTTCAGTCACATTTGAGGGAAAATACTAAGCCACCTTCATAATATCAGCTAAAGGCACATTTTCCTCAGCCTGGAAAAGAGAATCAAAATGATTTATACCTGCATTTGCAATATCATCAAAACCTTCAACTTCTTCACTTGTATCCGAAGAAATTTTCCATATAAAATTTATGTTTTCCTATAATTTGCATGATGATGGAAGAATTTTAAATTCTCATCTCCATTGGATAACGATAGAGCCCTGCTTTGAAATCTAAGATCAGATTCATGGTCCATCAAAATCTTCCTATTGCGGGTTTCCAAAGAAACCATGTCATCTTTTATCTCCTCACAAAGCAACCCAAACCCAAACTCATTATATTTTTCAACCAAGTGTTGTTCCATTTGCTTTAATTCTCGATCTTCTCTTTTACTGTCGAATTTATTGACAGCTTTTTACCTTTTTAAGTTCTTTGTAAAATGACTAGATGAAGTAAGTTTCCATACACAACGTCATTTAAAATCCAACCATCTTTTAACATATGAACAAACCCTTCATGTTTGAATTAAACTTGAAGGGACAAGGTTGTTTCTTGCACATGTTACACATTGCTCTAATAACAACATAAGAATACATCTGTTGGTAGAGAAACTGCCACATCTCCCTTCATCTCTCATCTTTTAACTTCTAAACACATAGAGTACATATATACATTACATCTATAATATCTAGCAGTGTTGGAACGAGAAACCGCCAAACCCTACCTACTTATATCCCGAATGGCGATCAACGATGAAAGTATAAATGTAAAACGAAATTCTACAAGACACTGTGAATTCAACAGAGATCTGCCACTTCTTTGTAAACGTAAATCTTAAAAGGCGTAACTAATTTATGGAAATCAGACTCTGTAAATGTAAATCTTAAAAGGCGTAACTAAATTATGTACTTGTGTGTTTCAGCTCCGAGGATGAAGAACGATGCAGGTGCTCAGGTACAAGGCAAACAGCGCCATCCACCTGCAACTACTCCGGTAGCCCTCTGCAATTCGCTTCGTTTCTTTGTAGTTTTCTTTTCAATTGCTCTCACAAACTCCCGCTCCATGAAACTATGGAAATATACCATAAACCCTAAACCCTAAACCCTAGGTCACCATTACACAGAAAAAATGGCATTCAGGAAGGCGACGCAATGCGCATTTACCTTTCAGGATGTAGGATGCGCTGCAATAAATCACAAATATATAACTGGTTCTGCCATTGCCATTACTATTGACTACACAGAGAACCCATTTAGATATCAATCATGGCCTTGCCAGAAACGTTTCATGTCCAAGAGTGCGAAGGTGCAGAGGAGGAGTGCGAACAAGAGAGAATCGGACTTTGAGTTGGTCATGGAAAGACAGAAAACGCTTAATAAAGTACTGACTATTATGGATATTTTAAAGCATGAACCGGAACAGGTTATGACAATGAAAAGCCTGGGAGGGTATAGGAGCCGGATCAATCTAGCCAACCATCACAGGGTTCTTGAATTTGTAAAAAAATACTCGGGTATTTTTGAGTTGTATAGAGACCCAAGAGGGGTTACATGGTGTGGGTTCACTCCAGCCGCTGAGAAATTGATAGAGGAAGAAATGAAGATCAAGAAAGAGTACGAAAGCACGACAGTTAATTATGTCAGGAGGTTATTAATGATGTCCGTGGATAAAGAATTGCCTGTTGATAAAATAGCTCATTTTAAGCCGTCCTTTGGCCTGCCAGATGATTTTAGAAGGGAATGGATTTACAAGTTTCGGGAATTTTTCAAAGTTGTCGAGAGAAATGATGGTTTATACTTGAAGCTTACTTCGTGGGATCCTTCATTGGCTGTCACTGAATTGGAGAGAAAAGCAAAGGGAGGTGCAGTGAATGCTGAGAACTCCACTCCTGGTTTAATCACTTTGCCTTTTCCACTCAGGTTCCCCTCGAGGTTCCATAGGATTAGGAGGCATTATGAAGCAATCAACAAATTCCAAGCATTGCCGTATTTGTCTCCTTACGCGGATCCAAGCGACCTGGTGCCTGGATCAGAGGAGTTTGGCAAACGTGCAGTTGCGGTTCTGCACGAGATGCTGAGCTTCACTTTAGAGAAGAGGCTAGTGACAGATCATCTTACCCATTTTCGTAAGGAGTTTAGGCTGCCTCAGAAGTTGATGAGACTGTTCCTCCGGCATTTTGGGATCTTCTATGTCTCGGAGAAGGGGACGAGATTCAATGTGTTTTTGACAACTGCCTATGATGGATCTCAGCTGATCGAGAAGAGCCCCCTTGTTCTGTGGAAGGATAAGGTTGCTGCACTGATGGGTGAGAGGGAGAGGAGAGTACGAGGCAAATTGGCATATAAAGACGCTGATGAAGATACAGTTAGTGCAGAAATTCTCACTGAAGATGATTACAAGAAAGAAGGGCTTGTTGACAGCAGAGATTGTTACAATGGATATCAAAGACGTAAGGGCAAAGATGAAGATATAGTCAATGATACAGAAGATAATCTTGAGGAAGTTATAGCAGATGATACAGAAGATAATCTTGAGGAAGTTATAGCAGATGATACAGAAGATGATCTTGAGGAAGAAGGAATGACAGAGGATGAGGAAATGGATGTAAAGGAGGTTATCAGGGCCTATGAAAGCTAGAAAATATTGTATGTTCCATATCAATTTTCAAAATTTAGTATATTTATCAGGTACAGAAACTTGTAGCTGGAGCTGAATGGTTGAATATACCAATTCACTCCTCAAAAACTGTCATCTAGCTATAATTTGATTTGATTTATAATCTTCATTTGTTCAGGGTTCCTTTATCAAGCTACGCCTGTTTTGTTTTCTTTTTAGCTTGGCTTGTTCCTTTCAAGATGCATTTTTCACATTTCGTCTATACATATGGTATGACTAACATTGCCTGGCTTCATTTTATTCAATACTCTAATGCTATCCCACTTCTGATTTTATATCACAAAGATGGATTTGCTAAGGCTGCTTTACGGTGAACTATACTAATTGTTAATATTTAAATACATGTTTCTTTTCATTGCCTTTCAACGTTTCTGTTTTGGGAGTTTCACAAAAATAGTAAATTTGTTTACCATTAGGTTTATGAAAGATCACTTACAAATGGTGGCTTGTCTATGGGAACGATAAGATCATTATACAGGGTAGTGATGGAGTCATGCATAAAACTTCTCTGACATAAACAGTCCTACAGCACCACGATAAACAGTTGGGACAGCTCTAGAAGCTATCTATCTAGGAACACTATTAATGCTTGCCATGACTTGGCTTGCAGACGTATTCATAGAATCATATGTGTTGAACCACTTTCAAATGCCCAAGAACATGGTCGTGCTCCTATTTCTTTCAAATTTTACTCTGAATTCTGATGAATTTGTTTTAGAATCCAAACAAAAACATCTTACATAGCTTGGTTTGGATTCCTTTCTGCCAAATGCCAACAATGAACAAAGCATTTTCTGAGTACAATTTGTTATATGTTGGAGGAAGTTGCTGACTTGCAAACCAACATTGGGTGATCTATTTTATTTTAGCTAGAATGTCAGTTGAGTAGTTGCTGAGATGTGAGGCCAAGATTATTTGTTTTGTTTTATGACAGCTAAAATGTTCATTGAATCATTGCAACTAGCTTTTAGATTGATTTTCATAATTGGCATTATAAGATAGAAAAGGTTGGTCGTTTTTATGATTGTGGAGTCTGATCCTACTGAGGTTATGTTTTAATTCTTTCACAATATATTATTGACCATTTCATTCTTGAAGAGGTGGCTGTTGTCCCTCACCATTTGTCTGAGCAATGAAATCTTTACATGTCAATCGCCCATAGTTATGCGTTGACTTTGTTACATTGTTGGATATTTAAAAAGCATAAAATGTACTGTTAACTACAAATTCGATACCAATAAAGTTGACATCGGTATATTTTATTATAAATCATTCAATCTACTTGTTATGAACCAAAAAAAATTGGCATCTGATTTTTTTTCTTTTCTGAAAAAAATCTGAACACTGTTAAGTGCTAACAGCAGAAACAAACTCAGTACTAAGAACAGGAAATTCCAGCACTTTTCCAGCAGTAGATTTGATAGCAGATTCTACAGCATTAACAACAGGAGAAAAACAACAGTAGCTGTGAGTAACAAACTTGAATGCTCAAAATTTACAACAACTACAGTCTGAAACTTTCCTGAGTTATTGGTGCCAACTCAGGCCAAATCCAAGGCAGTATGAAGTATGAACACTGCTTTTGTTTCAAATTGGCTCTTCCAGACTACTTGCAATAGCACACTTCACAAGGCCTCTACTCTGATGCCTAAGAGGCATTTTATAGCTAGCGATCCCACTTTTTTAAGAAAATAGAAGACACAATCCTCGAGGAGTGACACTTATAAGTGGGAGTTACTAACATTGAATATATGTAGAGTTACAAAGGATCCCATGAGTGAAGGGGAAATTAATATGAGCATGTATAACAACAGCCATTAATGTGAGTGTGTTGTAACACAAAATGTCCCGTCGAAATTCTTTGACGTTTTGCAAAACTCACTTATTCTTCCTCGTTTCAAAATTTTAATTTAGTAAGGTCTTTGTTATTTTGAGCTAGTTTTCCTCGTCTAAAAATTTTAGTTTAGTAAGGTCTTTGTTATTTTGCGCTAGTTTTCCTCGTCTAAAAATTTTAGTTTAGTAAGGTCTTCGTTATTTTGCGCTAGTTTTCCTTGTCTGAGTTTACCATATCATTATTCATCTATCCAAGTCAAAGTCTTATCATAACTTCCATTACATTCAAATGTTGGCTTAAGTTTTATTTGTGTAGTTGAACAAAACCATTCCAGTGTCCTTCAAAACTAAAGAAAGCACGACTGCATATTCAGGTGGTTTCGGAAGGTTAAAAACCACTTTAAAACTATGGTTTGATGTCATGTCCCCAATTTTGGCCTAAGGAAAATTGGCCATGATCACCTAGGCAAAATTCATAAAAAATAATATGGTGGCTAAAATAATTAAATTGCCCAAGTAAAATTATCCTAAGGTTCTCAAGAATAATTATTATGGGATAATTTGGTCACATGAGACCCCCTAATTCGAGTTTGCAAGCAAAAATAGCCAATGGGGGATTAATTGAAGAATGTTGGCCACTTAACTAAGTCAAAGAGGTAATTATGAAAGTAATTGGGCATTTAATGAGTAATTTGGGTCAAATGGGCGCATTGGTTAGATGTGGATAAGCTTGGTTGGAAAAATTGAAGAAGTGGTAAAATATTAAATATTTCCAACTAGCAAATTGGTTGGGTTCCTTAAAAAGGGGAAATGTGGTATTAGGCAAATTTCACCACTTATAGAGCATTTATGACCACCACTTGGTGGATTGGGGCCTTATTTAGATGTCACAAGAGGAAATTCAAAATGGACCTTCCTAGTCAAAGTTATTTAAGAACAACGGTCCATATCATGTTCACTCTGACCCAGATAAAAAGGATAAATGGTCAACTTGGTAAAAGGCAATTATGGAGATAGTTTATGGTGGACTGTTTTGGCATGTGTGGTAATGAAAATACATTTTTTTTGATGATGGTAATATTTATTGAACGTTGAAGAGAATAATATAGCCTCTTGCTCTTGGGTCTTGTTTATTCAAACTCGTTTTAAACTCAATCATTGGATGCATACTTAAATGTTGTTACACAATCTCTTATGATACATACTGGTTATTGATGATTATTGGTGAATGATACCTTATTGAATGATATTGAATACTACTTGACATTGAACTAGTTCATACTTAATTGATAATATAATTGGCTTAATTTGCATATATTGAATGATTAATTGTTATGTTATCTTCATATTGACTCCATTTAGGCACTGGTCTAACTACAAATTGCATAGAGAATATATTTCTGTGGTTAGCCTAGTGTTCTACAGGGTTCCATAAGGATACTTCTCCTTGGAGGTTATTGGCTTCCGAAGAAGTTAGGATTGTGATCGAGGTGACATTGGATCACTTTCCTTTTTTTGGCTTATCGGGAACCAGCCCTGCTAGTTTGCCCGGTAACAGATCCATCCCTTGAAGACACTTTCACACTTTTGGAGAAAGTGCATAATCCCATGATAAGTGAACCAACCAAGGATGAGACTTTCACACTTTTCAGCTTGGAGGATGAGTTGGTTCATGTTCCTTCATCCTACCCTTCCATATCTAGCAGCATACATCCAAAAGAAATTATGATGGGTGCATAATCCCATGATAAGTGAACCAACCAAGGATGAGACTTTCACACTTTTCAGCTTGGAGGATGAGTTGGTTCATGTTCCTTCATCCTACCCTTCCATATCTTGCAGCATACATCCAAAAGAAATTTGGGTGAAGGGTTTCTTTTTATTGGTGCCATATAAGGAGTGTGAGACTCCTACACTACATGATGATTCTATGATGAGTACACCACATTCTCTTTTGCAGCAGTAGCATCCATTGCTCTCACTTGATGATTCTCATATACATGGATGCACCTATGATGTTCAACTTGAGTCACTTGAAGACTCATGATTTTCCTTGCTCCTTGCTTAGTTCATTTGATGTTGGAGGAACTTCATCCAATACTTGGGTGAAGAGATATATGATTGGAGCGCATTCTTATTGGCAGCAATATCCTTTGTTATTTCTTGATGATACACATATTCATGGGTGCATATTTGTTATTTCTTCTTGCTCACTATGCAATTCACTTGATGGGAGAGTTTCTTCATCCAACGTTTGGGTGAAAGCACACATGGCAACACTTTATGACACCTCCCACACTTTCTTGGAGCAGAATTCTTGGACATGGGACCCTCACCTATGTCATTGGAGCAGATTTGATTGGTCACTTGATGCTTGTATGCACTTGGCAAATGGTGGTCTACTTGTTTGGATGGACAAGCACTTTCATGATTCTTTGATGAGGCACCTTCTTGATGTACATTTGTATGAAGTTGTTATGTACTTTGATGATCTATCTTTTGTACTTATGATGTTTGGGAGGATGCAAGAACAGAATTCTTGGACATGGGACCCTCACTTATGTCATTGGAGCAGATTTGATTGGTCACTTGATGCTTGTATGTACTTGGCAAATGATGGTCTACTTGTTTGGATGGACAAGCACTTTCATGATTCTTTGATGAGGCACCTTCTTGATGTACATTTGTATGAAGTTGTTATGTACTTTGATGATCTATCTTTTGTACTTATGATGTTTGGGAGGATGCTCATTAGAGAGTGGGATCCTGGCATATCCCACCTTGATGTAAAATTTTGTGTTACTTTGCTCATTGATGGAATGCGCCAGTTATGGGATCTTGGCATTCCACACTTGGTTGAAATAATTTGGAGGATATTGTACACCTCCTACTTTGATGTATTGTTTTGGGAGACCTTGTGCATGATAGAAATGCACAAGCATTGGGACATGGGCATCCCACATTCTGATTTGTATGTATTCACACTATGTATTGATGGGGTGCGCATGTGTTGGGATCCTGGCATCCCATACTTGCTAGATTGGTTCTTGATGACATCGTGCACTAGGAGAGTACGCAAGCAGTGGGACCTAGGCATTGTTGATCATTGGCAGCTCATTGGGAGCACATTTTGGTTGGTTGACTTAAGGAAGCAAGCCTCTTCTCCTTCCCATGGGTTCTGTTATCACATTTATAGTAGCTGGGCCTACCATATATTTATTCTAGATTCCAGTATATTTTTCAGCCAGTCCTTTACACTGAGATGCTTGAGATGAGCATTTATGACTTGATCACTCTTATGATTATTAGCAACCAGTGTATTCCTTTGCCATGACTGAGTCTCAGGAAACTCAGATTTGATAACCGATGTAGCCATTTTTCCATTACAGAGCAGTATGCAGTGCCCAGAGTTGCAGCAGCAGGTTCTCAGTGGACAAATGATGATTCAAATGTTTTGCACAGGTATATGATCTAGTAGGTATTATCTTTTGTTCTTGGTTATATTGCTTTTATAGTCATTCTAGTGGTATGTTCTAGCATTTAGTGTCATGATTTGGCGATCATATATAAAGTATTGGACTTGGTTGTTATTATGTATCTATCTAGTGTCCTGCTTAGGTTTTAGAAGTTCTTGTCTATACTCATTGGTTTTACCCTCCTTAGGAGAATGGAGGTGATCATTCCCACCATTATATGGCTTGCTAGTTTTGGCATTATTCTCACTATCTCCATCCATCCGCTACCTTCTAGTTATTGTTTTTACTTTGACTTACTACTTGACTTCTGATATGGAGGACTTCCCCACTCTAGCCTCTTTGTTGGATGAGCTTCCCTGTTTAACTTGTGTCTCGGCTCTAAGTTGCCTAAGTTGTGTCGGCTAGACCTGAAACAGATAGTACTACCGTCATTACATTGTATCTGGAAACTTTATTGTATATCTTAAATGAAAGTCCATTCTAGAATGTGTTTTTCAACACACGTGAATGAAAGGCATGTTGAAATGTAAATCCAAGAATGTGTTTTTCAACACACACGGATCAAAAAGCCTAATGAAATTAAATCCAAGAATGTGTTTCTCAACACACATGGACAAAGTCTATGGAAATGAAAAGGTCTAATTAAAGCAATGGTTTAACAAATGCTATATCTAATGATTGTTGACCTTCTTTACATGTAATGATTGATTCCTCATTAGCGCGCGGGTTGTGATATGAGATGGAGCAAGGGACAACTAATTCTAAGTGTCCCCTAGAGTCTTGAGTTACGGTTTTCCAGGCACCTAGTCATGGCGGCTCTAAAAAAGATCCCCACGGAGATGTATCAGCTTGGATGTGAGTTGTAGGCATCTATCAAGGTTGAATAAGCACTTCCCAAACAAATTACCCATTTGTGAGACACTGCCATCCCCTGTGTTATTGCTTGTCCAACATATGCTTTAGTGTGTATCCCCTTTCCTACATCCAAAGTGTCACAGTGTTGAGTTAGTGCAGTCATCCCTTAGCCTAGCCTTACATTTTCCCACCCTCACCCATCACTAGCAAATTGATCACAACCATGAAGTGAGTATAGCCTTGAGGTTCTAGTCTGAGCTATTATTACTATTGAAAATCTTGAATATCTTGTTTTATATCGCCAGTGAAATGATTACTTTATGTTTATATTGCTATTGGAATGATTTATGAAGCATGCCTTAATCAATTACACTTGCAACACTTTGAAGTTTTTGCTTGGATCATATTATGGGTCAGTTTGACTATGTCAAATCCAGTTTGACCAAAGTCAACCACAGGACATGAGATGAGTTAGATCTTGGATGATAGCTATTTATGATATGTGGTCTATTATTGGTCACCAGATGGTTCCATGCAGCATTTATAGGCTCATATAGTGATCCGGGGTGTTTTAATGATTTTGATCATTTGCAGATTATTATTATTTTTATTATGTCTGGGCATAGTATTGATATTATATGATTATGCAGTCATCCATATGGTGTATGAGTATGCATCTCTAGTGCATTTGGGCTCTTTGAGTCCATTGGGATAGTCAGTTTTCAGTTTTGGGCAATTTCAGTTGGGATTTGTCTCAGTTTATCGCTTCAGTGCAGATTTGCCATTAAAAATGGTCTGTCAGAGCAGTGTCATGATTTGATTGGTTCACCTAGGGCGCTACAGCGGGAGTATGGGGTCCAACCACTTGTTTTTACTATATTGCCATAATCCCAGACATGTTGGTGTAGTCAGATTTGGCCCCGGGTGACCAGGCAGAGAAATACAGGCATTTTTATCTTTTACAGGTGATTTATAGAGGCATACAAAATGGTAAAATTGGCTACAGAGGAAATCGATTTGGGCTACTGAGGCAAGGAAATGGCATAGGAATGATCTTGATGATGTGTATGATGTCTCCCACACCTTCCACAACAGTTGCAATAGTCAGTGGGGCCTACATACTTCCCGATGGCATTTTATATGGATTTATTGTGTCCTTGGGGGCTCACGACCTTCCCAATTGGGCATGATTTTACACTTTGGTGATATATTTGATGGTTATTGTGCCATGGGGACACACTAGGGAGGAAATATATCACCCCCTAGACCCACCATGAGCGTTATGTTATGTTCTCCTAATCACTTGGAGTGGGACGTCCTCCTAGGGCGATTTTGTCCATGTCATTGTTATATTTTTGAGATGATCCATGTACTTTATGTTGAGCTCATCTCAAGCGTAGATTATCACTATTGTATCTTTTAATCTTAGCCACTCATTAAAAAGGTGGTTAGGGTTTTGGTCTTTCTCATACCTATGTATATGAGAGAGCCTCTCATTGTAAAGGGACTTTTGGGCTTTTGGCTTTTGGAATAAAATATATTCTTGCAGATACTTGTCTTATGGTTTTTGATGTTATTGGTGTTGATCGAAACTGTTCTTCCTCTGCACTGAGGATCTTGGTGGTTATTTTGCACATCTTTTCTCCACGTTTTTTATCTACAGGTGAAGAAGTCGAATAGGTGAGGAAGGCGCACTGGTTGGGGAGACTCTCCTTGCCTCTTTCTTTTCGCTTCGTCGGTTTTAGGGAGTATCACTGCTTTGTACCTCTTACTCTTTGAGATTATGTTCGTCATTTGTATTTCCTTCATTCTTGCTTGAACTGATTGATTTTATTTGTCCTTGGTTCAACAGGAAGAGGAGGGCGCACTTGTGGAGATGGACAATTTGTGAGGGCAAAAGAAAGCACCAAATTCTCATTTGATCTTTGCGGGAACAATCCTCAACATCATAGCAATCATCTCCATGACTTCGGTACGCTTGCAAGGTATGTAGATTATTCTTCTTTCCTACCCATCTGTCAGTTAATGATAAAACCCTCGTTTAATTTCTTCGAAAAATTCCTTGGCTCAAACGACTTGGTTTACTGCCAAACCATTTCTGGGTTATTGGCCTCTTGCATATCCTTAGGTGGGTTCTCCAAGGCGTCATTGTTGGAGGACTCCATCGGCCCAAATCCCAAGGCACTTGTCTTCTAGCCCTAGTGCACTTCCCTAATTGGCTGGTTTACTTGTCGTTTGATCTTTGTTTGTGAGCTTGTTTGCCTTAACACTGTCATATCCTTCTGTCAAGCTGTGCTAGAAAGCCCTAATTCTTAGATTCACTCTTTGGGACACTTTCCCTGTTTTAAGGGTCATGTTTCTCAAGGCAGCTGAATTTGATCATTTGTACTAGCACTTGAATGCTGGAATCATACCTGACTGTCGAGTCACTGTGCAGAATCAACCTTTGTCAAGTCTTACTCTTCTTAAGCCTCCACAGTGACCCTAATTCCTTAAATCTAGGGTTCCATACCTGTTACCTTACATACCTTATTGCTATAGCTTGATTTGGTGATCTGGTTAGATCTCTCATGTCGGGAGTAGATCAGGGTCTCCCCCTTTGTTATCTTTGGCTTTGATAGCATAAAGCGAAGGGTGCTGTTATCACACAACTTGTAGTTGCCCCTAGTGATATCCCATCCGGGACGGTAGAGGAGATGGGCAACTAAAGAGGTGACCCAAGAGATGCCACGGTTCCCAATGCAAGGTAGGAGTCACGTCAACCAGGGCACTCTTCACTTTAGATCTAGATAAATCAAGACCTAGGGGGAGACCCTATAACCAATCAAAGGTTCCTAAGGATGAGTAAATGGTAAGTTACGAAAACCAATGCAAGGTAAAGTGGACCTAGAAATTAAAGTATGGTTGAAGGTGGTTTGAGAAATGATTAGTGTTTCAACCAATGTATGATTTAGGCCACATGATTAGTTATGATGACAAATATAGTACCCTGTGTTACACAAGTAGGACCCACTTTCTTGGGATGTGTGAAATGGCTTGATGTGGACCCACAAGGTGAAATTAAGGGATGCAATTGGCACTAGAGGATATGTAATGAGTAGATCTATGGATCTAAGTTGAATTTAGGAGTACCCACTTACTAGATCTAAGGTTTGACACAATTCCCAATAAGTGCGACTTGCCCAAGGAGGACTAGTGCCTTGTTGGATGGGTTAATGGAGTCAAAAGATATGTCAAAATGTAGATCGGGACACCTAGAGGTCAAGACAAGTGGGCTAATTGAGAAAGAGTGGTTGGATTTTGCTAGATCTAGGATTTCATGAAATGACCCAAGTGGACCACAATCCCTTAAAACAATGAATGCTACCCCCAAGGCAGATCGTCACAAAATGATACTCTAGATATAGGTTTCAAGGTATGCCCGTTCCAAATCCACTGAAATCTCAACTACCCAGGTCCTAGAAGTGGGCAAACTCAGTCACCCAAGGAAGTGCGACCTTGCTCAAGGAGGGCTAAAAGGTGGATAAGCATTAGAGAGATTTTGAGGTCAAAAAATGGCCTCCTAAGAGATGTACTACAAAACTATGAGATATATTAAAATATTATGAATTGGGGGTTTTATGGGGTAGGTATATATGACAAGTCACCTCCCACACTATTTTCTATGCACAATATAAATAACCATGGTTGAGTTACTTTTCAAAATTCACTAGAAATAAAATTAATAAAATAAGTCTACATTGATGTGACTAAGATTCATTGTAAATTACCAAAAATTTATTGTCCTTTAGCATTTATTTGTCTTGAACTTGCAAATGAAATTAAATAATAAAAAACATTTTTAAGAGCTATTTTTTTTAATTTTATGTTGACTTTTTATATTTAGTACTTTTCTCATGAATTTAATAATGTAATTTAATTGAGAATTTATTTACATGTAAAATATCAATAATATTATTATAATCCACATTGCATTATTATTATTATTTATTAAATCTATTATTATTCTTTATTAGTTTGACATTATATTATTAAATAGAATGGAGTGAATATATAATTTAAAATTAAAAACATAAAAATGATAATATATTATTTTATAAAAAAATGTGAAAGGACTTTCTTTATGAATTAAGAGTACTTCACTTGAAAATGACAATAATATTATTTTATGAGAAAGTGTGAAAAGACATTCATTATGAGCACTTTACTTGAAAATGACAATAATATTATTTTATGAAAAGACTATCATTATGAGTACTTTATTTTATGACTTAAAAGTACTTACACCACTACCTTGGTTAACTATGTGTTTTCATCCACCATAGAAAATTTGACAAATAAGCATTCTTAACTCATGCAATGCCACCTCACCAAGGGGGATGATGTCATCTACTAGAATGTGATTGGTTGTATTTTATAGTACATTTTCTTTGTTTTGAGGCCATTTTTTGACCTCAAAATTTCTCTAATGGTGTGTCAAATCAAGTCCAATGGCCACCAAATTGTATATCCAAGTAGCTTAGGCACCGATCTATGTGGATCTAGAAAATCAAGCCAATCCAAGGGTTAGATCTTACTAGATCTGAGTTTTAAGGTGCCAAGTAGTTCAAAAGGGGGTTTTAATCCCTTAAAATGTGGTGCCAAGTAGTTCAAAAGAGGGTTTTAATCCCTTAAAATGTGGAATGATGCCCACAAGGTAGAAATCACCCAAGTAAAAGTCTAGGGGTAGGTTATCAAGTGTGTAGATTGCAAATCAAGTGGGATCTCACCTACCCACATGCTAGATCTAACCCAACAAGCCTCTCCAAGGAAGTGCGATTTGGTTCAAGAGGGCTATATTGCCTTGAAAAGTGTGTTAATTTTAACCCAATCACCACCAAACTATAGATCCAACTAGGGGTGGATGCTATAGAGGTGGGTTCTTAAGATCTTTTCAAAAGCAAGGCTAGATCTAAGTAGATCTAAGAAAAATCAAAATGAGGGTTTTAATTAATTAGGGTTTGTGACCAATGAAGAGAGAATGGATGGAAAGAGGCACATACCTTGTAGATCTTACCTCAATTGCTCGTGGCCACCTTGCAAATTGATAGCATTCTCCTATGTGTATATTCAAGAGTGAGATCCAAGAGCTCCAACCAAAACTTCCTCCTCCAAGATAGCCAAATCGTCCTCCTCCTACAAGACAAGATCAAAGAAACAAGTCAAGTAAGATGATTATGAAAATGATAGAAAGATGTAATAGAAAGCATCAACTATGTCACGAAGATATAATAATGATACTCCCTGTCACAAGATCAACCCTAGAGAGAATATGTGGATCCCTCCAACAATAACCCTCAAGAAATCGCCCTCCTCTCCACCAATACGACTTTCCTGCAAGAAAACTAGTAGAAGCACCAAAATCCACAATGATACATAGAAGAGATACTGTATACTCAAGATGCAAGAGAATCCACAAGACAAGAGAGATATGTTCCACAAAGAAGTGTTCTATTCCAATATTCCAGAGCTCCAAAGGTGAGCTATACAATAGGGGGTCTCCTCCTTATATAGGATAATAAAGACCAAAACCCTATACCACTCTACAATACTACATCAAATGAGTGGTTGAGATTAAAAGATCTCAATATACAATCAATGGCTAAGATGAGCCATAATAACATAACACATGGATCACTCATAAAGTGATGACGTCATAGTCTAAAATAATCATGGAGGGTGACCTCATCCACTAGAGGGGGTAAAAGTACCAAAGCCCACCTCATAATGACTAGGACATGACATAAGAAGCACATGGTGGGGCTAGGAGGCATCAATCCTTACTAGCTCATCCCCAAGGCACAATAAAATAATAAAATATGTCCAATATAATATAAATGATCAAATCTGTCCTCAAAATCTGTGACAGACAAGCAGTAAAAGACCTCCTGTGATCGCTGTGGGCCTACCCACATGGTGAAAACTGGCTGGAAGATAGTGGGATCACCCTGGAAGACCTCTGTGAAAACCAAATGTCAAAACCTTGCCTGAATTGCCCAAATCGAATTCCTCAGTGACCACTTTATCCCATTTTTTAACTGTCTCGGTAACTGTGAAAGTGCCAAAACTGCCTCCTAGGGCATCTGCGCTGTCTAACTGAGCCCACCAGGCTCTCCAGAAGGGGGGGTAAATGGTAAAAACAAGTGACTGGACCACCCCCTCCTCATACAGCGCCCTAGGTGAATTGGCCTCTCATGGCCCCTGCTGCTCAGGCTGGGAAATCAGCCCCAAATCTGGTCAACAAGTGTAAAACTGCATCAATCACTGTCAGAAGTGCCCGGAACTGAAAGATAAGTGTTTCATTGGATCCAGAAGACCCAAATCCACTAGGAATGTGTAATCATACACCATGGGTTGCCCTAATGGGCTAGCTGTAGGGTCCACCATATATGGACAATGCATAATCTGATGATCTGAAGTAATAATAAAATCTGCTGAACTACATCAATCATCATCTGAACCATATGTCCATCATATGGCATCATCATCAAGTATGTGGGACCATCGATCATCATCAATAGGTATAGATATATGGCCCACATCATCACGAATCCCAATAATATACAACCAAGGATAAATCACATCAGTAGACTAAGACATGCTTCTCTAATCATTCTCACAGCCAAGCTCAAAGTATAACATCCATTCAGTGGCATTAATCAAGTTAGCATATTCCTTTGTTATATAAAATTACTTGCACAATAGTTCAAATGACAAACTCAGCCATTGGACATGGTCAAACTGCTAGTGAAGGATGAAGGCTAGGAACAAGGTTGGGCCAAGGGGTTGACTTGTCTAACTTAACTCAAAAATACTTTGGACTGGGAGAAGGGGGAAGCTACAAACTCTGTGCTGGACAAAATAACACGGGGGATGGCTGTGCCTCACAAATGGATAAGTTGTTTAGAGAGTGCTTATTCAACTTAGGCATCATGTCTACATCAAGTTGATCCAGGTTCATTAGGATCATTCAATTTCATTTCATGGCCTTTTTGGCCTACATAACCCTTCGGATCTCAGGTGTGCTGATAAGCACAACTAGTTGCAGCTTGCATCCAGGGCATGTTTTCATATACATATAAGGTCAGCAATTGTTTAGATATAGCTTTTAAGAACCATTGCTTTTTGGACCTTTCTTATACTCTTCGAGGAGTATTTTTAGCTGTTCATCGCTCTTGCCCTTTTTAGTTTCCATGGGCGAATTTATAAGTTTCCATAAGTAGAAAATGAGCTTTTAGTTTTAGCCAACAACATCTCAAGTGACTAGGGGGAGTTCGAGCCAATGCCAAACATCGGGACAACCGACCAGAATGATTTAGGCCTACAATCCAACTCACCAACGGCAAGTTTTGTCACCAACTTAGAGCCGAGACATTGAACATACAAGGATGCGGTCCAAACACAGAGGTAGAAAAATGGGGAAGTCCTCAGTATCAGAAAGTCAAATGAGACAGGTCAAGGTTTAAAGTCAAATAGGAAAGTCATGTATGGATGGAGTCAAGTGAATATGGAGCCTACACTAGCAGACAACTGGTGTCAGGAAAGACCATATCTATGTAAGGTGGAAAACCAGTGGGTTTTGTTAAATGACCTAAATGTGCAAGGAATTGTCCATTTTATGATTTATAGTTCATTTTAAACAGTTTGCCACATCAGGAATAATATACCAAGCAGAAGCTGTGAACATGACTAAATCAACAAGATAATAATCCACAGTCAATGATAAAATATCCATAGATCATACAACATCATCATAGTAATAAACATCATATACCATCTGAAACACTGCTGCAATACATCTCTAAGCACTGAACTGAAACTGTATGGGATAAAGGGTCACATCGGTCATCCAATCTGAACTCTCAAGGCTCAGCCTTGACACAAGGTCTAACATAAGTCTGAATAATACACTGCTCTGATCATGTGTGATCACAAAATATACAATCATCATAGCCATGCTCTAAATAATGGAAGCTCTGGAATGTGCAGATATCTGCTAAACAAGAATAGTAGCCCTGCTACTATGGTGTGATAACATGTGCCTCGATTGGCGTGACAACCAATCCTTTTGGGAATCGAGGCTCTCGTGGTTCACCTCTTTGGTTTCCTATCCCCTCTACCATCCTTTTGGATCCATCATTAGAGGAAACTACAAGTTTGGTGATAACATTTTGGCGCCGTTGCCAAGGAGGTGGAGGCTTACCTTCGGTGTTTGCGAGTGTCCGTGCGTTATCTCTTATCTTATCGCATCTGGTATTTTGCCTGGTGATTGTATTTCTAATTTTCGTAATTTTTCCAATCACGATCTTAATTCACTCATCTCACCTCTCCTACGACATTTATTATTTTTCGGTGAATTACTTGTGTGGTTCACCTGGCGACTCCACCCCGCGACTCTACTGAGGACCGAACCCAACACATAAACCTTAAGTTCTTAGAACGTCCAACTAATTTTGGAGGAATCCCTGCTACTTATACTCGGAACTGAAGACACATCTAAGAGAACTCGTCCAATTTCTTTTGGAAGATTTCTAATCCTAGTTCTTCACCAAGTCATCTTTTAGGATCTCCTTCATCTTCATCTAGTCCAGTGGCTGGAACAAACACTGGTGGAAACCAGAACAACCCTCCTCAGAATCCTAGGATTTTCGGAAGGAATGCTAAGCCATCTCCTTTAGATTTTTCCCAAATCGAGGGAGCCCCCCATGACATGCCAGAATGTTAAAATGTTAACCAGGAAAATGTTTGGGAAGAAATGCATGCATGCAAAAGTGAGTTTTGCATGCACCTACTTTTAGGTTTTTGGTAAACCTAATTTTTTAGTGAGTTGATGATATAAGGAGACAGAAGGTGTCTGTCTTCTTCACTGAGATAACTGATCCGAGATAGATCAGTTGAGATGTGGGTGACTTTCCTTGGGAAGGAGGGCGCATTCTTTGAGGAGGAGGAAGCTTGTACCGCATCCGATTGAGCGATTGAGTGTCTGTAACTTGCAGAGTATCTTCGTCTCAGTGATTGAGGAAGATATGTGACGATTAGAGCTCATATCTGCTGAGATATGATTTCGTATGAGCTATTCTTGATTTGAGGGAGGGCGCACTTGTCCATGCAGAGGAGGACGCTTTCAGCAGTTAGATTTCTTCTGTTGTAGAGCAGATCAGAGTAGAGGATAGAGAGAGACAGATCAGTCAGAGGCACTTGCGGAGATACTCAGATCCAGTTTACCAGTTAGGGCTCATTCTTCTAGTGCATGCATCAGTTGATGCATGCAGATCTAGAGTTTGCCTGGTTCAGGGATTGAGTTACTTTTGAGGTAACACTGTATTGTACTTGTCTATATTTATATATGCTCTGGGCTCGAGAGAGAAGATAGCCCCATAGATTGCTGGTTTTCCCCTTTTGGGGTTTCCAGGGTATATTCAGTGTTTATGTGTGATTGCATGTATTTTCAGTTTTGGTAAAGAGATCTAGTTGTTGAGTTTATATCTTTATGAGCATGTATTGATATTGAGACTCAAACCGCTTGAGGTCTTAGGGTGATTCAGAGGGAGTAGTGATCTCTGAATCTAAGTTTTACATGGTATCAGAGCCCTGGTAAGGGTCAGGGAGAGCAATCACACTTAGATCTGGAGCTGCAGTATTAGATCTACAACTTCTAGCATGGGGGAGGATCAAATTGTTTTCACTTCTTGCTCCGCTATAGATATTGATGAGTGTGCTACCGATGGGATTGACAGGGAGATGGCTCTTAACACCTGTCAATCATTGATGGCCTCCACTTCTAGTGTATGGTACATAGACAGTGGAGCTTCTAGTCATATGATGGGTGTTCGAGGTATTTTACTGACCTAGCAGAGGATGGAATAGATCTTGAGATTGTCCTGGGAGACAACTCTACGGTCAAGGCTGTAGGACGAGGAACTGTGTCCTTCCAGAAAGACTTTGGAGAATAGATGAGAGTTCCTGATGTTCTATACATCCCAGTTCTTAAGAGAAACTTGATCTCCGTATCTACTATTGAAGATCGAGGACTATGGGTGATGTTCAGAGATGGAAATGTACTAGTTCATCCCAAGGGATCCAGTGTTACCTCAACTGAGAGGATTGGAGTCCACAGCGGGAAGCTATACAAACTGAACTTTCAACTTCATCATGCCCTAAGTCATAGAAGCCGAGATGAGGGGTGTGACACCTATGAGCTTTGGCATAGGAGGATGGCTCGTCTACACCATCCTGCCCTAAAGATTCTGAGGGAGATTGTGACAGGAGTACCTGAGTTCAGCACTGAGCACACTGATGTGTGCAAGGGGTGTGCTTTCGGGAAGTACGTCAAGATAGCTTTTCCAAAGAGTGATAACAGAGCTACAGGAGCTCTTGATTTGATTCATTCTGACCTCTGTGGTCCGATGTCCACTACATCACTGAAATGATACAAGTACTATGTGTCTTTCATTGATGACTATTCCAGGAAAACCCGGATCTACTTCTTGAAGAGCAAAGAGTCAGGAAGTTTTGCAGAAGTTTCAAGAGTTCAAGGCTCTTGTGGAAAAACAAATAGAAAGGAAGATTAAAATCTTGAGATCGGATAATGGGGGAGAGTACACCTCCAATGAATTCAATAAGTTTTGCACTCAGGAAGGCATCAAGAGGCAGTTGACTGTACCTTATACACCTCAACAGAATGGGTGGGTTGAGAGGAAGATCATGGCCATTGTTGGCGCTGCTAGATCCATGTTGCATGATCAGGGATTGCCGTTTTTCCTTTGGGCTGAAGCATGCAGCACTGCAACTTACATTCATAACAAGATCCCTCATAAGGCTTTGGGGGACAAGACCCATGAGGAGGCTTTCTCTGGAAAGAAACCCGAAGTTGGGCACTTCAGGATTATTGGATGCCTTACCTACTCTCATGTTCCTTCAGAGAAAAGGACAAAGCTGGAGCCCACAACAGAAAGGGGAACTCTTGTTGGGTATGATGAGACTTCAAAAGCCTATCGCATTTACATCCTTGCTCCCAAGAAGACTGTTGTGAGGCAGGATGTGAAGTTCGAGGAGGATCGGGCCTTTTGAAATTCATGTGAGTCAGTGAAGGGAAAACAACAAGTTGCTACATCCCTACATGACACAGGTCAGAGTACTGCTCAACAACCAACAGGGTCCCAAGTGTCTGGAGTGACAGATGCACAGATTACGGGTTCCACAGGCACAGGAGTAGGAACTGTCACAGGATCTAAGGTTGGTGATCAACCTGGATCAAGGTCCTAGATTGCAGGTTCTCGAGCTACAAGATCGACGACTATGGGCACCTCTACTGGAGGTACTCACTCTCATACAGGTTATTAGGACGAGGATGAGGAGTTCTCCTCACAGGATGTCACTTCAGGGAAGAGGAAGCCCAAGTGGCTTCAAGATACCTTGAAGGACGCTCAGGCAGTAGGAACTCCTATGAAAGATGTAAGAGAAAAGAAGGCTCCACAGAGATTCTGCAATTACTTAGCTCTAGTAAGCAGTATCAGTGAGTCTGAGCCATCCTCATATGAACAAGCAGCAGGTGAGCATGCCTGGAGAGATGCCATGTTCGAAAAGTATGCTTCCATCATGAAGAATGATGTCTGGGAAGTTGTACCCAGACCAGAGGGAAAATCTGTGGTCTCCTCCAAATGGCTTTACAAAATTAAATATGTTGCAGATGGCAACGTTGAGAAGTACAAAGCCAGATTTGTGGCTAGAGGATTCTCACAGATAGAGGGAGTTGACTATGATGAGACATTTGCTCCTGTAGCCAGGTATTCTTCCATCATAACTGTGATTTCTGTTGCAGCAGAAATGGGATGGAAGATTCACTAGATGGATGTCAAGACAACCTTCCTAAATGGACTCATAGAGGAGGAGGTATACATTGAGCAACCAGAGGGCTTTGAGGTTCTTGGGATAGAGTCTCATGTATGCAGATTGAAGAAAGCCCTATACGGCTTAAAACAGGCACCCATAGCTTGGTATTCTAGGATAGATACCTATTTGCAGCAGCTAGGGTTTCATAAAAGTGAAGCAGATCCAAATCTCTACTTCATTGTAGTAAAAGAGGATCCACTCATCCTTATGCTTTATGTAAATGACCTGTTTATTACAGGGGCAAAGAAACTCATCAGTGATTGCAAGAAGGATCTTGCATCTGAGTTTGAGATGAAGGATATAGGATTGATGCATCACTTCCTAGGATTGGAAGTCTGGCAGGAGGATGGGCATATCTTCCTCAGTTAGGGCAAGTATGCAATGGACATACTGAAGAGATTTCAGATGCAAGATTGCAAGCCCATGACTACCCCTATGACAACCAACTGGAAGAAGCAAGTGGCTTCTGAGAGTAAGTTGGTTGATCCCACTAGGTATCGTCATCTCATTGGCTCCTTGATGTATTTGGTCAACACCACACCTGATTTGAGTTTTGTGGTAACACCTTGAGTCAGTACATGGTAGAACCCAGAGATGTGCACTGGGTGGCTGCAAAGCATGTTCTGAGGTACATCAACGGAACAACAGAGTATGGGCTGAACTATGTGAGGCAGGGAGAAGTTCAGCTTGTTGGGTTCACAGATTTAGATTGGGCAGGTAACACAGGTGACAGGAAAAGCACCTCCAGGTGTTGCTTCAGCTCAGGTTCAACAGTTGTGTCGTGGTTCAGCAGGAAGCAGAAGTCTGCTGCATTGAGTTTTGCTGAGGCAGAATATATGGCGGCTAGTTTAGCCAGCTGCGAAGCCATTTGGCTTCGCAAGATGTTGGTAAGTCTATTTGATCACCAGTTAGAGCCTATGGTGATCCACTGTGATAATCAAAGTTGCATCAAGCTCTCTGAGAATCCAGTATTTCATGATCGATCCAAACACATTGAGATCAGATATCACTTTATACGTGATCATGTGCAGAAGGGAGTAGTTGAGCTCCAGTACATTTCCACAAATGAGCAGGTTGCAGACATTTTGACAAAGTCCCTGATGAAGAATAAGTTCGAGTACTTTAGGGAGAAGATGGGAGTTGTGCAGAACCCTTTCCTGGTTAAGAGGGAGTGTTAAAATGTTAACCAGGAAAATGTTTGGGAAGAAATGCAAGGGTTTGCATGCATGTATGCAAAAGTGAGTTTTGCATGCACCTACTTTTAGGTTTTTGGTAATCCTAATTTTTCAGTGAGTTGATATAAGGAGATAGAAGGTGTCTGTCTTCTTCACTGACATAACTAATCCGAGATAGATCAGTTGAGATGTGGGTGACTTTCCTTGGGAAGGAGGGCGCATTCTTTGAGGAGGAGGAAGCTTGTACCGCATCCGATTGAGTGTCTGTAACTTGCAGAGTATCTTCGTCTCAGTGATTGAGGAAGATTTGTGACGATTAGAGCTCATATCTGTTGAGATCTGATTTCGTACAAGCTATTCTTGATTTGAGGGAGGGCGCACTTGTCCATGCAGAGGAGGACGCTTTCAGCAGTTAGACTTCTTCTGTTGTAGAGCAGATCAGAGCAGAGGATAGAGAGAGACAGATCAGTCAGAGGCACTTGCAGAGATACTCAGATCTAGTTTACCAGTTAGGGCTCTGTTATCACACCATAGTAGCAAGGCTACTATCATTGTTGAGCAGATATCTGCACATTTCAGAGCTTTTCTTTCACAGAGATTGGCTATGATGAGATTGTATTTTGAGATCACTCATGATCAGAGCAGTATATTATATCAGACTTTTGTTAGACCTTGTGCCAAGGCCGAACCTTGGGAGCTCAGATTTGATGACCGATGTGACCCTTTATTCCATATAGTTTCAGTTTAGTGCCCAGTGATGTTATTGCAGCAATGTTTCAGATGATAGTTGATGATTATTATTATGATGTGATATAACTTATGGACTTCTGATTATTGACTATGGATTATTATCTTGTTGTTTTAGTCATCTTCACAACATTAGCTTGGTATATGATTCAGGACATGGCAATATTATTTAAAACTAAAATTGAATATCTTGGATGATGTTATAACTATTAATGGATGTATTACTTGCACATTTAGGTTTCTTGACAAAACCCACCGGTTTTACTACCCTCCTATGTATAGATATGGTCTTTCTTGACATAATTGTCTACTAGCTTAGGCACCACATTCATTTGACTACATCCATCCATGGCCTTCCCGATTTGGCTTTCACCTTTGATTTGCCTTTTTTGACTTTTTGATACTGAGGACTTCCCTATTTCTACCTCTGTGTTGGGCTGCATCCATGTTTGTTTAGTGTCTCGACTCTGAGTTGGTGACAGAACTTGCCTTTGGTGAGTTGGATTGTAGGCCTAAATCATTCTGGTCGGTTGTCCCAATGTTTGGCACTGGGAGAAGTCCCCCTAGTCACTTGAGATGTTGGCTAAAACTGAAAGCTCATGTACTACTTTGTATTGGAAATCTTTATAAATTCGCCCATGGAAATTGTAAACTCTAGAATGTGTTTCTTAACACACGTGAGTAAAGGGCAAGAGCAATGAAATGCTAAAATACTTCTCGAAGAATATAAAAAAGGTCCAAAAAGCGAATGTTACTCAAAAGTTATATCTATTATTGCTGACCTTGTATATGTATAAACATGCCCTGGATGCAAGCTGCAACTAGTTGTGCTTCCCAGCACATTTGAAATCCAAAGGGTTATGTAGGCCAAAAAGGCCATGAAATGAATTGAATGATCCTAATGAACTTGGATCAAGCTTGATGTAGACATGATGCCTAAGTTGAATAAACACTCTCTAAACAACTTATCCATTTGTGAGGCACAACCCTTCCCCGTGTTATTTGTCCGGCACAGAGTGTGGCTCCCCCTTTCCCCATCCAAAGTGTCACCTAGTTGAGTTTGGTCAAGTCATCCCCTTTGCCCAACCTTGTCTTAGCCTTCACCCTTAGCTAGCAGTTAGACCATGTCCAATGGGTGAGTTTGTCATTAAAGCTCTTGTGCAAGTAAAGTATAAATAACACTAAATGTCTATATGTATTAAACTGCCATGGAATGATGATGTACTTTAAGTTAAGTTGTGAGTATGATTAGAGGAACATGTCTTAGTCTATTGATATAATTTGTCGTTGGTTGTATCTTGATCTTGTCAAAATTAGTTTGACTATGGTCATTCTTGGGATCCGTGATGATGTGGACCATGTATGTCTATGGATGATGATTGATGGTTCCACATATTCTTGTTGTTGATACTATATGATGGACATTTGATTCATATGGTGATTGATGCAGTTCAACAGGTTTTATTATTATTTCAGATCATCAGATTATGCACTGCCCATGTATAGTGGACCCTAGTTGACCCCTTAGGTCAACCCATGGTGTATGAGTACACATTCTTAGTGGATTTGGGTCTTCTGGATCCAATGAAACAATTATCATTCAGTTCCTGGCACTTTTGACAATGATTGATGTAGTTATCCACTTGTTGACCAGATTTAGGGCTGTTTTCCTAGCCTGTTCAGCAGGGGCCGTGAGAGGCCAGTTCACCTAGGGCGCTGTATGAGGAGGGGGTGGTCCAACCACTTGATTTTACCATTATACCCCCCTCCCAAAGAGCCTGGTGGGCTCAGTTTGACAGCGCAGGCACTCCAGGTGTCAGTTTGGGCAGCTTCACAGTTACTGAGGCAGATTAAAAATGGAATAAAGGTTACTGAGGAATTCGATTTGGGAAACTGAGGCAAGGTTTTGGCACTTAGTCTTCACAGAGGTCTTCCAAGGTGAACCCCCCATCTTCCAGCCATATATCATCAGTCAGTGGGGTCCACAGAGGCCATAGGGGGCCTTTTACTACATGTCTCTCACAGATTTTGAGGACAGAATTTGATCATTTGTATTATTTGGACATTATTTTATATTATTGTGCCATGGGGATGAGCTAGTAAGGATTGATGCCTCCTAGCCCCACCATGAGCTTATTGAGTCATGTCCTAGTCATATGAGGTGGGCCCATGTGTCTTAGCCACCTCCTAGTGATGATGTCACCCTCTATGAGTCACTTTAGGCTATGACGTCATCCCTCTTTTGAGTGATCCATGTGATATGATGTATAGGCTCATCTTAGCCATTGATTTGATTATGAGATCTTTTAATCTCAACCACTCATCTTCTTGTATTGTAAAGTGGTTTTGAGATCTAGGGTTTTGATCTTTATTATCCTATATAAGGAGGAGACCCCCCTCATTGTAAAGCACCTTTGGCCCCCCTCATTGTAAAGCATCTTTGGGCTTTGGAAAACTTGGAATGAAAATAATATTTTGGAGATCTACTTCTTGGCTTTGATTGGGTTACTCTTGTACATGTTCTTGGATCTCTTGCTTCTAGACATTGTTTGCTTCTCAGGTGAAATCGACATCAAGAGAGGGAGGCCGAATTGCTTGAAGCTAGCTCAATGATTTGCTTTGTGGGAAGATTGTAGGGGTTGCTCACATCCCCCATGGGCAAGATGTCTTCATCTTGAGGGAGTTTTTCAATTGTGCTTTGTCCATTGATTGCTTCTTTGATATGACATGCTTAGATCTTATGGATTTGTGGATCAATTCTAACTTGATGTAGTTTGATTTACAGGTTTTCATGGGACATCTCTCCTCCTAGGGCTTGGACGTTTTTGGTTGAAGACACTTGGATCAAGCTTGGAATTGTAACTAGGGCAAGAATTCTCCTTATGCTAAGAGGCCGCAAGCTTTGAGGTAAGATCTACAAGGTACATATTGATTTCGCTTGTTCTCCATCGTATTGGTCACAAACTTCATTAAAATTCCAAACCTTCATTTTCTATTTTCCTAGATCTACTTGGATCTAGCTTGGCTTTGGGTATAATAAAAAGAACCCACCTCTTTAGCATCCACGACAATCTGGATCTATAGTTTGGTGGCATTTGGCTTTCATTTGACCCTTCCCCCAAAGCACTTAGCCTTCTTTGGGTGAGGTCGCATTCCTTGGGAGGGTGAGTTTTGCTACTTCCGAGACATGGGTAGGTGAGATCCCACTTGATTTGCACTCCTCTCACTTGATAACCTACCCCTAGTGCTTCACTTCTTTGATTTTTGCCTTGTGGGCCCCATTCCTCATTTTGAGGGTTGTGCCCTGTTGCCGCCGGATCACACACCGTCTTTGTCGCAGCAGAAATCTATGCTGTCGTTCGGTGTGCCCTTGGTGGCAAGTCTCGAGTCAAGTATGTCACTTGCTTCTTGACTCCTCCGTTTAGGCAAAAAATCCCAATGAAAGCCAAGGGGGGTAGTGCCTATGGAAAGTTACTAAGGTTGTTAGAGTCTTTCAGTTAAGTGATGGGTTGTTTATTAATGTTTTTGGGAGTTTTTGATTAAGGTTCAAGATGTAATTGCAACAATAGTTAAGAAAGATTTTACCAACATAAGTTCAAATAACACTGTAAATTATAAAGATGCACAAATACTTGAATGCATAAAGCAAATGAAAAGTGCAAGGACCAGTGCCTTATGGAGTCAAACACAGTATGAAATTTGCAATCCTGGAAAAGTAAATGTTGTGCAATTGTATCTTGGTTGATTTTAAATTATTAAAATGAATCTTAATTAAGGGAAAGAAGGGAAACTCTCGATATAACGTAAAGGGACAGAGAGGAATGTCCAGAAATCTAGAGATTGGTGCTTCCGTACAAGGACATGTTGGACTGTCAATACCCTGAGCACGTGTTCAACACTACACCAACAAGGATGTAGTCTAACGGTGCCCCAAGGTCAGAGTACAACTACCCATCGTCCCCAGGCAGAACTTTCCCACCAAAATCTAGTCTCGAAGTGCCGGATTTTCACTATGTTGTGGGTAGTTAATTTTATTAGGTGACTTGATTAAGTTAAATGTGAGAATTAAAAAGTGCTTCCAACTGCTTTTGGTATCCCACAGCTCAGATGTATTGCTGGTGGGTAGAGCATACGCAGTGTAGGCAAATAGTTTATTCAAGTTTTGAAGCAAGTAACCATTGACCCTCCGACAGAGAGAGCTCTTGACTTGCTTTTCAGCTGAGTTCAAGAGTCTTATGAAATTGAAATACAAAACTTATAAATGAAAATATATTGATGGCCAATTTTATGCGTCACTTTCTGATCAACCTCCACTAATCAACAAAATTGCCTTTGGGTGAAGGTGAGAGCATACTTCGTGGCGACGAAGACGGTTTTATTTCTACTCTACTTTTGCAAAAAATGGAAAATTATTAAAATGCAAAACTAGATGGAAGATACACCCCGCACTTCAAAAGCGAGTGTGTGAATGGGTGGAGTTAGAAAAATTGCAAACACATGGAAATTGACAAAATACACAAATCCCCCCAGGGGGGATGGGATGTGGGTGCTGGTTACCCCATTGCTCTCGTTTAATGATTTACAATTTATGCTCAAATAAAACTGCCTCTTAGTCCTTTTAGACTTGGATCTAAGGGCTTACAAGCTGAAATTTGAAACAATGCTAAAAGTGGGTCCCTTTGAAGGTGTTTTTGGCAAGTTTTAGCGAAATTTCGCCAGAGCTTCCTCCTCTTTTTCCTTGGACCTGCTAAAAACCAGTAACTAAATCTCTTAGAATATGATGTCAAACACAATGAAAAAATAAAATAAAAATAATTTTTTTTTTACTTAGAAAAATTTTCGCAAGTAAATCTCTTAGAATATGATGGCAAACACAATGAAAAAATAAAAATAAATTTAAAATTTATACTTAGAAAAATTTCAAAATTTTTTCTAAGTATAGAAAGTTTCAAATCTAGCTTAGATCTAATGCAAAATAGACTTTTTAGGAGCTTAGATATAATCTAGCATGTGATTTCTAAGTATGTAGATCTGAAAATAATTGCAAGAAAAGTATGGATCTACAACTCAAATACTTAGAAAGTAGCAAAAAGGGAAAGAGAAGATTTTTGTTTTAAATTTGAAGTTGATGGATGAACCCTTCAAGCCCAAGCTTGATCTTTGTGAAACCTTGGAAAATACCTGAAATACAATATTAGTTTGTGTTGAAGAGGAGAGAAGAGACAAACTAGTTCCAAGCCCTCTTCAAGCTTGTGATCTGCAAAAACCTTGAACAAACCCTTGCATACAAATGAGTAAAATCTAGTGTGCTTGGTAAAGAAAAATTTGAAGAGCCTAAGTACAAACTAGTATAGTTGGCTACTTCTAGTCTTTCAAAACAATACACAAATAAGCAAGTTACAACCGAAATGCTTATTTTATGAATCAATCAAGTTAGATTTACAATCATATATAAACAAAAGAAGAATAGACTAGAGCAATTACTTGCATGCATCCAACAAATGCACACCAATGGACCTCCAAAGCCTTTCACTTGCATTCAAAATATATCACTAGTACAATGAGCAGAGGTTTCTTGCATCCATGAAACTCAATGGAGCAATGCCTTGCTTTTATAGAAACTCTTAAGAGAAATTCGAATTTGTGAAGGAGAGCCCAAAATAGGGTTTGAAATGACATGTTGAGGATCCAAATCATGATTGATATGGTGGTTGGAGTGGTATTTAATGGGATGGCTGCCACCTCTTTCCAATCAAATCAATGCTCACAACTCCAATATTGATTGGGATCTTCTTTAAATGTCTTTGCCAAGTCAACTGGGCCAACTCACCAGACCACCCACCATTATTTTAGGAGTTGGGATTTTCTCCAAATCCATTATTGTTGAATTAAATAATTCTTTTTTAATATCTTGGAGAAAAAATTAACTAAGTGAAAAATAATCACTCAATACTTAGGAAAAGTGGGTTTAGGGGTTTTATGGGTGCTTAGGGTTAGAAAACGAGCACCCTTATGTCCAATTTCACCTCATAACCCATCTTTTATCACTTTCGGGTTTTTAATTAAATTATTAGAAAATTTCATAAACTGAGAAAAATTAATTTTCTCAGAATGACTCAAAAATCCTAGGGGATCTAGTGCATGTCCATATAACTCAATACTGATGGCTAGCATGTTACAAAAATACATTCCAGTAGGTTTTAATAACCCCTCAAAATTCACCATCATGGAAACACTCCAGCTTTGGAGGTGTGAGTGAAAAACTTGGGAATTATACGTCACTGAATGGTAACGCATAATCACTACGGAAAAAACACTCTAGAGTATTTCCCTAATAACAAACGTTAAGGAAGGCCAAACCTTTCATAAAAAACTCATGCTAGACCAACTTATTACAAAATCCCCGTAGGGTCTCGACATGCAAAAATTACAAAGGGCCAAATTTTTTTGGCCTGATGGATCTCGGAACACTGGTGATGAACATTAAACATGTTCACAGCTTCAACAACTCACTCGGAATCCACTAAGTGCAATTTAGTGGATAACATGCCCCACTTGGGTCATTGGGTGATGCACTTTCAACCTTAGATGTATGGAGATCTAGCTTACCTTGGGGCATGCTACTCAAAACCCACTTTGATAATTGCCTTAACTATCCCGATCTACGTTTTGGCATACTTTGGACTCCATTTACCCCTTCATTTCAAGGCACTAGTCTCCTTGGGTCAATTTGCACTCCTTGGGGATTGTGTCATGTGCTAGATCCCATATGTGGGTGTTGCCTAATCTATCTTGGATCCATAAATCCACATCATCAAACACCCCTTAGTGCCATACCACTCCTAACTTCACCTTGTGGGTCCCATTTGGGCCATTTCCATATTTTAAGGAAGTGGGCTCTGTTACCGACTTTTTTGTACCACAATTGGATTGTCTGAAGAGCCGCCATTTGACAAACATGATAAGTGTTTGTGTTCCACTATATCAGATGATCCATCCTTTGTGCCTAGCCAGTTTTGGCTAGTCAGTTTTTTTTTTCAGTCAAAATGACCATGGCCCCACGGGGTTTGTAATAAGTGTGCTAGTAGGATTTTTTAGTGGCTCGGTCCCCCATGACTTGGTTAAGCAACTAAGGTATTCTAGGGAGTTTTTTCCCTTGTCAATTATACTTTGCCTATAGCCTAGCTATAATCGGTGAGGTTTTCTCCCGCTTCCTCCAAAGTTGGAATGCTCCATTTTGAAAATTGAGCCTTGGGGGGTTATTAGGGTCCAACTGATGTATATAAGCCTACTAGACACCATGCATGTCTTAGATGGTCATTTTATAGGGTCCTCGTCCAATAAAAACACTGTCCGAAAACATTGTCCGAAATTTTTTTACCGGACGCGTTGGATTTGGATTTTTAATTATTTTTATTTTTTAATAAAACTTTCCATGGTTTAAATGGAAAAATTCACATTTGTAATATGTTAGTCATTCGGGGTCCGAATTCAGAATTTGAAGGCTTGAACCTTAAGCCAAAAATCATTCATGACCCCCGGACCAGCGAAGCCTAAGTTTTGGATCGTCATTTGGCCACTTAATTAATAATTCCTCAAAAAATCAATAAAGGAGGATTATTAATTAATTAAATCAAAAAATTAATAATTCGAGATAATCCAATTCTCTTAGATTTTATCCAAATGGATTAAAATAAAAGGCTAAATGACATGGCGCCAGACACTAAAGAGCATTCCAGTCATCTTCAAGTGGATTCAGTCAGCTATCCAGTCAGCACAAGTGTTTAACTCCAAGTGATTTTGCCCTCCTTCAAAGAGATTCACGAATTGGCATGTGGCAGTGTTTAAGTGGGTGGTTGAGTTGCATTTAAGCCTATGGTAGGCGCCTTCCTTAACTCATGCAATCACAAGCTTGGCTCCTATTGCAACTCGAATCACATCCCTATGATTGCTCATGCATTAAACCTTGAAGAGATCACGCATATCCTTGAGATCCCTCGTATGTTACACTTGGCATTCACATGGTGGTTTGTTGGGAGTGTATTGAATGCTATAGTAGGCACCCTAGCCACCTCATGGCTTGGCTCCTATTAAGGCTCAACTCATATCGCACTAGTTTCTCATTGCATTTAAACCCTAACCTCACGTATATCTCCTTTGATTCACGTGTTTACAAGTGTCTAACTCGCATTTGATGGTTGATAATTCCTATGTTGAGATGGGGGGCGCCTTGCCTAGGTGGAGTCCACCTCCCCATCCCTCTTCATTGCATTTTGAGTTAAGTGGGGGTTTAACACTCCAAGCTTGAATAGATTGGATATTTGACATGAATTTGATTGGATTGAGATGGAATTTGATTTGGTGACTCATGCTATTGGCTCCCTTCATGACCAATTCGAATTAGGTTAAGCTATGGCTTGTCTTTTGTTATATAAGAGAGGTATTCCTCCTCTATTCTTATGGATATTTTGGGCAAACTTACTCTGCCATTTTGTAATCGTATAGCCATTGGCTTATTGAAATAAAGTGACTTTGGAGGTCCATGTGGTGTTGATGCTTGTTATGAAAGTGCTTCATCTATTCTAAGGTGATATTGTATTTGTTTATTGCTCATATTTCATTACTTTGATCAATTATTTAGCTTAGAAGGCTTTCTTAAGCCCATAGGGTGGGCATTTGGGTTCAATTTGTCCATTTATGTTGGGGTTCTATGTGATTTGGAAGGAGTAGACTGCAGTTGGAAATACTTATACTCTTCTAGTCCCATTTTGCTTTACATACAATATTTGATCAAGGTGTGTTTGTGAGTAATTTCTTGTGCAGATATAATAGGTTGAAGAGAGGGATGAACTCGGTTGCATCTCTCACCTCTTCAAAAGACCTACTTTTTAACATTCGTGTGCATTTCAGGATCTCCCAAAGTTGATCTCAAGCATTAGAGATTTGGAAAAGAAGTGCTAAGTTCGAAGATACATCTCTTATTCAAAACTTAAACTTGGTTACTTGGTTCTATTGTTGAGTAGTGGATCCACAAGCCTATCTTTCCCACACTCCTCTTCTTCTTCTTCTATGCTAAAGTTTTGACTTGAGTAAGTACCTTGGGATTTCATCCTAAGGACCACATTGTTTTGTGGCTACTTCTCTATCCCCACTAGTACCTTGTGTGCATTCAACTAGCTGGAAGGTTTTCTTGGACTAGTGTTCTAGTGGTCACCTTGTTCCAAGGTTGATCCCACCATTGTTTGCTTCTTGTTTTCTTTTGACTTGCTTTGGCCTTGTCCTCTCCTATCTTTGTTTTTTTCCATCTTTTTCTTGTTTTCTCATCGCTGGTTTTTTGCCATTTTTGGCTTCATCCAAGTGTGCCTTAGCTGGGCCACTTTTCCCAAAGTGTTGGGCAATTGTTACCCCTCTTTTTCACCACTGTTTTGGGCATCTAGCAGCCCACTGTTTGGGCACTTAACAGCCCACTGTTTGCCCCCTTTCGTACCCACAGTTGGACAATTTTTGCCCACTGTTTTGGGCATTTTTCCAGCTTGCTGTTGCTTACTGTTTCCTGCCCATTTGGGCTCACTGTTTGCTGCTCCTTGCTCACTGCCTTCTTGTCATTCCGCTGCTCTTTACCTCTGTCCCTTAGCTGCCCACTTCTTTCTCTCCTTTCTGTTGTCTCATTTTCTTCCTATTTTTTTCTTACCTTAGCCTTTGTTTTTCTTAGTTTCTTCCTAGTTGTCTTGCTCTCATTTTGCCTTCAACTTGTCTTCAAACTCCTCCTTTCGTCCATCCTCTAAAGCTCTACAAAAAACATAATAAAACAACAAAAAGTTTGGGTTAATGAGTTAGTATTTTCTTACTTTGGAAAAGTTGATAGTTAGGCCATTTTTATATCATACTTTGCAATGTTTTGTAAGGATCTAGTTTATTTTTAGTTTATTGACTTGCATCTCATAGTTAGACCTTACATCTAGGTTATTGTTAGTGTACTTGCATCTTAGATCTCATTCCAAGATAGATTTGCATTGCTTTTCAACTTTCCAGTTAGCACTAGGATTAGATCTTAGATTTATTTTTCTTTTACTTAACAATAATGGGTGCCTTGAGTTGCATTTCTTTGTGTAGGTGCTTGAAAGAGAAAAAGATTTGAGAAATTTGAAGCAAGTGGAAGAGAAAAAGTTCTAAACCAAGAAGATTATCAAGAAACCAAGGAGATGATCCAAACCAAGAAGATAAAACCAAAAGCAATCTCCTTTGTAAAAGCTATTGAGAGCTTGTTTCAATTATTTCCTAAGTTTATTTCTCTTAAAAGTCCTTTCAAGGGTGTTAATCCCAAGGCATTTGTATTCAATAATAAAGTTTGATTAGTGGGGTTTTTAATCCTCCACACCCACTTTCCCCGTTTGGGGAAGTCTTGCATTGTCTTTGAGTGGTTTTTGGCTTAGTTTACCTTTTGCTAATAGCTTAGTTCCATTTTTTTTGTAGAACACTAATTGCTAGAATAGTTCAGTTTTGCAAGTAGCATTGCTAGATTAATCTTTCATTATTTTATCATCTATTTGAGCTATCATTTGGTGTTCTTTGCTTATAACTGCTTGTCTTCTAAAAAGAACCAAAGACTCTTGAACTTGCCATAACACAAGTCAAGAGCACTCTCTATCGAAGAGCATTCCTACTGCATTTCCTTGCATCAAGCATATAGATTAGTTAAAATCTCTTGAACTGCCGTCATAAGACAAAGTCAAGAGCACTCTCTATCGGAGAGTTGAATTGTGTGCTCCTAAGTAAAATACTTTCAACTCACAATTCCCCATTAAAATCTACTTCGTTGCCTTCCATCACTTAGTATGCTCTGCCAACCTTAAAAAAGTTGGACTCGTACTCAGAATGGTGATTGGAATTGTTAATATTGAAAGTGATAACATAATAAAAACTTTCATCCCACAACCAATGAACCGGCGTTGATTTTTCGAGAAATACTCAGGTAGTGGGCAAAGTTCTTGACTGGTGGTGCCTGGCAACCCAATCTGGGCACTCGTTGGTTAAATTCTCAGAACACCTAGCTTGTGATCCCAGCCAGGTCCGTCATGTCATCAAGGAGAAGCCACTGAAAGTATACTTTTCTGGTTGGAAGCATACCTTGTTTCTTTCAGCCTTAATAATTAAGATCACTGAAACTTTTGAATTTACCAAGATAATTTGCACAATGTTCTCACAAACATTATTCTAAGACTTGATCTTCAACATCCCCAAGCACTACACATTTTTGACTCCATAAGGCACTGGTCTTTTTACACTTTCATCTATTAATTAATTGGGGCCATTTGTCCATTTGTCTAAGTTGTTTATCTGTGGATGCCACTTTATCTTGCAAGTCTTCATTATATTGTTGATCTATAATCCTGTATCGCAACGTGGATTGCTTCTTATCTTGTGTTTATTTCATTATCTTGTAAAAAATGTGATCTCATTAAAAAACTCCTAAACAACACTCATCCGCATCACCATACAAAACACTTTAAAACACGAGCCATAGAAAACTCTTTGTTAGGGACAACCCTCCTTGGCTTCGTTAGGAGTTAGCCTAAACAGAGGAGCTGGGATTCAGGTGACAGTACCTGGCTCATTGCTTGTCCCCAAGGCCACTCTTCTCCCACTTGTAGTGAGGAGATAGCTTTCGAAAGATTTCTGCTACTGGTGTGCATCTCGGCGGACAACAGGCCCCACTTGTGTATTTCATGGTACTAGATCTATCTCTTTGATCTCCCTAGGTGGCCTAACTCATTCATTGGTTGAAACACTTCTCATATCTTAAGCCTCTTCAACCATACTTAAACTTTTGGGCTCACCTAAGCTTGCATTGGTTTCCGTAACTCAATTTACACATCTCCCTAGGAACCTTTGCTTTGGCTAATCTTCTTTCCTCCTTGATCTTGAATTGTCTAGATCTAAAGTGAAGAGTGCCTCGGTTATCGTGACTCCCAGCCTGCATTGGGAACCGTGGCATCTCTTGGGTCACCTCTTTAGTTGTCTATCTCCTCTACCATCCTGGATGGGATACCTTTAGGGACAACTACAAGTTGTGTGATAACATTTCTGGTGCCATTGCTGGGGAGGTAGATGCTTACCTTAGGTATCTGCGATTATCCATGCATAACTCATATCTTATCACATCCGGATTAATTTAGATGGTTATCATTTCAATCCTTAATTAAACCTTATCCATCTATTTGTCACTCACTCTCTCCCTGCATTTTAACGACATACATCTTGGTAGAAGAGTTTAAAGTCTACCTGGCGAATCCAATTCGTGACTCCATTGAGAATCGAACCCATAAAGAGATGTCTTCTCAAGACAATATCTCTCCTAAGATGACCATGGAATTCATGTCAAACATGTGTGAAATGGTCACCAACATTGCTATGTATCTTAAAAATCAAGATGAATATTTTAAAAGACGTGATCAACAAACTAAAGAAATATTAAAATCCATTTAAAGTAATTCGGTCCCTCCTAAAGCTAGTTCTCCTAGACCTCAACAACCTAAGACAGTTGATTCACAGCCTAGCAAGGCAGTGCATCCTAGCAATCAACCTGTGCGAAGAATCATGCCCAAAACCCCAAAGCCTTCATCTGAAGTCATCACAAAGGGTTCCTAGTGCAAGCCGAACCCCTCCTGCAAAACAAAAACCAGATCAAAAGATCAAGATTGACCTTCCTCCTAAAGCTAATGTTCTTGTTATCACATATATAGTAGCCGGGCTACCATACATTATTTTTCTGATTCCAGTACACTATTCAGCCAGTTCCCTTACATTGAGATGCTGAGATGAGCATCTATATTGGATCACTATAAGATTTTGGACAACAGTATATAATCTCCATGCCATGACTGAGTCTTAGGACACTCAGAGAGATGACTGATGTAGCCATTATACCATTGGTACAGAGCAGTCAGTAGTGCCCAAAGTTACAGCAGCAGTTTCAGAGGACAGATAATGGTACAGATTGATGAGCATTCAAGTATTATGACTTAGCAGGTATATCATTGTGTTATGGTTATATTGCTTTTATACTTATTCTTATAGCATGTCTTAGCACTTAGTGTCATGATCTGGCGATCATATAGATATGTGGACCTGGTTGATCTTATTATATATATTATATTGTCCCTACTCAGACTTAGAAGTTCACTATTCATACTCATTGGTTTTACCTTCCTTAGGGAGAATAGAGGTGATCATTCCACCATGCCTTGGCTTGCTAGTGTTGTCTCCACTATTCATTGTCTTCATCCATCCATTGCCTACCTTTTAGTTTATCACCCTGACTTACTACTTGACTAGTGGCATGGAGGACTTTTCCCCACTGTAGCCTCTGTATTGGATGAGCTTCCCTGTTTACTATGTCTCGGCTCTAAGTTGGTGACAAAACTTACCTTTGGTGAGTTGGATTGTAGGCCTAAATCATTCTGATCGGTTGTCCCGATGTTTGGCATTGGCTCGAACTCCCCCTAGTCACTTGAGATGTTGTTGGCTAAAACTGAAAGCTCATGTACTATTTATGGAAACTGATAAATTCGCCCATGGAAACTAAAAAGGGCAAGAGCGATGATTTGCTAAAAAATACTCCTCGAAGAGTATAAGAAAGGTCCAAAAAGCAATGATTCTTAAAAGCTATATGTAAACAATTGCTGACCTTATATATGTATGAAAAACATGCCCTGGATGCAAGCTGCAACTAGTTGTGCTTATCGGCACACATGAGATCCGAAGGGTTATGTAGGCCAAAAAGGCCAAGAAATGAAATTGAATGATCCTAATGAATCTGGATCAACTTGATATAGACATGATGCCTAAGTTGAATAAGCACTCTCTAAACAACTTATCCATTTGTGAGACACCGCCATTCCCTGTGTTGTTGCTCATTTAGTGTATACTATGGTGTGTATTCCCTTTCCCATTGCCAAAGTGTCACAAAATTAAGTCGGTCAAGTCATCCCTTAGCCTAGCCAGTTATTTTAGCCTTCACCCTTCACTAGCAAATTGATCACAGCTATGAAGTGAGTATTGTTGTCCGCCAAACTGCACACCAGCAGCAGAAACCTTTTAAAAGCTGTCTCCCTCACTGGAAAGTGGGGAGAGGTGTGGCCTTGGGGGTAAGCAATGAGCCAGGTGCTGTCACCTGAATCCCAGCTCCTCCGTTTAGGCAAAACTCTTAACGAAGCCAAGGGGGGTAGTCCCTATTAAAGAGTTGTCTAAGGCTCTTTGTGTGTTTTAAATGTGTTTTTGGTGTAGTGATGCGGATGGGTGTTGTTTAGGAGTTTTTTGAATGATGACTAGAACAGAATTAAACACGCAATCCACGTTGCAAAATTCACAAGATACAAATCGAAAAATGACAATATACTTTGACTTAGAAATTGAAGTAAAGCATCCACAAGATAGATATTAAGCAAATGACAAGGACATATGGTCCAGATTTCAAAGATGTATAGATATTGAAGACCAGTGCCAAATGGAGTCAAATAAAACTTGTGACGCTAACATAAGTCGAAAGTAACTGTTTGTGAGGATGTTTTGCAATTGTTCTTGGTAAATTTTAAGTGTTTTAGATGTTCTTGATTATTAGGCTAAGACCAAAGGTATCAAAAGATGGTGGAACCTTACCTAAGGAAAGTACTGACAACCTTAAGTGATATGTCGGAAGCACCCAGATTCAAAAGGATAGGTGTCCAATGTTTGAACCGCCCTTGAGTCTGACAGTGGATTCCCGGCACCACCTCTCATGGGGAAGAACAGTAATTTTCCTTGGTTGAGGTTTTGGGTAAAAATTTTAATTAAGTTATCGATCGTAAATTATCAAGTCTTCCACCTTTCTGAGTACTAGCCCAACCTTTTCAGGTTGGCAGAGCATGCGAGTGTAGGACAGAAACCAAGATAAATTAATTAAGGGGTGTGTGAGTGGCAATTTTTATTATTAGAAAACCTTGTTCAACTCTCCGACAGAGAGCGCTCTTGACTCGGTCTTATGACCACAGTTCAAGAGACTTGCTAAACTTAAAATGCCTAATGCAGGGATGATGCAAAAAACTAAGATGCCCTCCGACAGAGGGTGCTCTTGACTTGGATTATGGCCAAGTTCAAGAGACTTTGGTTTATTTTTAAGAAGCAGAAAAGATTGTAGTAGCAGCGTGTCTTAACTTGAAACAGATTTGAACAATAGTGTTGATCGACAAGATAAAAATTACTACTAACAATAATGCTTGCAAGATAAATAAATCTAGTGTTCTACCACAAATTTTAATCTACTAGGTGGGGTTGATCTCCGAACAAGATCAACCGCTAGAACCGCCTGCACTTGAGAACTTCCAGCTAGCTGAAAGCTCTGCCAAGGAAACCGATGGGGAAGGAAGAATAATCACAAATTATGTGGTCCTGCCCTTGAGACGAAATCTCAAGGATACAACTTCCGGCTGAAGGCTTTGGAAGAGAAGCAAGATAAAAATAAACAAGAAATAAAGCTAAACTACCCAAGAATCTCTTTCAAGTCCAAGACCCTACTCGGGAGAGCATGGGGGTAAGTAAATATGGAATATAAACAAAATGACTTATTTGAAGCAAACTTAAACTAAGAGCATGAAACCATAAATCTAAGCTAAATCAAACCACAAGACCCAACACCCTTCCCCAAATGGGGAAGAAGACCCAAAAGTGGAGGCCTCCTCCACTTAAAATTTTTATTAAACAATTACAAATGCCTTGGGTTTATAACCTTGCAAGGTCTTTTGAGATGATAAGACTTGGAAAACGAAGCTAACTCCTATAAGCTATTACAAAGGATAATACAAGATAATGTCATGTTTTGGATCATCCTTATGGTTTGCTTGAGTTTTGCTTGTTTGGACCTCTTTACTTCAAGATTTCCTCAAGACCTTTTCCACTTCAAAAAACACCTACAAGAAAAACCAAAAACTCAAGGCACCCTTTAGTGTTAGAAAAATAAAATCAATTTTGAAACTAAGTCTAGTTTTGCAAAATGAAACCTAAAACATAAAATGACATGAAAAATGGTTTAAAAAAAGTTAAGATGGGAAAACGGACCAGCGAACAAAAAGTGCCTTAAATGTGCTAGAAATGAGATCTAAGATGTAAAAAATTTAAGAAATTTTTATGAAATTTTTTCTATCTTTAACAAAGAAACTTGGAAATTTAAACTATGCAAGCTATATTAATAAAATGAGATCTACAATGTAATTGAAAATAACAATAAGATGCAAACAATAATAGATCCTAACTATGCGAAATGGAAAATGAAGGCTAAACACTAACTTCTTCAAAGGAAATACTACTAATCTAAGGCTAACACCTAACAAGTTTGATTGATTGTTTTGGATTTTTTAGGGCTTATTTAAAGTGAGACGAGAGGAAGGTGAAAGTAGGGAGGGAAAGGAGAAGGAGCTAGGGCAAGGTGACGAGAGCAAAGAAGACTAGGAGATGGAAAAAAACGAGAGCAAAGAAGACTAGGAGCTAGGGGAGACGAGAGGAGAAGATGAGAGGAAAAAGGAGGGAAACGAAAGCCCTAAGAGAACAAAAACGAAAACCTAGAAGAAGAGGAGAGAAGTGGGACGAAGCTAGGGGTGATGGGCAAAAACGAGAGGCAAGGAGACTAAGTGAAGATGGCTAGAAGAAGGTGGACTAGCAAGTCAAAGAAAAATAATTTCAAGGAGAAAAAGAGAGCTGGAAGATAGGAGCTTATGAACCACGGTTACCAATAGTTGAATGAAGTTTTTGTTGGAGAAGGCAAGAGATACTTTGAAGAAGCTCACAACCCTGCAAACAAATTATTAAGATAAATGGAACACTTGATCGGTGAAGGTATTATATGCCAATAGCTCTCAATGATTGAATTCCCTAAAGACACAAAAACTCAAAGCAATAGATTAGAAGCCTAAGTACTAGATTGTTAGTCCTCAATAAGCATCATAATCAAATTTGCATAATAAGAATAGGGTGAAAGAGATATTACTTCAATGAGATGAAGACACAATGCCAAGAGCCCAATCAAGTGACCTCCAAAGTCTCAAAATATTTTATTAAACAAGAGCTTACAATTTTCACCAGAGTTTCTTTGCACAAAAATCCTTGAGATAATAACCCAACATGGGCCTCTCTTTATAGTAAAACACTCTAGAAACCTAAGCCTAAACCCTAGGTCGAATTTAGTAATGAGCATGAGGTCGAATCCAATCAAATCAAGGCTTGGCACAAGCTAAAGTCGAGTTTGAGGTTGGTAGGAAAAGGCATGTGGCAAACTCGACTTGGTAGATGGCATGGGAAGTAACACCAACGAATGGGCAAGCTACAACAAGGAAGGGCGTGATCCATGTGGGAGATGCGAGTTGGATGTGATGGAGGCAAGTGGAAGGGCGAGATAGCATGGGGATGGCAAATGGCGTTGGGTAGGTACTAACTCGCATAGGTGGAGTTTGGACACCAATCATCACATTACACAAGGCTCAAATTCGAGTTTCAAAAGAGATTGACGTGAGCTTGGTAGGATATGCGTGAGCCATGTGGAGTGCGAGTAGGTTGTAAGCCAGTTGAAGGGATGGCAAGTGGCAAAGGTAGGTAATCACTTGAGTTTAGATGAGAGCCAAGTCTACTTGTGATTTCAATTAACCAATCCACGAACTCCAACAAGGAAACACGAGTCAAATGGAGATTGACGTGAGGGTTTGATGGAGATACGATTTAGTTTAGTGGAGACACATGTAGAATGGTAGGTATAAACTCGAAATTATGAAGGGAGCCAAGCTTAGGATTAGGGTGAGTCATGAGGGCGCCCTCTTCAAGTTTTAATTGCAAGCCACCAACCCATATATCAAGTGACACATCACAAAATCGATTTTTTTATGAAGGAGGGCGAATTTGTTTGAAAGGATAAACTTCTAGTGACTGGATGGATGACTGGATGGGCTTGGAGTTGATTGGAATCTTCCTAAATGCTCATTGCCATGTCATTTAGCCCTTTATTTTAATTCAATTGATTAATTTTGGAGAGATTTGGATTATCTCCAAAATAATCAATTTTATTATTTTAATTAATAATTTATCTGTAAATGACTTTTCAGAGAAAATATTAATTACGGGGCTGAATTGACATCCGAAAGTTGGGTTTAGCTGCTCCACGGTCATGTGTGATTTTTGGCTTATTAAACGAGCCATCAATCACTGAATTCGGACCCCGGATGACTGACATATTACAAATAATTATTTCTCTATTTAAACTATAGAGAAATTTATTAAATTTAAAAAATAAATAAAACCCAAATTTCGACGGACTCGGTAAAATTTTTTCGAAATTTTTTCTGAGGGTTTTATGGACCTAGGACATGACCGACACCTATTCTAACAGTGTCTAGTAGGCTTATATACATTAGTTGGCCTCTAATAACCCCCCATGGCCAAATTTTCAAAATCGGGCATTCCAGCTTTGGAGGAGCAGGAGAAAACCTCATCGATTATACCTCGCCTTAAGCAAAGCATAATTGACAAGGGAAAAAACTCCTTGGAATACCTTAGTTGCTTAATCCAGTCATGAGAAACCGAGGCACTCAGATCCTACTAGCACACTTTATTACAAACCCCCATGGGGCCATGGTCATGTCGACTAAAAAAAAAAACAAAACAAGCTAACCACAACTGGCTAGCCACAAAATGCTGGATCATCTGATACACTGGAATCAAACATTCATCATGTTTGTCAAATGGCGGCTCTCCAGAAAATCCAACTATGGTACAAAAAGTTGGTAACAAGTATGGTCTTGAAAGTCTAGTCTGAGTAATAATAATAATTAATGACATTATATATTTGGATTTAGATTGCCAGTAATGATTACTTTGTGTTATAATTGTTATTTGAATAAGTTGTAGAGCATGCATTAACTTTTGACACTTTGCAGCAGCTTCTGATGATAGATCTGAGTTATATTTGGTCATGTTGACTTGGTCAAACCTAGTTTGACCAAGGTCAACCATAGGACATGAGATGGTTGGACCTTGTGATGATATGGATTGATGATATATGGTCTATGTACATGTACATGATGATTCTATGCAGCAGCCACAGGATTATGATGATGATTCATGGTTTACAACATTTTTTGATCATTTACAGATTATTATTATTTCACCTGTTCCGGTATATTGGATATATATATTGATCATGCAGAGACTCATATGGTGTATGAGGACACATCTTGGATGGATTTGGACCTTCTGAGTCCAATGAGACAGTTTGTTTTCAGTTCCGAGCACTTACAGTGATGATTGAGCCTCAGTAGGCTATCCCAGTGCAGTTTTGGTCTGTCAGAGACCTTGTTAGAGCAGATGTGATTTTTATCCGGTTGACCTAGGGCGCTATGCTTGGAGGGGGTGGTCCAGCCACTTGTTTTTACCATATTACCCCCCTCTCGGACACATTGGTGCCTTCACCTTGATAGCGCAGGCACTTCAGGAGGCAGTTTGGGGCAGTTTCACGCTTCCTGAGGCATTTCAGGATTGGTAGAAATGGCTATTGAGGAATTCGATTTGGGATACTGAGGCAATGTCTTGGCATGGGATGATCAGTGATGATGGGTTGATGTCTTCCACACCTCCTCCAGCAGTTTTAGCTTCATCGGGGCTCGCATCCATCACTTATGGCATTTTCTGATGATTTCTGAGGTCTTTTGAGGCCTACGATTTGACCATAGAGGCACGATTTGGTATATTGATTACTATTTTATTATTATTGTGCTATGGGGATTGACCAAGGGTGGCTAAAATTACCCCTTGGACCCACCATAAGCTTCTTATTATTTTTTGTCATCATGATATGGTGGGATTCCCCTCTTCTAGGGCGATTTTGTCAACTTATGTTATATTTTATTAGTGATCCATGTATTTTATTGTTGAGCTCATCTCAACCATTGATTAGACATTTGTATCTTTTAATCTTAGCCACTCATTCAAAAAGTGGTTAGGATTTTGATGCCTCTCCTTCCTATTTAAAGGAGAGAGCTTCTCATTGTAAGGGGACTTGTGGCTCTGGATTATTGGAATAGAAAATTATTATTGCATCTATCTCCAGTGTTGTGGTGAATGTTTTTGGTGTTCGTTCGTTGGTTCTTCCTTTGCACTGAGTTATTGGAGATCTTGTTTTGCCATATCTTTTGTACCACGTTTTTGTATTTACAGGTGGAGGCCGATTTGCTTTGAGGAGGAAGTATTGGTAGGGGAAGACTCTCCCTACTTATTCTTTGGATCTCTTCGTTGGTAACAGGGAGTATTACTGTCCCAGGACCTTCTATTCTATGTTATCATTGCATTTTACTTGTATTTCCTCCATACTTGACCTCTCTGATTGAAATCGATTTTCCTTGGATTGACAGGTAGAGGAGGGCGCACTTGTGGGCTAGGGCATCAATTTGGCAAGCAAAATCAACAATCTCTCATTTGATCTCTGCGGGAATTTTCCTCAACATCAAGGCATCTCATTCACATCACTCAGGTATGATCTCAAGTTAATTTCTATCTCCATGATCTATCCACTTGTCTAAAACATTTGAAACCCTAATTAATCAAAACCCCCATTTTTACATTTTTTCAGATCTACTAAGATCTAGTGGCTTCTTGGGTAAGATATTGAAAACCCACCTCTATAGTATCCACGGCATCCCGGATCTATAGTTTGGCGAGGATTGGCCTCCATTTGACCCTCTTCCCAAGGCATTTAGCCTCTCCAAGCAAGGGCGCACTTCCTAGTTTGGTGGGTTGACCTAGATCTAGTATGTGGGTAGTTGAGATCCCGCTTGATTCATGATCTACACATCCAATAACCTACCCCCAAATTGTCACTTTTCTGATTTCTACCTTGTGGGCCCTATTCCACATTTTAAGGGATTTAATCCCCATTTTGGACCACTTGGTATCTTCAAACTCAAATCTAGTAAGATCTAGCCATTGGATTGCCTTGAAATTGTAGATCCATACTCTCACTTGCTTAAACCACTTGGATCTAAAGTTTGGATGCCATCAGACTTGTCTTGACCCCACTTATCCCGCTTTTAGGCCTCCTTGGGTAAAGTCGCACCACCTTGGAGAAGTGAGTTGGCCCACTTCTAGGACATGGGTACTTGAGATTTCAGTGGATTTAGAACGGGAGTAATTCAAAACGTAGGTCTAGTAGGTCACCTTGTCAAATCTTGCCTTGGGGATAGCATTCCTTGTTTTAAGGGATTGTGGTCCACTTAGGTCAAACCTAGATCTAGACCTATTCATCCATCAAGACTTTAATTGCCCACTTGTCTCATGAAATAAGAGTCCTTAACCACAAGTTAACTTTACTTTGACTCCATTATCCCAATTCCCAAGGCACTGGTCTCTCTCCAAGTTAATTCGACTTTCCTAGATTGTTGGATTAACTTGTGGTTTGACCCTTGATTGGTGAGCTAAACCCTTTGATGCCATCATACTTCATGATCAAGCTTGTCACTTGTACTAGTTAGCCCCAATTCAACCCCTAAACTACCCTGCATTGGACACGGTTCCCAAGGCAGTGGATTTTTCTCCCATTGACTAGTACTTTAATCCTGGATCTCATTTCAAATATTATAAATCACTCTCACATCAACAATGAACTAAAGCTATACTCATTGAACCCCTCACTTGTCTTGTGACTTCATCCTTAGGTCTAGGATAAACCATACACCTTACTTCACTTCGAGTTAACTTGATTTGGTGTCTTGGTTTTGATCTCTCCTGTCGGGATTAGATCGGGTCTCCCCCTTTGTTGTCTGGGCTAGATAACATAAAGTGAAGGTTGCCTCGACTGGCGTGACAACCATATATTGGAGGTCGAGGTGATCGTGGTTGCACCTTTTGAGTTGCCCTTCCCTATTTCCATCCATCAGTGGATACATCCATAGGGGTAACTACAGTTCAGGTGATAACAGTTCCCAAAGCAACCCTTTGGAGAAAGGAACTTGTGCCTGTTATCACATATATAGTAGCCGGGCTACCATACATTCTTTTTCAAATTCCAAAGCACTATTCAGCCAGTTCCTTTGCATCTGAGATGCTGAGATGAGCATCTATTATGGATCATTATCAGATTATGCACAATAGATATATTCCCCATGCCATGACTGAGTTTCAGGACACTCAGAGAGAGGACTGAGGTAGCCATTTAGCCATTTATACAGAGCAGTCAGTAGTGCCCAGAGTTACAACAGCAGTTTCAGAGGACAGATTTTGGTTTAGATGATGAGCATTCGGGTATATGACTCAGCAGGTATATTTTGGTGTTATGGTTATGTTGCTTTTATTTCCATTCTCTTGGCATGTCTTAGCATTTAGTATCATGATTTGGTGATCATATAGATGTGGACCTGGTTATATTATATATATATATCATATTTGTCCCCACTCAGACTTAGAAGTTCTTGGCATATACTCATTGGTTTTACCCTCCCCAGGGAGAATAGAGGTGATCATTCCCACCATACTTTGGCTTGCTGGTGTCGGTTTCATTATTCACTGTCTTCATCCATCCATGACTTACCCAGTTGATTCATTACTTTGACTTACTACTTGACTAGTGGCATGAAGGACCTTCCCCCACTGTAGCCTCTATATTGGATAAACTTCCCTGTTTATTGTGTCTCGGCTTTGAGTTGGTGACAAAACTTACCTTTGGTGAGTTGGGTTTCCTTGTGAATTCCCCCTAGTCACTAAAGATGTTGTTGGCTAAACTTGAAGCTTTTAGTGCTGCCGTGAATACAAATTATGGAAATGAAATGTTATATCTTGTATGAAAAGCCCATTCATGCAATGTGTTTCTAAACACACATGAATGAAAGGCAAGCCAAATGAAAATGGCTATGAAATATCAAATGTTATATCTTTTGTGAAATGTAAATACCTAGGTAAACAAGTTGTCTGTGACACACCTAGAAGTGCTCAGGTAAACAAGTGCCTTAAAAACACACCTGCAGTAAGAAGCCTAAATAAATGTAAATCTATGCAATGTGTTTGTAAACACACATAGATCAAAGGCTATGGAAACTCTCCCAAAAAGCAATGGAACTTAAATGCTATATCGAAAAGATTGCTGGCCTCATTTGTACTATGGATTGTGCGCATCTGTGCAAAGTGAATAAACACTCTTTGAACAACTTATCCATTTGTGAGACACCGCCATTATCTGTGTTGTTGCTTGTCCACTATATGCTATGGTGTGTATTCCCTTTTCCATTTCCAAAGTGTCATAGTGTTAAGTCAATAAGTCATCCTTTGACCTAGCCAATTTTTTTTTAGCCTTCACTCTTCACTAGCAAATTGATCACAACTATGAAATGAGTATGAACTTGAAAGTCTTGTTTGAGTAATAAATAATAATTATGACTTATTATATTTGGATTTAGATCGCCAGTAATGATTACTTCTTGTTATAATTGCTAATTGAATGGATTGTAAAGCATGTTTTAACCTTGGACACCTTGCAGCAGCTTGATGACAGATTGAGTCATATTTTGGTCATGTTGACTTGGTCAAACCTCAGTTTGACCAAAACTCAACCACTGGACATGAGGTGGCAGACCTCAGATGTTACAGATAGATGATATATGGTCTGGTACAGGTCACCATGGTGGGCTTATGCAGTGGTTTCAGGCTTATGATGATGATTTGTGCTTTTCAGCACTTTTACAGATTATTATTATTTGGTCTGCCGGATATGACGAATATTTATGTTGGACCATGCAGAGGTTTATATGGTGTATGAGTACATATCTTAGATGGATTTGGACCTTTTGAGTCCAATGAGACAGTCTGTTTTCAGTTCTGGGCAGTTACAGTGATATTTGAGCCTCAGTTGGCTATCCTAGTGTAGTTTTGGCTTGTTGGATGCCCTGTCAGAGCAGAGCAGAGATATCATTGGTTCACCTAGAGCGCTATTTTTGGAAGGGGTGGTCCAGCCACTTGTTATTACCATACTACCCCCCTTCTAGACACTTTGGTGATTTTTGTTTTTGGAGCCAGGCACTCCAGGTGGGATTTTGGGCAGTTTCACACTTCCCGAGGCAGTCCAGAAATGGTGAAAATGGCTACTGAGGCAAGGTTATGGCATGGGGTGATTAGTGATGTTGAGTGGGATGTCTTCCACACCTTCTCCAGCAATTTCAGCTTCATCGGAACCCACATCCATCACTTATGGCACTTTTTGATGATTTCTGGAGCCTCCTAAGACTCACGACTTTTCCAGAGAGGCACGAATTGGTGTCTAGATCATTTATTTTTGGATATTGTGCCATGGGGATTGACCAAGGGTGTTAGAAATTACCCCTTGGACCCACCATGAGCTATTTTTTATGTTTTATCATCATGATTTGGTGGGATCCCCTCTTCTAGGGTGAGTTTGTCCACATATTGTTATATTTTATTATTGATCCATGTATTGTATTGTTGAGCTCATCTCAACCATTGATTAGATCTTTTGATCTTTTAATCTTAGCCACTCATTCAAAAAGTGGTTAGGATTATGGCCTCTCTCCATCCTCTCTAAAGGGGAGAGCTTCTCATTGTAAAATCATCTAGAGATTTTGGCTCTTGGCTCTTGGAATAAAATTTCTATCTTTTGGAGTACATGCTTGGGTTTGGAGTGGATGTTGGTTGCTTTGATTGTAAATGCTTTTGTCCATTTCACTAAAGGATCTATTGTAGCTATCTTGCATATTTTGCCATATCTTTTTACAGGTTAAGAGGACATTTTTGACAAGTGTGAATTGGTGGGGAGGCTTTCCCTTCAAGCTTGGAAGAAGATGTTTTGGTTAAACACGGAGTGGTTTTGTCTTTGTGCCAACTATTCTTTGCTTATCTCTCTCTTGCTTGTATCTACCTTCAACATGTTAAACTGATTGATGCTTTGCTCCTTGGTTTTGACAGGTTAGAGGGACACACATGTGGCTTGGAGAATATCGATTTGGCAAGAGGGCTTCAAAAATTCTTCATTTGATCTTTGGCAAAAGTAATCCTCATCTCAACTAGCATTCATCTCTTCATCCAGGTATGCTCCAAAGGTTTGGTCTTCTTCTTCTTTGGCTTATCCATAACTTCTAGATCACAAAAACCCTAATTAATTAAAACCCTCATTTTTTACTTTTTCTTAGATCTACTTGGATCTAGCCTAGCTTTTTAAAAGATATTGAAAACCCACCTCTATAGCATCCACGACAATTCGGATCTATTGTTTGGTGGTGATTGGGTTCCATTTGATACACTTTTCAAGGCAAAGTAGCCCTTCTGAGGCAAATCGCACCCCTTGGGAGAAGCTAATTGGGTTAGATCTAACACATGGGTAGGTGAGATCCCACTTGATTCATACTCTCCTCACTTGATAACCTATCCCTAGTGTTTCACCTTGTTGATTTTTGCCTTGTGGGTCCCATTCCTCATTTTGAGGGTTGTGCCCTGTTATCACCTAAACTGTAGTTACCCCTATGGATGTATCCACTCATGGATGGCAATAGGGAAGGGCAACTCAAAAGGTGCAACCACGATCACCTCGACCTCCAATAGATGGTTGTCACGCTAGTCGAGGCAACCTTCGCTTCATGTTATCTAGCCCAGACAACAAAGGGGGAGACCCGATCTACTCCCGACAGGAGAGATCAAAACCAAGACACCAAATCAAGTTAATTCTAAGTGACGTAAGGTGTATGGTTTATCCTAGACCTTAGGATAAAGTCACAAGACAAGTGAGGGGTTCAATGGGTGTAGCTTTGGTTCATTATTGATGTGAGAGTGAATTATGATTTGTGAAATAGGATCCAGGATTAAAGTACTAGTTCAATGTGAGAAAATTCACCGCCTTGGGAACCGTGTCCAATGTAGGGTAGTTTAGGGGTTAAATTGGGGCTAACTAGTACAAGTGACAAGCTTGATCATGATACATGATGACATCAAAGGGTTTAGTTCACCACACAAAGGTCAAACCACAAGTTAATCCAACAATCTAGGAAAGTCGAATTGACTTGGAGAGAAACCAGTGCCTTGGGAATTGGGATAATGGAGTCAAAGTAAGGTTAACTTGTGGTTAAGGTCTCTTATTGCATGAGACAAGTGGGCAATTAAAGTCTTGATGGATGAATAGGTTTAGATCTAGGTTTGACCAAAGTGGACCACAATTCCTTAAAACAAGGAATGCTATCCCCAAGGCAAGATTTGATGAAGTGACACACTAGACCTAGGTTTTGAATTATTCTCGTTCCAAATCCACTGAAATCTCAAGTACCCATGTCCTAGAAGTGGACAAACTCCCTTCTCCAAGGTGGTGCGACTTTGCCCAAGGAGGCCTAAAAGTGGGATAAGTGGGGTCAAGACACGTCCGATAGCATCCAAACTTTAGATCCAAGTAGGTTGATCAATGGGGAGTGTGGATGTACAATTTCACGGCAATCCGACGGCTAGATCTTACTAGATCTGAGTTTAAAGATACCAAGTGGTCCAAAATGGGGATTAAATCCTTTAAAATGTGGAATAGGGCCCACAAGGTAGAAATCAGAAAAGTGACAATCTGGGGGTAGGTTATTGGATGTGTAGATCATGAATCAAGCGGGATCTCACCTACCCACATACTAGATCTAGGTCAACTCACCAAACTAGGAAGTGCGCCCTTACTTGGAGAGGCTAAATGCCTTGGGAAGAGGGTCAAATGGAAGCCAATCTTCACCAAACTATAGATCCAGGATGCCGTGGATATATAGAGGTGGGTTTTCAATATCTTACCCAAGAAGCCACTAGATCTTAGTAGATCTGAAAAAATGTAAAATGAGGGTTTTGAAGAAATTAGGGTTTTATCAATTTATGAGCTATGTCAATGGATTGGATCAAGATAAGAGAAACAAACCTGTGGATCTTACCTGGATAACCTTGTAGATGCCTTGATGATGATGATCTATGCAAACCCGATCAATTTGAGAGCTTTGAGATAGTTTTCTATGCAATCGATTTAGTCCAAGAAGCCAATGCGCCCTCTCTCCTGCACAACAAACGTCAACAATATCAGATTTGATGTAATCAAGAGATAAGACTAATGCCATAAGAGAAGTAACAGAAAGATAGCATAGATCACAATGATGCTAATGATAACCCCCTGATACAAGCAAATGCCATGAAAGTCGAGTTGAAGAAGCCTTGCAAAATCGCCCTTGTTGAAGTTGCCCTCCTGTAGACAAGACAATGATTTCCAAAATAGATAGATCTTACCACAAATTCCAAATGCTAGGTTGCAATAGACTTTCCAATCACCATCTAAGAACACCAGATGCAAAGGAGACCACAAGAATTTCCACAAGAAAGTTTTTCTATACCAATAATCCAAGAGCCAAAGACCCCTTACAATGATAAGCTCTCTCCTTTAAATAGGAAGGAGAGGCATCAAAATCCTAACCACTTTTTGAATGAGTGGCTAAGATTAAAAGATACAAATGTCTAATCAATGGTTGAGATGAGCTCAACAATAAAATACATGGATCACTAATAAAATATAATATGAGTGGACAAAATCGCCCTAGAAGAGGGGAATCCCACCAAATCATGATGACAAAATATAATAGGAAGCTTATGGTGGGTCCAAGGGGTAATTTTATCCACCCTTGGTCAATCCCCATAGCACAATAATCATAAAATAGTCATCAATATACCAAATCGTGCCTCTATAGTCAAATCGTAGGCCTCAAAAGACCTCAGAAATCATCAGAAAGTGCCATAAGTGATGGATGCGGGCCCCGATGAAGCTGAAACTGCTGGAGGAAGTGTGGAAGACATCGATCTATCATCACTGATCATCCCATGCCATAACATTGCCTCAGTAGCCCAAATCGATTTCCTCAATAGCCATTTCTACCAATCCTGAAATGCCTCGGGAAGTGTGAAACTGCCCCAAACTGCCTCCTGGAGTGCCTGCGCTGTCAAGGTGAGGGCACCAATGTGTCCGGGAGGGGGGTAATATGGTAAAAACAAGTGGTTGGACCACCCGCTTCAAGCACAGTGCCCTAGGTCAACCGAATAAAAGTCACATCTGCTCTGACAGGGCCTCCGATAGACCAAAACTGCACTGGGATAGCCTACTGAGGCTCAATCATCACTGTAAGTGCCCGAAACTGAAAACAAACTGTCCCATTGGACTCAGAAGGTCCAAATCCATCCAAGATGTGTACTCATACACCATATGAGTCTCTGCATGATCAATATATATATCCAATATACTGGCACAGGGTAAATAATAATAATCTGTAAATGATCAATACTGCTGTAAACCAAAAATCATCATCATACCCCTGTAGCTGCTGCATAGAATCTCATATACATGTAAATAGCCCATATATCATCTGTCCATATCATCACAAGGTCCAACCATCTCATGTCCTATGGTTGACCATGGTCAAACTAGGTCTAACCAAGTCAACATGACCAAATACAACTTAGACCATCATCGGAAGCTGTTGCAAAGTGTCAAAGGTTAATGCATGCTTTACAACTTATTCAAATAACAATTATAACACAAAGTAATCATTACTGGCGATCTAAGTCCAAATATATAATGTCATTAATTATTATTATTACTCAGACTAGACTTTCAAGATCATACTTACTGCATAGCTGTGATCAATTTGCTAGTGAAGGGTGAAGGCTAAAACAACTGGCTAGGCTAAGGGATGACTTGACTGACTTAACTTTGTGACACTTTGGCAAAGGGAAAGGGAATACACACCATAGTATATACTGAATGAGCAACAACACAGGGAATGGCGGTGTCTCACAAATGGATGAGTTGTTCAAAGAGGGTTTATTCACCTTTAACAGATGCTCACAATCCATAATACAAATAAGGCCAGCAATTGTTTTGATATAACATTTAAGTTCCATTGCTTTTTGGGCCTGAAGTTTCCATAGCCTTGGTCTATGTGTGTTTTTAAACACATTGCATAGATTTACATTTATTTTAGGCTTTCTGCTGCAGGTGTGTTTTTAAGGCACTTGTTTACCTGAGCACTTCTAGGTGTGTCATGGACAGCTTGTTTACCTAGGTATTTACATTTCCAAAAGATATAACATTTTATTTTCATGGCCATTTTCATTTGGCATGCCTTTCATTCATGTGTGTTTAGAAACACATTGCATGAATGGGCTTTTCATACAAGATATAGCATTTCATTTTCCAGATTTTGTATTCATGGCAGCACTAAAAGTTTCAGGTTTAGCCAACACAACTTTAGTGACTAGGGGGAATTCCAAGGAACTCCAACTCACCATAGGTAAGTTTTGTCACCAACTCAGAGCCGAGACACAATAAACAGGGAAGCTCATCCAATATAGAGGCTACAGTGGGGAAAAGTCCTCCATGCCACTAGTCAAGTAGTAAGTCAGGGTGATAAGCTAGAAAGTAGGCAATGGATGAATGCAGACAATGAATAATGGAGCCAACACTAGCAAGCCAAGGTATGGTGGAATGATCACCTCTATTCTCCCTAAGGAGGGTAAAACCAATGAGTATGAATAGTGAACTTCTAAGTCTGAGTAGGGACAATATAGTATATATAATAAGCTCAATCAGGTCCATATATCTATATGATCGCCAGATCATGACACTAAGTGCTAAGACATGCTATAAGAATAAGTATAAAAGCAATCTAACCATAACACAATGATATACCTGCTGAGTCATATACCTGAATGCTCATCCACCTGTACCATCATCTGTCCTCTGAAACTGCTGCTGTAACTCTGGGCACTACTGACTACTCTGTACCAATGGTATAATGGCTACATCGGTCATCTCTCTGAGTGTCCTGAGACTCAGTCATGGCATGGGGAATACAACTGCTGTCCAAAATCTGATACTGATCCAACATAGATGCTCATTTCAGCATCTCAAATGTAAAGGAACTGGCTGAATAGTGTACTGGCATCAAAAAAATAATGTATGGTAGCTCGGCTATTATATATGTGATAACATGCCCCACTTGGGTCAATTTGGTGATGCATTTTCTATCTTAGATCTATGGAGATCTAGCCATTGGATGCCCTTGATTTTCAAGATCCACACTCATACTTGCCTAAACCTCTTGGATCTAAACTTTGGTGGCCTTTGGGTTTGATTTGACACACCTTTCCATGCTTTTAGCCCTCCTTGGGCAAAGTCGCACTCCTTGGGTGTTTGAGTTTGTCCACTTCTAGGACATGGGTGGTTGAGATCCCATTGGATTTGAAACAAGGATACCTTGAAACCCCTATCTAGTATCTCACTTTGTGAAGATCTGCCTTGGGGGTATCCTTCCTCATTTTGGGGGATTGTTGTCCACCTGGGTCACATGGTGAAATATTAGATCTACTAAGATCCAACCATCACATCTTGAATAGCCCACTTGATTTGCATCCTAGGTGTCCCGATCTACATTTCCACATCTCTGTTGTCTCCATTAGCCCATCTATCAAGGCACTAGTTCACCTAGGGCAATTCGCACTCCTTGGGAGTTGTGTCATTTCCTAGATCCCATATGTGGGCATCTCTAATTTCACCTTAGATCCATAGATCTACTCATTACATGCCCCTTGGTACCATTTGCACCCTTAACTCCATCTTGTGGGTCCCATTTGCATTTGGTGTTCTTAGATGGTGATTGGAAAGTCTATTGCAACCTAGCATTTGGAAATTGTGGTAAGATCTATCTTTTTTTTGGAAATCATTGTTTGTCTACAGGAGGGCGACTTCAACAAGGGCGATTTTGCAAGGCTTCTTCAAATCGACTTTCTTGGCATTCGCTTGTATCAGGGGGTTATCATTAGCTTCATTGTGATCTATGCTATCTCTCTGTTATTTCTCTTGTGGCATTAGTCTTATCTCTTGATGCATCAAATCTGATATTGTTGACGTTTGTTGTGCAGGAGAGAGGGCGCATTGGCTTCTTGGATCAAATCGACTTGCATAGAAAACTACCGCAAAGCTTCTCAAATTGATCGGGTTTGCATAGATCATCATCATCAAGGCATCTACAAGGTTACCCAGGTAAGATCCACAAGTTTGTTTCTCGTTCCTTTATCCAATCCATTGACATAGCTCATAAATTGTTAAAACCCTAAATATTTCAAAACCCCCATTTTACATTTTCTCAGATCTACTTAGATCTAGTGGGTTGTTGGGCATAATATTGAAAACCCACCTTTATAGCATCCACGGCATCCCGGATCTATAGTTTGGTGAGGATTGGCTTCCGTTTGACCCCCTTCCCAAGCCAACTTAGCTTCTCCCAAGCAAGGCGCACTTCCTGGTAGTTGTGAGTTGACCTAGATCTAGGTGGTGGGTGTTTGAGATCCCGCTTGATCCATAATCTACACATCAAATAACATACACCCAGATTGTTACTTTTCTGAAATTCACCTTGTGGGCCCTTTTCCACATTTTAAGGGATTTAATCCCCATTTTGGACCATTAGGTGTACTTAAACTCAGATCTAGTAAGATCTAGCCGTCGGATTGCCGTGAAATTATAGATCTACACTCCTACTTGACCAACCTACCCGGATCTAGAGTTTGGATACCATCGGACTTGTCTTGACCCACCTAACCCACCTTTTCAGCCTCCTTGGGTAAAGTCGCACCACCTTGGAGAAGTGAGTTGACTCACTTCTAGGACGTGGGTACTTGAGATTCTTGTGGATTTGGAACGGGAATAATTCAAAACCTAGGTCTAGTGTGTCACTTTGTCAAATCTTGCCTTGGGGATAGCATTCCTTGTTTTAAGGGATTGTGGTCCACTTGGGTCAAACCTAGATCTAGACCTACTTATCCACCAAGACCTTTATTGCCCACTTGTCCCAAGTACTAGGAGTCCTTAACCACAAGTCAACCCTACTTTGACTCCATTATCCCAATTCCCAAGGCACTGGTTACTCTCCAAGTCAATTCGACTTTCCTAGATTGTTGGATTAACTTGTGGTTTGACCTTAGTGTGGTGAACCAAACCCTTGATGCCATCATGTATCATGGTCAAACTTGTCGCTTGTACTAATTAGCCCCAATTCACCCCTAAACTACCCTGCATTGGACACGGTTCCCAAGGTAGTGGGTCTTCCAACATTGAACTAGTACACTAATCCTAAATCTCACTTCAAACATTGTAAGTCACTCTCACATCAACTATGAACCAAAGCTATACCTATTGAACCCCTCACTTAGCTTGTGACTTCATCCTAAGGTCTAGGATAAACCATACAACTAACTTCACTTAGAACTACCCTGATTTGGTGTCTTGGTTTCGATCTCTCCTGTCGGGAGTAGATCGGGTCTCCCCCTTTGTTATCTGGGCTAGATAACATAAAGCGAAGGTTGCCTCGACTGGCGTGACAACCATATATTGGAGGTCGAGGTGATCGTGGTTGCACCTTTTGAGTTGCCCTTCCCTATTGCCATCCATGACTGGATACATCCATAGGGGCAACTACAGTTTAGGTGATAACACTACCGTGCTTGAAGCTCAAAGTTTGGCCATTAAGATTGACAAAAACATGAAGTCTTCCGGAGAGTCAAATATCCAGGGATATTCTAGATCTCAACTTCCTTCAAAACCCATTGAGCACAAAGACAAAGAGCCTATGAAAGACTCTTATGAAAAGAAAATGATGGACATGTATGAGAGAATGGAAAAAGCTGAACAGAAACATGTGAGCCAAATAAAAGAGTTACAAAACAAGATCATCAACATGGAAAGAACACAAGTTTAGCAAATTCAACACACACAACCAGCTCCTAGGAATTTCCCTGCTAAACCCACATGGCAAAGGAAACCTCCTAACCATGAACAGAGGCCTCCTCATCAACTAGAGGCTGCTAACATAGTTAAGTATGTTAAACCCTTTTGTCGAGCTTGCAGAGATTTCCACGAGGAATCTGGTTGCTACCATGCATGCTATATTCAAGAACACGGTTTTCCCGAAGGTTGTGGTCCTAGTGCATCAACAAGCAAGCCTGAATTCATTAATAATGTGGGAGACATCTATGGCATTCCTAGGGTTGAACCTTACACACCATTCTGTAGGACATGTCAGGAATTCCATGAAGAAAACACTTGTCACCTTACACGCTATATCCAGGAGCATGGGTTTCCTGAAGGGTTTGTTGGTCAGTCTTCATCAAGTGAGCCTGAGTGCATAAACTATGTAGGTGATACTTACGATATTCCTGAAGAGAGTTGGAATCAGTCGGATCAGCCTGTTACAGAAAATATAACATCTTCCCATTAGATTCCTGATGATCCTATCATAGAGATTTATCAAACACCGAATATTGTTGAGGACCCTCCACATGCCATCGAAACAAAAGACACTTTGGAATGGGAATTTTTTCAAGACTACTTCAGTGATGATGAACATTTATGTACTTCTGACTCATCTTTAGAAGAAACCATTACGAAGATCAACATTCATAAAGAAATCCATGAAAGTAGTAGTATGTGTTATGACACTCCCATTTGTTCTCCACATGACAGTGAATATTCAAAAATTTGGGTCCCTTGTGATATTTTTGTAACACATCTGTTTGAGGAAGATTATTGTGAAGTTGAGGAGGATAGGCATAGCTTAAAGGATGACATAAGTGATGATGAGTCCATCATGGATGACATAGATATTGGCAATGATGAGTGGACCTCTCTTGAGAACCCTATCTATGCCATGTCTGAAGAAGTTAATGATGAACAAAATCCCCTTGGAAATTTTGTTAACAATCCCACTTATGAGCATGAGGATACATGTGGCCAGGAATATGGTAAAATTCATGAAGACTCCCCCATTTTCGGCAGGAGTATGGATTTTGAACAGTTGAGCATTGAGGAAGAGAAGGAAATTATTTCATATGAGAAGTCAGTTGAGCATATAGCTTGCCCATTGGAAGCCCCTTGTATATTAGGGCAGTTCGAGGCATGCACTTTCATGGAAAATTATTTTCAGAAGAGCCTCTTGGAGGAATATGATAAGGTACCAGAATTGCCTTGTCATCCTGAATTTCATCACCCTATCCTGTTCTGGATAGAGTGTGCCTGCAGAAAGATTTCTTACTATATTGGGGAGCACTTCAAATATTTATTACATACTCATGATTCCCCATCCAGCCCTCCCTTTCAGAAGATACAAGCAGGTTTGCATTTTCTGATAAGCATGCCCTTGTCTTGGCTGGTAACCAAAGACAAGGTAAAAATTTGTTTTTTCATTAATCACATGCTTAAATGGTTACATTGGATTTTTGATTATACTTAACATTTTCCTTTTTGTATTATATTAGAATAGGAAAAGATTTAATTTACCTTCTGCATTTTAGGTTTCTTAGAATTCATTTTCAAACAATAAAATATAGTTGGTATTTCATTTTGGTTTTTTCATAACACATGTGCTACTGAAGGTTTTTTGTCAAGTTGAGATGTTTTTACAGGCTATATATATAAACCAGAGATTCTGGTGTTCTCGTATTCTCTCCTTGCATGAATTCCAGATCGAGCACACGTCCCGCAGTTGGAGCCAGATGTTATCAACTGATTTGTACAATAGTTGAAACCTCATTGAGCCGCCAGTGTTGGAACACATCAGTGTTCACTTCCAGATTATCTGGGTTTCATATATTTGGGTCTAGCCAGTTTTGTTTTTGAGTCGACATGACCATGGCCCCATGGGGGTTTGTAATAAAGTGTGCTAGTAGGGTCTGAGTGGCTCGGTTCCCCATGACTGGATTAAACAACTAAGGTATTCCAGGGAGTTTTTTTCACCGTCAGATTATACTTTGCTTCAGGCGAGATATAATCTCTTGGTTTTTCTCCCGCTTCCTCCAAAGCTGGAATGCCCGATTTTGGAAATTTTGCCATGGGGGGTTATTAGGGTCCAACTATAATGTATAAACCTATTAGACACTATTAGAATAGGTTCTGGTCATGTCCTAAGTCTCTAGGACCCCCAGAAAAAATTTCGAAATTTTTTTACAGAACGCGTCGGATTTGGGGTTTTTAATTTTTTAATTATTTTTAAATTTTAATTAAATTTCTCTATAATTTAAATAGAGAAATTTGAGTCTGTAATATGTCAGTCATCCTGGGTCCGAATTTAGTGTTTGATGGCTAGTTTCATAAGCCAAAAATCACACATGACCTATGGAGCAGCTAAACCCAACTTTCGGATGTCAATTCAGCCTCATAATTAATATTTTCTCTAAAAAGTCATTTACAGAGAAATTATTAATTAAAATAATAAAATTGAATATTTTGGAGATAATCCAAAACTCTCCAAAATTAATCAATTTGATTAAAATAAAAGGCTAAATGACATGGCAATAGACAATTATGAGGATTCCAATCAACTCCAAGTGATTCCAGTCAACTATCCAGTCACCAGAAGATTATCCACTTGAGCCAATTCGCCCTCCTCATGCAAAAATCGATTTAGTGTGTTGTCAGTTGGTAAGTGGGTTGGTTGGTTTGCATTTAAAGCTAGGGTAGGCACCCTCATGACTCATCAATCACCATTAGGCTTGGTTCTCCTTGCAAGTCGAGTTAGCACCTACCATACTCCACTTGTCATCCCACGATGCTAACTCGCACCTACTTCAAGCTCACGTCATTTTACCTTGTCCTCACGTCAAGCCTTGTTGTAACTTGTTTATTGGTAGTTGATATTTCCTATGCAATCAACAAAGTCGAGTCTTGCCACCTATTCACGCATACCTACCACAAACTCGAGTTTATCCATTGTTTAACTCTCCAAGCCTTGCTTTGATTGGAATTCGAACCACTTGTCTTTGCCAATTCGACCTAGGGTTTAGCATCTAGTTTTTACTATAAAGAGAGGCCCTTTGGGGTTATTATCTCATGGAGAATTTTGGGCAAACTTACTCTGCCAAAATTGTATATGTGTTATAGCTTTTGCTAATTGAAATAAAGTGGCTTTGGAGATCCATATGGTGTGTTGATCTTGTTCATGGGAATTGCTTCAAATTAATCAAGGTGATATTGCTTCATGTTTTTGCTTACATATTTATGGTTTTGATCAAATTATTTAAAGCTTAGAAGACTTTTTTAAGTCCATGGGATGGGCAATTGAGTTCAATTTGTCCATTGATGTTGGGTTGCTTGTGATTTGGAAGTAGTGGATTGTAGTCGGAAATACTAACACTTTTCTTGTCTCTTTCAACTTTGTATACTATATTTGATCAAACTTGTTTGTAAGTGATACATTTTGCGGATCTCATAGGTTTTGAAGAGGAGTTGGAACTAGGTTGTCTCCTCCATCTCTTCAAAGAACCATTTTTTCCATTAACATTCGTGCATTGCAGGATCTTCTAAAGTTGATCTCACAACATCAAGATTTTGGCATAAAGTGTTTGATTCGAAGATCCATCCATTTTATCAAAAATATTTCTCAAAATTGGTTACTAGTTACTTTGATCTACCTCCATCTTGTGGAAACCATTTCTAGATCTTGATCCAAAGTTGGTTGTTTGTCTTTTCAAGCCACAGATTAGTTTGCCATAAGGTTGAAGCTCCTTCAACCTTGGGGAATAGCTTGGGATTTGTTCCCTTGTGTTCTCTTCAACACTTGTTGTCGGTGTATCATCGGTTAACCGGAGGATTTCCAAGACAGTGTTTTCAACCCTCAAGTGTTCCACTTGAAATCCCTTGTTCTTGTTTTGCTAGTCCATTCCTCCTTGCCCTAGTTTTTTCCCTTCTCCCATTCGTTTTTTACCATCTCTTTTGCTTTCTCTCTTCTAGTTTCTTTTATCATCTTGACTGTCCCATTGTTTTGGGCAGCCTTAGTTGACTGTCCCGTCATTTTTGGCAGCCTTAAGTGACTGTCCCATTCCTCTTTTCAGTCATTTGGTTGACTGTCCTATTGCTTTTACAGTCACCTATTTGACTGTCCCTTACTCTTTCTTTTGGTTGCCCTACTTCTTTGTTTCGCAAGCACCTTCTTTCCCATTTTGTTGGCTGCCCTATACCCTAACTGTTGCTGCTGTTCATTCATTGCTAGCAGCCTGTTGTTGAGTTGTTTGCAGCGTATATTTGCCTTCTTCTTTAGCTCTCGTCCCTTTCCAAATTCATCCTCTATTCGTCCCATCTTCTATAGCTTTCTTCCCACTCAATTTTTGCCCTCCTTCTAGCTTTCATCCACCCTCTAAAAACACTTAAAACACAACAAAACAACAAAGTGTTAGTAGTAGTTTGTTGCATTTATTTTAAAGTTGGTAGTTAGTTTGTTTAAGTTTCAATAGTTAGCTTACATTATTTCAAAGTTATTATTGTAGATCTTATGCTTTGCTATTACCTAGCTTCATTTTCCAAGTATTAGATCTAGTTCAAATTTCAAGTTTTGTTTTATTTCCTAACATCTAATGGGTATTGGAGTTATTTGTGTGTGATAGATCTTTTCTTGTGAAAGAAAGAGACTTCTAAATCCAAGAAGCCATCAAGACAAGTGGACAAATCAAACCAAAAAGATTATTATTATCCTTTGTAATAGATATTCGAAGTTTGTTTCAAGTTTTTACAAGTAGTTTATTTCAAAGTCCCTACAAGGGTTTCATTCCCAAGGGCAATTGTACTCTCTTAATAAAAGTTGTAAGTGGGGTTTTTAAGCCCCCACATTCACTTCCCCCATTTGGGGAAGTCTTGTAGTCTTCATTGAGTGGTTTGATTTTCTAGTTTAGATCCATTATATGCTCTTAGATTAGTGTTTATTTCAATAAGTCATTTTTTTTTTATTATTTTCTGATTTACTTACCCCCATGCTCTCCCGAGTACAGTGTTTGACTTGAAAGAGACTCTTGGGTAGATTAGATTTATTTTCGGTTTAGTATTATCTTGTATCTTCTCTTCCAAACCTTGACTAGAGAATAGCTAACTTTGAGATTGTATCCCAAAGGCCACATAGTCTTGTGGTAGCTTCTCGTTCCCCCATCAGCTTCTTGTGGACATCCAGCTAGCTGGAAGGTTTCCAAGACTGGTGGATTCTAGTGGTTGATCTTGTTCGGAGATTGATCCCACCTATTAGATTAGATTTTGTGTGGTAGAACACTAGATTGATTCAAAGCTTCATTTTATTTTGCGAGTAGTATTGTTAGCAGTATTTCACATATTACATGGTTTAATCTTTTCAAGTTGAAGTACATTGCTTTTTCAAACTACTATCTGCTTCTTAAAACGAAACAAAGTCTCTTGAACTTGGCCAAATCCAAGTTAAGAGCACCCTCTATCGGAGGGCATTTTAGTATTGCATCATTCCCTGCATTAGGCATTTGTTAATTAGCAAGTCTCTTGAACTGTGGTCATAAGATCAAGTCAAGAGCGCTCTCTGTCGGAGAGTTGAACAAGGTGCTCTAATAATAAAATTTTCCACACATTTTTCCCTTTTAATTAATTTACCTTGGTTTCTGTCCTACACCCGTATGCTCTGCCAACCGGAAATGGTTGGGCTAGTACTCAGAAAGGTGGAAGACTTGTTAATTCACAAGTGATAACATTAATTAAAACTTTACCCACAACCCCAACCAAGACAAAATTACTGAGTTCTTCCTACAAGAGGTGGTGCCGGGAATCCACTGTTAGACTCGAGGGCGGTCAAGCCGTAAGCACATTTGCCCTCTTTGCAATCTGGGTGCTCCCGACCTATCACCTAAGGTTGCCAGTATTTTTCTTGGATAAGGTTCCACTCCTTTTGATACCTTTGTTCTTAGCCATAATAATCAAGACCACTAAAATCTTAAATTTACCAATATAAGCTGCAAAACGTTCTCAAGAAACTTTATTTCAAGCACTTGTATCTAGCATTTCAATCACTTTTACACTTTTGACTCCATAAGGCACTGGTCCTTAATCGCAATATTTCATTTGCTTAAAATATCAATATTGGAGTACTTGTTTTAATTTGCGTAAAGAGTGATTTATTTCTTATCCAAGTGTATCTCTCATCTTCTGTTTTGCAACGTGGATTGCGTTATCTTGTTTTTACATTAAGATATTATTGTGTCTCTCATTCTCAAAAACTCCTAAACAACACTCATCCGCATCACAGCACCAAAAAACACTATAAATACTAGAGCTTTAGTGAAACTCTTTCATAGGGACTACCCCCCTTGGCTTCGTTAGGAGTTTGCCTAAACGGAGGAGCTGGGATTCAGGTGACAGTACCTAGCTCATTGCTTGCCCCCAAGGCCACACCTCTCTCACTTGTAGGGAAGAGACAGCTTTCGAAAGATTTCCGCTGCTGGTGTGCAGTTTGGCGGACAACAGGTCCAATCATCTTTGATTGGTAATAGGGTCTCCCCTAGGTCTTGATTCATCTTGATCTAAAGTGAAGAGTGCCTCGGTTGACGTGACTCCTAGCTTGCATTGGGAACTGTGGCATCTCTTTGGTCACCTCTTTAGTTGTCCATCTCCTCTACCATCCCGGATGGGATACCACTAGGGACAACTACAAGTTGTGTGATAACAGTGCCCTTGAAGACAAAGCCTCCCATGATTCTAAAGCCTAATCAAGAGCATCCAAGAACAAATGTTCCTAGTAAGTTAACCAATTCATCTGCTTTAGTTTCTTTGAAAGACTTAATCAAAATCCCGTTGGTCAAGTATGACATTATGAAGTTCCTGGGTTTGAGTGTAAACGAAAAAAATAAAGAAAACCCCTTCAACTTAAACATTGATGTCACAAGTTTCTTAGGAAAAATGAACATGCCTATTCCTTTTTGTGAAATTTTCAAGATCCCTTCCTTCCACAAGAGAGCTACCACCCATCTGGGAATCCAAACGAGGAATCAAATGCCAAGGCAAGTTTCTATAGAGTCTAAGGATTCCCCTGTCATGATCCAAAGTGTCTCCGGTGACAACTTTGGGGGTTGCCCTCCCTTTTATATAGCTTTGGAAGTCCCTTTTATATAGCTTTGGAAGTAAATGGGTTGATATTGCATAACTGCATGTTAGATTCGGGAGATGAGGTAAATGTTATGCCCCTAAGAGTCATGGAGCAACTTGAGTTAGTGCCCACAAGGCCTTACAGGAATGTATGTGGAATGGATTCCAGAACTGTGAAAGCTATTGGGATAATAGAAAACTTGCCTATTAGGTTGCCTGTTTCGATATTGAGCTTTCAATGAACGTCCTAGTCCTAGATGTCCCTGATGTCTAGGGATTGTTGTTGTCCAGGGAATGGTCAGCAAGATTAGGAGTAAGTGTCCATATGGATCTCACATATGCCACAATCCCAACTGGAAAGGGTTCATCCATAACCTTGTTGAATGAGCCACCTATGCAAGAGCATGTTGAGACACCTGAACACTTGTTTACTGAGGCAATGTACTTAAGTGATGAAATTGGAAACTTCATGGTTTTGGCAAATTATTGGGAGGAGGTTAAGAAACATCCTTTCCCACTTGATCAAATTTGGAGGATGCATTTTGATGGGGCTCATTCCCGCCATGGTGTAGGAGCTGGGATTGTGTTGACCTCACCATCTGGAGAAGAAAGTCTGTTTTCTTTTCGTTTGGAGTTTGATTGCACTAATAACGTAGCTGAGTATGAAGCCTTACTTTTAGGGTTAGAGCTCGCTCGGGAAAGAAACATTAAGACCTTATCTGTCATAGGTGATTCTGACCTTATTGTATCCCAAGTTAAGAATCTTTTTGCTCCAAAGAATAATAGACTTAGAGATTACAGAAATGCAGTTTGGGATACCATTGAATGTTTTGATGCCTTTGGAATTAAAGCAGTCCCCCATGAGCAAAACGCTTTAGCCGATGAACTGTCTGTCATAGCCAGCACCCTCCAAGCCTCTGAGTCTTTGAAACAAAGAAATTGCAAGGTTGAGGTTTTATTCAGACCATCTGCTCCGGATAATCAAGATCATTGGCAAGTTTTTGATGATGATGCTCAAATCATCCATTTTCTCACTGCCTCTCAAACTCCAATGGTAAACTTTGAAGACCAAATAAAGGGTAGTTCCATAGAAGGCATGGACATAACAGAAATCACATTCCCATTAGAAAATAACTTCAATAGGCATGATGAGTTTAAAGGTAGGAGATCTGAGCCAGTTGATGAAGTCGTTGAGATTAATATTGGTTCTCCTTGTTCCCCAAAAATGATTATGATCGGGAAAAATGCATCCAAAGAGGAAAGAAATAAAATTGAAGAATTAATCAGAGAGTATAAAGATGTCTTTGCTTGGACTTATGATGACTTGAAAACTTATGACCAATCTGTTATTGAGCACACAATTCCTCTGAAGGAGGGAGCTAAACCTTACCGTCAAAAGTTGCGTAATGTAAATCCTAAGTTAGCCCTTTTAGTAAAAAAGGAATTGGAAAAGATGTTGGCTGCAGGCATCCTTAGGCCTATCAGACACACTACTTGGGTGTCCAATCCTATGGTTGTAAGGAAAAAGAGTGGGGAGATTAGAATTTGTATCGATTTCAGAAATCTTAGCCAAGCCTCTTTAAAAGATAATTATCCTTTGCCAAATATGGAGAACTTGTTGCAAAGTGTGACTGGTGCTGGTGTGTTGTCTATGCTTGATGGTTTTTCTGGGTATAACCAAGTCCAAATCAAGAAAGAAGACCGTGGAAAGACAACTTTCACCACCCCTTGGGGAACATATGAATATATAAGGATGCCTTTTGGTCTCTTAAATGCAAGATCAACCTTTCAAAGGGCAATGGACCATGCATTTGAAGGTCTAATTGGAAAAATCACTGTGATCTATCAAGATGATCTGACTGTTTTCTCTAAAGAAAGGGGTGATCATGTGAAGCATCTGAAAAGAATTTTTGAAAGGTGTTGAAAGTTTGGAATCTCTCTAAATCCTAAAAAGTCTACCTTTGTTGTTGATGAAGGGAAGTTATTAGGTCATATTGTCTCTAGAGAGGGCATTAGAATTGACCCTGAAAGAGTGCAAGGGATTCAAGCCATAGCTCCTCCCAAAGATGTTAGTTCATTACGATCATTTTTCGGGAAGATAAATTTTGTAAGGAGGTTCATTCCCAACTTGGCCGAGTTAGCCAAGCCTCTAAATGCCCTTTTAAAAAAGGATGTGAAGTTTATCTGGGACAAGAACTGTAACGAGTCTTTTGAAGCCTTGAAGAAGGCCATTTCCACTGCCCCTGTTTTAGTATGCCCTAATTATAATAAGGAGTTCTTGACCTATTCCTATGCCTCCGAGGACACCATAGCAGGTGTCTTATTGCAAAAGAACAAAGACAATCATGAGCAACCAGTTTCATTCATGATTAAAAATTTCACAGATGCAGAACCAAATTACACAACCACTGAAAAACAAGCCTATGCTTTGGTTAAGTCACTAAAGCATTTCAGAACGTACATTGGATATTCCAAGATTGTTGCTTATGTCCCTTATCAAGCAGTAAAGGATGTCTTGTCTCAACTTGATGGCATAGGGGTTAGAGGAAATTGGATTTCTGGGATTCAAGAGTATGACATTGAAATCAAGCCAATCAAGATAGTAAAAGGCCAAGGATTAGCCCAACTGTTGATTGATTCCAAGATGCAGCAAAGTAATGAGGAGGTGAGTGTTAAAAATGTTATTGTGCTCTATATTGATGAGGACCATGAGTGGTACAAGGACATCATTTTCTACCTTAAACATATGTCCTGTCCTAATCACCTTTTAGACCACCAAGAAGAGCTTTAAGGTTAAAAGCATCCAAGTATGTATTGACAGAAGATGATTTGGGTTGGAAAAATCCAGATGGAATTGTACTTAAATGTGTGAATTATGATGACTCCCAAAGAATCATCAAAGAAATGCACTTTGGATTGTGTGGAGGACATTATGCACCTAGAACCACAGCTGCTAAGATCATGAGAGCTGGGTATTATTGGCCATCTTTATTCAAAGATGTGCATCCCTTTGTCAAAACCTGCCAAGAATGTCAATTCTATTCAGGAAAGCCCCGATTGCTTGCCTTGCCTTTGACCCTAGTCATTATAGAAGCACCTTTCCAACAATGGGGAATGGATTTTGTAGGACCGATAGATCCTAGTTCTTCTGGAGGATATAAGTACATTTTAACTTGCACAGACTATTTTACTCGCTGGGTTGAAGCTATCCCTACTAAAAGATGTATTGCGGAAGTAGTAGTTAAGTTTTTGGAAGAAAACATAGTCTCTAGATATGGTTGCCCTTTAAAGATCACAACAGATAATGCAGAGGCTTTTAGCAAAGCAGATATGTCAACCTTTTGTTCCAGCCATGGAATCACTCTTTCTCATTCTTCCAACTATTACCCCCATGGTAAGGGATTGGTTGAATCAGTCATATTTTGGAAGAGGAGCCTAGAGAAAACGTTTTTGCCCTCAAAAATTTGATTTGAATCTTCTGATTACCCTCAGAATTCGACTGGTAGCTCCCATTTGCCCCTGATTTCTACGAATTGTAGTTGCTAGGGGCTATTTCGCCCTCCACCCACCCAGAAATCGAGGTCATGGTTAAATTCGTCCTGATTTTTATGGATTGAATCCAATTTTACAGTTGCATTCGCTCCTATATAAGCAACTTTCAATCTTTACTGATTATTCATCTCAAGCAAGGCTGCGATTAGTGATCCATTGAATCTCCACTTCCAGGTTGGAACAGGCAGAAAATTGATTATATTTTTGGGTTTTTTACCAGATCTCTGAAAGGACGGTGGGACGCTTCCTTCGGGTTTCTTATCGAGGTTAGTAAATCTGTATGATGATAGTTTCGCTTCAGTGTATGTATGCAGTGGGTTTGTAATATCATGGGTTTGTATGATTCGTGATATCATGGATGTAATTAATAAATTATGGGTTAAGTTTCAGAAATATTGAAACTCCTTATTTGGGATAGTAAATCGATCCTCGATTTGAAAGGCAGGTTGGATTTTAGATGGACAATATGTTTTAAAATGTATCTCAGCCTCGGCTTGTGTATTGTCCCTAGCAAATCTGAGCTAAATTTTTCCGTACTGATTAGGTAACTTGGTTCAGGACATTAGTCAAACACTTGGCAACACACTGCTATGGTGCCCTTGTGTAGTCCCCCTTTCTGTATTATTGGTCGTTCTAGAATTTTCTTGGCTCAGTGCTTCTCTCGAACACTTTGTAACACTATTCTGTTGCAGTGAGAATTTCCACTTCTTACTGCTGGTCTGAGGTTTATTTGAAGTTTAACTGATACCACTGTAATATCCCTTACCCACTGCTAATGATTATCTAAGTTTTACTACTGCAGGGTTGGTCCTTCTGCTTCACACCTTTCGTCAAACAATTGTCATGTTTTCCCCAAAAAGCATTCTTTTGCCACTGTAGCAGATTTGGTTGGTTTTTGACTTGGTTTTAATGTTTGTTTTAAGTCTCATCCAACATATGATTTCCCAAAAGCATACATACTAATAGGGATTCCTCATTTCATTCAATTCCTAATGATACACATCAAAGTGATTGCTATATTTTAAGTACAAGTCTTGGTTTTCTATTGCATGGGATAGTACAAGAAGTACTCACAGCTTGATGAATAGCACTGGAAATTCCCTACTGCTGTTACAACCTTAAATAAAAGAGATAACATGGGGTTATAATGAATTTTGCAGACCTGTGGGTTCTAGTAAAGATGGCAGTTCACTCTCTTGTTGTAGCAATCCTTCATAAGGCTCGGAAATGAGGTAGATGGTCCCAGCAATAACCCAGCACACAAGGAAACACACATCAACAATAAAATAGCCCCTTCTCTGATGCCATGAAAGTTTTCTGAGATTTCAACCCAACCCGGTTTTCATGTCAAACATTCATAGTTTAATGCCCAACCTAGTTTTGTGTGTTGGCTGGAAATTACACAAAATTTTCAGACAATGAAAACACAGCTGAAACTCACATTCATAGATAGAAAATGAAATTTAAATGCACAACATAAAATATTTCAGACTCAGAATTTTTTGGCAAACTTGCCCAGGAAAAACCCACAAGGGGAAAACTTGTTAGAGAGAGATGATTTTATTTCTTCAGTCAAAAATTTAGAACAACAATTTACAGTCAAGATACAACTTATCTCCACCAAAATTTCACCCACAGGCTGCTTTGAAAATCGTGCTGCAAACTGCCTCGATTTTTGTGCAAACCAGAACCTCGAATTTCATGTTGAAAATGATCGAAGTACGGATTGTACGGTCCTCGATTTCTGTGCCTATACTATCCTCGAAATTCATGCTGTGTATGGTCTCGAAAATCGTGCCCACTGCCTCGGCAAAAGTGCCCAAAAATTATGTCTGGAAACTTGTGCCCTTGCCTCGGGATTCATGCCCAGATTTAGTGCCTCGAAATCCGTGCCCACAATCACTGTTGTACGACCTCGGGATTCATGCTGCTGTAATTTCTCATTGCCTCGAAATTCGTGCTAATGCAATAAATGCCCAGTACGGCTGCCTAGAAATTCGTGCCCTCTCTCTTGCTCTCTCTTTTCTTCTAAAAAAAAGTGTCCAAAATGCCTTCCCTTGCCCTTTTTGATTTTTTCCCTAGGGTGAGTGAAGAGCCATTTAATCCAATGGCTCAGATTGGCTTAGATGAGTGGATGAGAATAAAAGCACATTTAAATTCTCATAAAAATTAATTTCACTCACCTCACTTAAATTTATCAAAAAGTAACTTTAATCCCTAAAGTTAAATTAAATGCTCATCTCAAGTCATTTAATGCAAGGGTCACTTTATTTCCCCTTTTAAGTGACTAAGGCAAAAGTCACCTAGGGGAACACTTTCCTAGGTACAAAATTCAACACTCTCTCTTACCGAGGAAGGTGTTCTGCACCACTCCCAACTTGTCCTTGAAGAAGACAAACTTGCCCCGCCCCAAGGATTTTGTCAGAATGTCTACAACCTGCTCATCAGTGGAAATGTACTGTAATTCCACAGCTCCTCTCTGAACATAGTCTTGGATGAAGTGGTATTTGATCTCTATGTGCTTTGACCTGTCGTGAAAAACTGGATTCTCAGATAGCTGGATGCAACACTGATTGTCATAGTAAATCACTGTGGGCCTCAGCTCCTGACCAAATAAGTCTACCAATAACTTGCGAAGCCATAGTGCCTCGCAACTAGCCTGACTGGCTGCCATGTACTCAGCCTCAGTAGAACTCAATGCAACGGACTTTTGCTTCCGACTGAACCACAACACTATTGCCGAGCCCAAACTGAAGCAACAACCTGAAGTGCTCCTCCGATCCATCACACTGCCTACCCAATCTGAATCCGTGAAAGCAACCAAACTAACTCCACCCAAACTCCTGTAGTCCAAACCAAAATCCACTATCCCTGCAAGGTATCTCAACACATGTTTCGCGGCTGTCCAGTGCACTCTCCTAGGCTCCACCATGAACTGACTGAGAGTGTTCACCGCAAAACATAAGTCTGTCCTGGTGTTGACCAGATACATCAATGAACCAATGAGCTGACGATATAATGTAGGATCTACCAACTCTCCCTCAGAAGCATGAAGCTACTTCGAGTTGGTAATCATAGGCGTGGGCATAGGATTGCAGTACTCCATCCGAAATCTCCTCAGAATATTTGCAGCATACTTTCCTTGTCCCAGGAAAATATGACCAGGCTCCTGCCAAACCTCCATCCCCAAATAATAGTGCATCAACCCAATATCTGTCATCTCATACCTTGAAGCAAGATCTCTCTTGCAAGTTGCAATGAGACGCTCCTCTCCTGTGATAAACAAATCATCAACGTACAACAGAAGAATGAGTGGATCCCCATGAACCACAATGAAGTAAAGATTGGGATCAACCTCACTCTTCAGAAATCCCATCAACATCAGATATGCATCAATCCTGGAATACCAAGCTCGAGGAGCTTGCTTTAGACCATACAAGGCCTTCTTCAGCCTGCACACATGAGAATCCCTCCCATGAATCTCAAAGCCCTGCGGCTGCTCCAAATAAACCTCCTCCTGCAGAAGACCGTTGAGAAATGCAGTCTTCACATCCATCTGGTGGATCTTCCAACCCATCTCTGCTGCCATGGAAATCATTGCTCTAATGGAAGAATATCGAGCAATCAGTGCAAAGGTCTCATCATAATCTACTCCCTCTATCTGTGAGAATCCTCATGCCACAAAACGAGCCTTGAACTTCTCCACATTGCCATCTGCAACATGCTTCATCTTGTAAAGCCACTTGGAAGTCACCACTGACTTCCCCTCTGGTCTCGGTACAATCTCCCATACATCATTCTTCATGATGGAATGGTACTCTTCCATCATGGCATCTCTCCAAACCTGATGCTGAGAGGCCTCCTCAAAAGTAGAAGGCTCCGACTCACGAAGACTAGCAACTAATGCCATACCCAATATGTCAAGCATCACAACTGTCCGAATAGGCTCCTGGGGCCTACCAAATGACTTTGCTTCCTTCAAGGTATCGCGAAGCCATTTAGGCTTCCTCTTCCCTGAAGGTGGCTCCCAAACTGGTCTATCCTCATCTGAAGAACTACCAAAAGTAGATGGTCCAGCAACCTGTGAACCAGTAATTGATGAAATAGCCAATGGTGAACTCAGTGATCCAGAAGTGCAACTGGTGAACCTGTGACCTGAGATCCAGAATCTGTCCCCGAAATATCTGCTGGCTGTACCACTGTACCGGTAGAAGCTGTGCCTATATCTTGTGGCCCAGTCACTCCAGAAACCTGTGATCTAGTACTCTGAACTGAAGATACCTGTGTCACCTGTGGTGTGGAAGTCCGTGACTCCTCATACTCCAACTCTCTAGACTTCTTGAAGGCTCTCTCCTCCTCAAACCTCACTTCCCACCTCACAACAACTTTCCTGAGAGCAGGATGATAAATGCAGAAAGCCTTCGAAGTCTCATCATAGCCCACAAAGATGCCCTTCTCTGCAGTGGGGTCCAACTTTGTCCTCTTCTCTGAAGGGACATGAGAGTAAGTCAAGTAGCCAAATATGCGAAAATGACCAACCTCAGGCTTCTTTCCTGTGAACATTTTCACACGATTCTTCCTCCCCAAGGCACGGTGGGGACTCCTGTTCTGAAGGTAAACAACTGTACTGCAAGCCTCTGCTTAAAGAAAGACTCTGATCATGAAGCATAGCTCTCGCTGCTCCCACATTAGCCCTGTTGTTCTTTTCAGCCACTCCATTCTGCTCAGGAGTATATGGGAATTGTCAACTGTCTCTGTATGCCCTCCTGTCTGCAAAACTCATCGAAATCATTAGAGGTATACTCACCCCCATTGTTTGATCTCAGAACCCGAATCCTCCTCCCTATCTGATTCTCCACAAGAGCTTTGAACTCTCGGAAGGTCTGCAAGACATCTACTGACTTCTTACTCCTCAAGAAGTAGATCCAGGTTTTTCTGGAATAATCATCGATGAAAGTCACATAATACTCAAAACCTGTCAAGGAAACATATGACATAGGACCACATAAATCTGAGTGAATCAAATTAAGCACCCCTGCTGACCTGCTGTCACTGCTTGGAAAAGCAGTCTTGGTGTACTTTCCCAAAGCACACCCTCTGCATACATCACTGTGCTCTGTGCTGAACTCTTGTAGACCTGTAGCCATACTCCTCAAAAATCTCATAGCTGGATGATGCAAATGGGCCATCCTCTGATGCCATAGCTCGCAAAGCTCATTGCTGCTGCTGTGTGCCAAAGCATGCTGGGGCTGAAATAAGAGCTTGTATAGTTCCCGCATCTAACCCCAATGTCCAAAGAGGTAGATGGTCCTGTAGTCTTGGGGAATATTCGCACATGTCCATCCATGAAACAAACCCCAAGTCCCCTGTCCTCAATAGTGGAAATTGATACCAAGTTCTTTTTCAGCCCAAGGACAAACAACACATCCCTCAAAATCATAGGACTCATGGATTCCCTCTGAAAAGTAATGGTCCTGTTATTACACAACTTGTAGTTGTCCCTAATGGTATCCCATCCAGGATGGTAGAGGAGATGGACAACTAAAGAGGTGACCCAAGAGATGCCACGGTTCCTGTTATCACACAACTTGTAGTTGCCCCTAGTGGTATCCCATCCGGGACGGTAGAGGAGATAGGCAACTAAAGAGGTGACCCAAGAGATGCCACGGTTCCCAATGCAAGGTGGGAGTCACGTCAACTGAGGCACTCTTCGCTTTAGATCAAGGTGAAACAAGACCTAGGGGGAGACCCTATAACCAATCACAGTTGATTGGACCCAAACAAAGGTTCCTAAGGATAAGTAAATGAAGAGTTACGGAAACCAATGCAAGGTTGAGTGGACCTAGAAGTTAAAGTATGGTTGAAGGTGGTTTGAGAGATTGTTAGTGTTTCAACCAATGTATGATTTAGGCCACATAATTGGGTATGGTGACAAGGTATAGTACCATATGCTACACAAGTGGGTCTTACCTTTCTTGGGATATGTGAAATGGTTTAAAGTAGACCCACAAGGTGAAGTTAATGGATGCAATTGGCACTAGATGATATGTAATGAGTAGATCTATGGATCTAAGTTGAATTTAGGAGTAACCACTTACTAGATCTAAGGTTTGACACAATTCCCAAGGAGTGCGACTTGCTTAAGGAAGACTAGTGCCTTGTTGGATGGGTTAATGGAGTCAAAAGTTATGTCAAAGTATAGATCGAGACACCTAGTATGCAAATCAAGTGGGCTACTTGGGATGTAGTGGTTGGATTTTGCTAGATCTAGGATTTCATGATATGACCCTAAGTGGACCACAATCCCTTAAAACAAGGAATGCTACCCCCAAGGCAGATCGTCACAAGATGATACTCTAGACTTAGGTTTCAAGGTAAGCCCGTTCCAAATCCACAAAAATCTCAACTACCCACGTCCTTGAAGTGGGCAAACTCACTCACCCAAGGAAGTGTGACCTTGCTCAAGGAGGGCTAAAAGGTGGATAAGGGGTATCAAATCAAGTCCAATGGCCACCAAATTGTAGATCCAAGTAGCTTAGGCACCGATCTATGTGGATCTAGAAAATCAAGCCAATCCAAGGGTTAGATCTTACTAGATCTGAGTTTTAAGGTGCCTAGTAGTTCAAAAGGGGGTTTTAATCCCTTAAAATGTGGAATGATGCCCACAAGGTAGAAATCACCCAAGTAAAAGTCTAGGGGTAGGTTATCAAGTGTGTAGATTGCAAATCAAGTGGGATCTCACCTATCCATATGCTGGATCTAACCAAACAAGCCTCTCCAAGGAAGTGTGATTTGGTTCAAAAGGGCTTTATTGCCTTGAAAAGTGTGTCAATTTTAACCCAATCACCACCAAACTATAGATCCAACTAGGGGTGGATGCTATAGAGGTGGGTTTTTAATATCTCTTCAAAAGCAAGGCTAGATCTAAGTAGATCTAAGAAAAACCAAAATGAGGGTTTTGATTAATTAGGGTTTTTATGATCTAGAAATTATGGATGATTCAAAGAAGAAGAAGATCATACCTTTGGAGCATACCTGGATGAAGAGATGAATGCTAGTTGAGATGAGGATTACTTTTGCCAAAGATCAAATGGAGAATTTTTGAAGCCCTCTTGCCAAATCGATTTTTCCAAGCCAATTATGTGTCCCTCTAACCTGTCAAAACCAAGGAGCAAAGCATCAATCAGTTTAACATGTTGAAGGTAGATACAAGCAAGAAAGAGATAAGCAAAGAATAGTTGGTGCAAATACAAAACCACTCCCTGTTTAACCCAAAACGTCCTCCTCCAAGCTTGAAGGGCAAGCCTCCCCACCAATTCGTACTTGTTGAAGAAGTCTTCTCCACCTGTAAAAAAACGATATGGCAAATATGCAAGATAGCTACAATAGATCCTCCAGTGCAATGGACAAAATCATTTACAATCAAAACAACCAACATCCACTCCAACCCAAGCATGTACTCCAAAAGATAGAAATTTTATTCTAAGAGCCAAGAGCCAAAAATCTCTAGATGATTTTACAATGAGAGGCTCCCTCCTTAAATAGGATGGGGAGAGAGCATAATCCTAACCACTTTTTACATGAGTGGCTAAGATTAAAAGATCAAAAAGATCTAATCAATGGTTGAGATGAGCTCAACAATAAAATACACGGATCAACCATAAAATATAATAATAAGTGGATAAAATCGCCCTGGGAGGGGATCCCACCAAATCATGATGACAAAATATAAAAATAAGCTTATGGTGGGTCCAAGGGGTAATTTTATCCACCCTTGGTCAATCCCCATAGCACAATAATAACAAAATAGTCATCAATATACCAAATCGTGCCTCTATGGACAATTCGTAGGCCTCCAAAGACCTCAGAAATCATCAGAAAGTGCCATAAGTGATGGATGTGGGCCCCGATGAAGCTGAAACTGCTGGAGAAGGTGCGGAAGACATCCCACTCATCATCACTGATCATCCCATGCCAAAAATTTGCCTCAGTAGCCCAAATCGAATTCCTCTGTAGCCATTTCTACCAATCCAAAACTGCCTTGGGAAGCGTTTAACTGTCCCAAACTGCCTCTTGGAGTGCCTGCGCTGTCAAGGTGAGGGCACCAGTGTGTCCGGAAGGGGGGTAATATGGTAAAAACAAGTGGCTGGACCACCCCCTCCATCATCAGCGCCCTAGGTGAACCAAATAAAAATCATCTCTGCTTTGACAGGGTCTCCGACAGACCAAAACTGCACTAGGACAGCCTATTGAGGCAAAATCATCACTGTAACTGCCCAGAACTGAAAATAGACTGTCTCATTGGACTCAGAAGGTCCAAAACTATCCAAGATGTGTACTCATACACCATATAGCTCTTTGCATGATCATATAATATACCCAATATACCGGAACACAACTCACCAGAGGTAAGTTTTGTCACCAACTCAGAGCTGAGACACAATAAACAGGGAAGCTCATCCAATACAAAGGCTACAGTGGGGAAAAGATCCTCCATGCCACTAGTCAAGTAGTAAGTCAGGGTGATAAACTAAAAGGTAGGTAATGGATGGATGAAGACAATGAGTAATGGAACTGTTATCACATATATAGTAGCCGGGCTACCATACATTATTTTTCTCATTCCAGTACACTATTCAGCCAGTTCCCTTGCATTTGAGATGCCGAGATGAGCATTTATATTGGATCACTATCAGATTGTGGACAGCAGTTATATTCCCCATGCCATGACTGAGTTTCAGGACACTCAGAGAGATGCCCGATATAGCCATTATACCATTGGTACAGAGCAGTCAGTAGTGCCCAGAGTTACAGCAGCAGTTCCAGAGGACAGATGATGGTACAGGTTGATGTGCATTCAGGTATATGACTCAGCAGGTATATTATTGTGTTATGGTTAGATTGCTTTTATACTTATTCTTATAGCATGTCTTAGCACTTAGTGTCATGATCTGGCGATCATATAGATACATGGACCTGGTTGACCTATTATTTATATTATATTGTCCCTACTCAGACTTAGAAGTTCACTATCCATACTCATTGGTACATACCCTCCTTAGGGAGAATAGAGGTGATCATTACACCATACTATGGCTTGCTAGTGGTGGCTCCATCATTTCATTGTCTTCATCCATCCGTGGCCTACCTTTTAGATTATTACCCTGATTTGCTACTTGACTAGTGATATGGAGGACCTTTCCCCACTATAGCCTCTGTATTGGATGAGCTTCCCTGTTTATTGTGTCTCGGCTCTGAGTTGGTGACAAAACTTACCTATGGTGAGTTGGAGTTCCTTGAGAATTCCCCCTAGTCACTAAAGTTGTGTTGGCTAAACCTGAAACTTTTAGTGCTGCCATCAATACAAAATCTGGAAAAATCAAATGCTATATCTTGTATATGAAAGAAATGCCAAATGAAAATGGCCATGAAAAATAAAATGTTATATCTTTTGGAAAAATAAATACCTAGGTAAACAAGTTGTCCATGACACACCTAGAAGTGCTCAGGTAAACAAGTGCCTTAAAAACACACCTGCAGCAGAAAGCCTAAAAATAAATGTAAATCTATGCAATGTGTTTGTAAACACACATAGATCAAGGCTATGGAAACCTCAGGCCCAAAAAGCAATGGAACTTAAATGTTATATCTAAACAATTGCTGGCCTTGTTTGTATTATGGATTGTGCGCATCTGTGAAGGTGAATAAACCCTCTTTAAACAACTCATCCATTTGTGAGACACCGCCATTCCCTGTGTTATTGCTCATTCAGTATATACTATGGTGTACATTCCCTTTCCCTTGCCGAAGTGTCACAAAGTCAAGTCAGTCAAGTCATCCCCTAGCCTAGCCAGTTATTTCAGCCTTCACCCTTCACTAGCAAATTGATCACAACTATGAAGTGAGTATGGTCCTGAAAGTCTAGTCTGAGTAATAATAATAATTAACGACACTATATATTTGGATTTAGATCGCCAGTCATGATTACTCTGTGTTTTAGTAGCTATTTGAATAAATTATAAAGCATGTATTAACCTTGACACCTTGCAGCAGCCATGGATGATAGTCTGAGTTGTATTTAGTCTTGGTTAGACCTAGTCTGACCATGGAGGACCATGAGACATGAGATGTTGGACCTTATGATGATATGGATAGATGATATATGGTCTATGTACACATACAGGATGATTCTATGCAGCAGCTACAGGGTTATGATGATGATTCTTGGGATACAGCAGTGTTTGGTCATTTACAGATCATTATTATTGGCCTTGTTCCGGTACATTGGATATTTATTTTGATCATGCAGAGATTCATATGGTGTATGAGTACACATCTTGGATGGATTTGGACCTTCCGAGTCCAATGGGACAGTTTGTTTTCAGTTCCGGGCACTTACAGTGATGATTTAGCCTCAGTAGGCTGTCCTAGTGCAGTTTTGGTCTGTTGGAGGCCTTGTCGGAGCAGAGATGACTTTTATCCGGTTGACCTAGGGCGCTGATGATGGAGGGGGTGGTCCAGCCACTTGTTTTTACCATATTACCCCCCTCCCGGACACATTGGTGCCCTCACCTTGACAGCGCCATCACTCCAGGAGGCTGTTTGGGCAGTTTCACGCTTCCCGAGGCAGTTCAGGATTGGTAGAAATGGCTATTGAGGAAATCGATTTGGGCTACTGAGGCAAAGTTATGGCATGGGATGATCAGTGATGATAGATCGGGACCTTCCACACCTCCTCCTGCAGTTTCAGCTTCATCGGGGCCCGCATCCATTACTTATGGCACTTTCTGTGGATTTTTGAGGTCTTTTGAGGACCACGACTTCACCTTGGAGGCACGATTTGGTACTTTCATGATTATTTATTGGTTATTGTGCCATGGGGATTGACCAAGGAGGGATAAAATTACCCCTTGGACCCACCATGAGCCTCTTATGATATTTTGTCATCATGATTTGGTGGGACTCCCCTCTCCTAGGGCGACTTTGTCCACTTATGTTATATTTTATGTGTGATCCATGTATTATATTGTTGAGCTCATCTCAACCATTGATTAGACATTTGTATCTTTTAATCTTAGCCACTCATTCAAAAAGTGGTTAGGGTTTTGGTGCCTCTCCTTCCTATTTAAAGGAGAGAGCCTCTCATTGTAAAGGGTCTTTGGCTCTTGGATTATTGGTATAGAAAAATATTCTTGTGGAAATTCTTGTGGTCTCCTTTGCATCTGGTGTTCTTAGATGGTGATTGGAAAGTCTATTGCAACCTAGCATTTGGAAATTGTGGTAAGATCTATCTTTTTTTGGAAATCATTGTTTGTCTACAGGAGGGCGACTTCAACAAGGGCGATTTTGCAAGGCTTCTTCAAATCGACTTTTTTGGCATTCGCTTGTATCAGGGGGTTATCATTAGTATCATTGTGATCTATGCTATCTTTCTGTTACTTCTTTTGTGGCATTAGTCTAATCTCTTGATGCATCAAATCTGATATTGTTGACGTTTGTTGTGCAGGAGAGAGGGCGCATTGGCTTCTTGGACAAAATCGATTTGCATAGAAACTGCCTCAAAGCTTCCAAATTGATCGGGATTGCATAGATCATCATCATCAAGGCATCTACAAGGTTACCCAGGTAAGATCCACAGGTTTGTTTCTCTTTCCTCTATCCAATCCATTGACATAACTCACAAATTGTTAAAACCCTAAATATTTCAAAACCCCCATTTTACATTTTCTCAGATCTACTTAGATCTAGTGGGTTGTTGGGCATGATATTGAAAACCCACCTCTATAGCATCCACGGCATCCCGGATCTATAGTTTGGTGAGGATTGGCTTCCGTTTGACCCCTCTCCCAAGCCAACTTAGCTTCTCCCAAGGAAGGCGCACTTCACCATTTGAGCAAGTTGACCTAGATCTAGTTGATGGGTGTTTGAGATTCCACTTGATTTGACATCTACACATCAAATAACATACACCCAGGTTGTCCCTTTCTTGAAATTTACCTTGTGGGCCCCATTCCACATTTTAAGGGATTTAATCCCCATTTTGGACCACTTGGAACATTTAAACTCAGATCTACTAAGATCTAACCGGTGGATTGCCACGAAATTATAGATCCATACTCCTACCTGACCGATCTACTAGGATCTAAAGTTTGGATGCCATCCGACATGATTTGACCCACCTAAACCCCAATTGAAGCCTCCTTGGGTAAAGTCGCACCACCTTGGAGAAGTGAGTTCACTCACTTCTAGGAACTGGGTACTTGAGATTATTGCAGATCTGAAACCGGAATAATTCAAAACCTAGGTCTAGACTGTCACTTTGTCAAATCTTGCCTTGAGGACTGCATTCCTTGTTTTTAGGGATTGTGGTCCACTTGGGTTAAACCTAGATCTAGGCACATTTAACCATCAAGACCTATACTGTCCACTTATCTCATGTTGTAGGAGTCCTAACCATAAGTCAACCCCACTTTGACTCCACTTCCCAATTCCCAAGGCACTGGTTTCTCTACAAGGTAATTCAACTTTCCTAAATTGTTGGATTGACTTGTGGTTTGACTTAGGCATGGTAAACTATACCTTTGAAGACATCATGAACCATGGTCAAGCTTGTCTCATGTACTAGTTAGCCCCAATATAACCCTTTAACTATCCTGCATTGGACACGGTTCCCAAGGCAGTGGATCTTTGGACTTTGAACTAGTACACTAGCCCTAGATCTCACTACAAACATTATAAGTCACTCTTACATTCAACTATGAACCAAAGCCATATCTGTTGAACCCTCACTTGGCTTGTGACTTCATCCTTAGGTCTAGGATAAACCATACACCTAACTTCACTTGGAAATACCCTGATTTGGTGTCTTGGTTTTGATCTCTCCTATCGGGAGTAGATCGGGTCTCCCCCTTTGTTGTCTGGGCTAGATAACATAAAGCGAAGGTTGCCTCGACTGGCGTGACAACCATACATATTGGAGGTCGAGGTGATCGTGGTTGCACCTTTTTGAGTTGCCCTTCCCTACTGCCATCCATGACTGGATCTATCCATAGGGGTAACTACATCTTAGGTGATAACATTTTGGCGCCGTTGCCGGGGACGCAATAGGCTTACCTTGGTCCGACATATTATTTTTTAAAAGCTCTCCTCCCCTTTCTCTTTGCCAAACATTTTGGCGCCGTTGCCGGGGACGCAATAGGCTTACCCTAGTCCTTCCTGCATATACAACGACACATATCTTGGTAGAAGAGTTAAATCTACCTGGCGACTCCCAATCGTGACTCCGCTGAGGAACGAGCTCATTTACATCCTTACAACACAAGAAGTAAAGTAAACTTAGATCAAGTTGAAGGAACCCCAATCACATATCGTAAAAGAGATCCTAAAACACAACCATCGAACTTCCTTTGGAAATTGGTTAACGATTCTCCAAACAGAACTTCAGGATCCCCTTTGATCAAGACGGTTCCTCCCTCATCTCCTAGTTCAAACTTAAACACAAACTTACCAAATCCAATGGCCGGAACAAACCCGGGAAACCAGAATGTTCCTCCACCACAAGCTCCTAGGATTTTTGGAAGAAAGGCAAAACCATCTCCTTTAGACTTTTCCCAAATCCAGGGTGCACCCCATGACATGCCTGAAAAGTATTTTGAAAAGGTTCCCAGATTTGATGGAGTCTCTGCTATATCAATTGAAGACCACATTGATAAAGTATGGGAACACATGGAAGCATACGGAGCATCTGAGGAAGATGTGTTCATGAGGGGTCTCCTGGCATCCTTGGAAGGAGATGTTAGGAAGTGGTTTGACAGGTTGCCTGCTTCATCCATTGATGGGTATGACAATTTTGTCAACAAGCTAAACAGTGAGTGGTCCCGAAAGTTAGATGGAAAGTTTCTCTTGCACCAACTTTTTGACATTAAAAAGAGAGAAAATGAAACAGTCCATGAATTTAACATAAGATTTGACAAGACTGTAGCTGTTATCCCTGAAGAAATTAGACCAAAAGACCAAGCGGTTGTGATTCACTACTTAAATGCTTTTGAGGGATGGATTGGTTATCAGCTAAAGGATAAAAACCCAAATGACTTAAAGACCGCTCAATCAAATGCTAAGATGGCTGAGCAAAATGTAGCATCCATGGGGAAACAAAACTTTTTCGATCAATTTACCCCATCCACTTCCAGATCTGACCCTAGACTCCGAAAACCAAAGGAACCTGTGAGTGTGCCAAAGGAATCCAAGGACACTCTAGAAGTCATGCAAGAAATGATGAAACAATTAACTGTCCTAACTAAGAATGTGGCAAGTTTGAATGACCCTGAGAGACATAGGAATCCTTATGGCCCTAAACCTTATTGGAATAATAATAGAAGGCCTGATGGGGATAGGGATAGACGACGACCTGAATACCCAGAAAATTCTGAAAAGAAAGAAGTCAATTGGTGTGATGAAGAAGAAGAGATACCCTCTGACACCATTGACCATGATGACCAACCAGAAAACATCAACTTTATAAATGACTTATCTTATGATGAAGACTTTGGAAGAATCCTTTTAGAAGAAGAGCCATGGGAGCAAGAAGATGATATTATTGAAGAGCCTAGCTCCACATGTTGTGCCTTAGAACTCCCAAAACCTAAAGAGCAACCAAAGTATCAAATCTACAAACGAGGAACCACCTCCCAGCCTTCTTTCCTTGATAAACATAAAAAGATTGATGAAGATAAAAAGGAAGAAGAAGATCTTGCCATAGATGATTATGATCTTAAGATTGATATGAAGAAAGAACTAAGCAAGATAATGTGTAATATCCCTGTCACTGAGCTAATGAAGGTGCCTTCTGTTAAATGCCAAGTAGAGGAATTTTTCAACGGTATTGGCCAAGAGAAAACTCCCGAACCGGTCCTAGAGTCATGTCATATCCAAAAGCTTAGTGGAACACAACCTAGCGAAACAGAGAAGGATCCACCAATAAACATCCATTCAGCCATTTATGAAAGAAAAAGCGGTGGTCACTCTCCCTTTTACCTTACCTTGCACATTCAAAACATGCTCCTTCATAATTGTATGTTGGATTCTGGAGCAGCGATGAATGTTATGCCTCTACAAGTTATGAAGGAAATGGGACTTGAAGTGACTAGGCCTTACGGAAATGTTTGTGGTATAGATTCCCGACGAGTACCGTCTTATGGTTTGATTAAAAACCTTAGGGCTGACCTTTTCGCATGTTCAGACATTTCTACTATGATGGATGTAGTTGTCATTGACTTACCCCCAGCATATGGAATGCTTTTATCTAGAAAATGGGCAGCTGGTCTAGGTGGATACCTTATGATGGATCTATCATTTATTTGTGTTCCCAACCCTGATGGAGCTTTGATTCGGGTTAACAGAGAGCCTTGTTATAATGAGCATGTTGAATCTTTTGATGAAGGTTTGAAAAACACATATGGGGATGAATTATTAAATAATGCCAAAACTAACCTTGTTGAAGATGAGGATGAATTATATGAAGTTGATCAAAGTATGTGTATGGTCATGGAAGATTCTGATTCTTTTTGGGAAGACAAGCAAATGATTGAAATAACTAGAAATGAATTTGTTGAGGAAATAGATGAATTGAGAGGACATGAAAATCAACCCCAAGATCACGAACAAAACAATGAAACCATTCAAGAACCTGCTATAGAAAATCACACACTTGAAGGGGTTGAGCTTGGCATAAGAAATCTAGGAAGAGATGAGAGTCTGCTTGATGATCAAAATATGGAACAAATTCCCCCAATAGAAAACCTCCATGAACAAACACACAATGAGGAGAACATTGAAAACCCAATACATGAAGATGAGTTTGATGATATTAGGAGGGGAGAAAGAATTCCTTTCACTGTTAGGGAGTGGTTTGCCTTGACCGATCACAATAGAGAGAGAGAAACCCAAGGGCTTGCACCTATTTACCCATGTGAAAACAATCTTGCAACATCTGCTAGGGTTGAAACAAATGAAGAGCCTGAAGCCACTTATTATTCCGATACAGAAGATTCTTTATCTCATTTATCTCTAGAGGACGGTAATCTAATTCAAGTCCATGATAACTCTCTAAGTTGGGAAGAGGATGCCCTAATTAATGATGCACCCGAAGGAGACTATAATCTAAATAACATTTCTATTTTTCAAACTCCTTCAGAGCCTCAAAGCCATGCTTTATCTACATATCCGCATATCCCTAGTTTCCTCCTACCATCTGAGTCATCTAGTCATGATCTTTCTCACATTCCTACTTCCTCTACACTTCATCATGAGTCAGTTTTTCCCAGATTGGAAAACATGGTTATTCCTGTTCCTTCAGGGGAAGGTTCTAGTCATAACACTGTCATATCTAGAGAGCCACCTCCCTTGGAAAAACATAGAGATTGCTGGACTGTAGGTGAGGTTGTTAAAAGAGTAGTATCTCCCCATGAGGAAGAGCCAAATGAGGTAGTCCAAGAAACAAGAAGGGAAGTTAGGGAAGTCCTTGTTGGCACAATTGTCATTTCCTTAGATGGTGGTCCACCCAGAATTGATGCAGTTCCTTCTAGAAGAAACTCGAGGATTGTCACACCTCAACCGCAAAACCCTGCTGAAATCCATCCCATGCCTATTCGTAACATTGGAGTTATTCCTGAGTCAGTCAATAGAAATAATTTTCCTACAGGAAGTCAAGTCATCATTCCCAACCATTTATTGCATATAAGATCGGGGCGAGCTGAAGACTTATGGGTTGGACCTTTCACAGTAGAACGATGCATTGATGGCATGTGCTTTCTGACCACTGGTAGTGGACGACGTATTTTATATCCTGTCCATCAGAGGGACTTGAGGGATCACATCCCTGATCCCACATAGTTGGGATCTCTCCGCTTGCATTGCCTGGTAGTTTAGGGTAGGTAGGAAACCAAATAAGCCTACTTAGGCAGTAGTTAGTCTTTTCAGCCATTGAGTCTGGCACCTTCTTAGTCTCTAAGCTCCTTTGTAAGCTCCTAGTTTAACTGAGTACCTGTCACTTTTTCTTTTCCTGCACAATAAATTTCAAATTTTGCAAATTATGTTAGTACTTTAATTTACTTTCTGCATTTATACTTTACGCATTTATATTTCTGACATAGAGTAGATTTTATTTCAGTTGATTTTATATTTTTCCCACACATGCGGCATGAGGTATTTTGTTTAGATGTTTGTGAATGCAGAAAATAGGTTGCAAGAATAAAAGCTGGAAATAAAATGGTAGAGTGCTGGATCGTGGATTCGAGTAGCAGAGTTCGAGGACCAGAGATTCTGAGGTTCTCAAGCGCTCATTTCAGCAGAGCACTTGTCCCAGCCGGAGCCAGATGTTATCACATATATAGTAGCCGGGCTACCATACATTATTTTTCTCATTCCAGTACACTATTCAGCCAGTTCCCTTGCATTTGAGATGCCGAGATGAGCATTTATATTGGATCACTATCAGATTGTGGACAGCAGTTATATTCCCCATGCCATGACTGAGTTTCAGGACACTCAGAGAGATGCCCGATATAGCCATTATACCATTGGTACAGAGCAGTCAGTAGTGCCCAGAGTTACAGCAGCAGTTCCAGAGGACAGATGATGGTACAGGTTGATGTGCATTCAGGTATATGACTCAGCAGGTATATTATTGTGTTATGGTTAGATTGCTTTTATACTTATTCTTATAGCATGTCTTAGCACTTAGTGTCATGATCTGGCGATCATATAGATACATGGACCTGGTTGACCTATTATTTATATTATATTGTCCCTACTCAGACTTAGAAGTTCACTATCCATACTCATTGGTACATACCCTCCTTAGGGAGAATAGAGGTGATCATTACACCATACTATGGCTTGCTAGTGGTGGCTCCATCATTTCATTGTCTTCATCCATCCGTGGCCTACCTTTTAGATTATTACCCTGATTTGCTACTTGACTAGTGATATGGAGGACCTTTCCCCACTATAGCCTCTGTATTGGATGAGCTTCCCTGTTTATTGTGTCTCGGCTCTGAGTTGGTGACAAAACTTACCTATGGTGAGTTGGAGTTCCTTGAGAATTCCCCCTAGTCACTAAAGTTGTGTTGGCTAAACCTGAAACTTTTAGTGCTGCCATCAATACAAAATCTGGAAAAATCAAATGCTATATCTTGTATATGAAAGAAATGCCAAATGAAAATGGCCATGAAAAATAAAATGTTATATCTTTTGGAAAAATAAATACCTAGGTAAACAAGTTGTCCATGACACACCTAGAAGTGCTCAGGTAAACAAGTGCCTTAAAAACACACCTGCAGCAGAAAGCCTAAAAATAAATGTAAATCTATGCAATGTGTTTGTAAACACACATAGATCAAGGCTATGGAAACCTCAGGCCCAAAAAGCAATGGAACTTAAATGTTATATCTAAACAATTGCTGGCCTTGTTTGTATTATGGATTGTGCGCATCTGTGAAGGTGAATAAACCCTCTTTAAACAACTCATCCATTTGTGAGACACCGCCATTCCCTGTGTTATTGCTCATTCAGTATATACTATGGTGTACATTCCCTTTCCCTTGCCGAAGTGTCACAAAGTCAAGTCAGTCAAGTCATCCCCTAGCCTAGCCAGTTATTTCAGCCTTCACCCTTCACTAGCAAATTGATCACAACTATGAAGTGAGTATGGTCCTGAAAGTCTAGTCTGAGTAATAATAATAATTAACGACACTATATATTTGGATTTAGATCGCCAGTCATGATTACTCTGTGTTTTAGTAGCTATTTGAATAAATTATAAAGCATGTATTAACCTTGACACCTTGCAGCAGCCATGGATGATAGTCTGAGTTGTATTTAGTCTTGGTTAGACCTAGTCTGACCATGGAGGACCATGAGACATGAGATGTTGGACCTTATGATGATATGGATAGATGATATATGGTCTATGTACACATACAGGATGATTCTATGCAGCAGCTACAGGGTTATGATGATGATTCTTGGGATACAGCAGTGTTTGGTCATTTACAGATCATTATTATTGGCCTTGTTCCGGTACATTGGATATTTATTTTGATCATGCAGAGATTCATATGGTGTATGAGTACACATCTTGGATGGATTTGGACCTTCCGAGTCCAATGGGACAGTTTGTTTTCAGTTCCGGGCACTTACAGTGATGATTTAGCCTCAGTAGGCTGTCCTAGTGCAGTTTTGGTCTGTTGGAGGCCTTGTCGGAGCAGAGATGACTTTTATCCGGTTGACCTAGGGCGCTGATGATGGAGGGGGTGGTCCAGCCACTTGTTTTTACCATATTACCCCCCTCCCGGACACATTGGTGCCCTCACCTTGACAGCGCCATCACTCCAGGAGGCTGTTTGGGCAGTTTCACGCTTCCCGAGGCAGTTCAGGATTGGTAGAAATGGCTATTGAGGAAATCGATTTGGGCTACTGAGGCAAAGTTATGGCATGGGATGATCAGTGATGATAGATCGGGACCTTCCACACCTCCTCCTGCAGTTTCAGCTTCATCGGGGCCCGCATCCATTACTTATGGCACTTTCTGTGGATTTTTGAGGTCTTTTGAGGACCACGACTTCACCTTGGAGGCACGATTTGGTACTTTCATGATTATTTATTGGTTATTGTGCCATGGGGATTGACCAAGGAGGGATAAAATTACCCCTTGGACCCACCATGAGCCTCTTATGATATTTTGTCATCATGATTTGGTGGGACTCCCCTCTCCTAGGGCGACTTTGTCCACTTATGTTATATTTTATGTGTGATCCATGTATTATATTGTTGAGCTCATCTCAACCATTGATTAGACATTTGTATCTTTTAATCTTAGCCACTCATTCAAAAAGTGGTTAGGGTTTTGGTGCCTCTCCTTCCTATTTAAAGGAGAGAGCCTCTCATTGTAAAGGGTCTTTGGCTCTTGGATTATTGGTATAGAAAAATATTCTTGTGGAAATTCTTGTGGTCTCCTTTGCATCTGGTGTTCTTAGATGGTGATTGGAAAGTCTATTGCAACCTAGCATTTGGAAATTGTGGTAAGATCTATCTTTTTTTGGAAATCATTGTTTGTCTACAGGAGGGCGACTTCAACAAGGGCGATTTTGCAAGGCTTCTTCAAATCGACTTTTTTGGCATTCGCTTGTATCAGGGGGTTATCATTAGTATCATTGTGATCTATGCTATCTTTCTGTTACTTCTTTTGTGGCATTAGTCTAATCTCTTGATGCATCAAATTTGATATTGTTGACGTTTGTTGTGCAGGAGAGAGGGCGCATTGGCTTCTTGGACAAAATCGATTTGCATAGAAACTGCCTCAAAGCTTCCAAATTGATCGGGATTGCATAGATCATCATCATCAAGGCATCTACAAGGTTACCCAGGTAAGATCCACAGGTTTGTTTCTCTTTCCTCTATCCAATCCATTGACATAACTCACAAATTGTTAAAACCCTAAATATTTCAAAACCCCCATTTTACATTTTCTCAGATCTACTTAGATCTAGTGGGTTGTTGGGCATGATATTGAAAACCCACCTCTATAGCATCCACGACATCCCGGATCTATAGTTTGGTGAGGATTGGCTTCCGTTTGACCCCTCTCCCAAGCCAACTTAGCTTCTCCCAAGGAAGGCGCACTTCACCATTTGAGCAAGTTGACCTAGATCTAGTTGATGGGTGTTTGAGATTCCACTTGATTTGACATCTACACATCAAATAACATACACCCAGGTTGTCCCTTTCTTGAAATTTACCTTGTGGGCCCCATTCCACATTTTAAGGGATTTAATCCCCATTTTGGACCACTTGGAACATTTAAACTCAGATCTACTAAGATCTAACCGGTGGATTGCCACGAAATTATAGATCCATACTCCTACCTGACCGATCTACTAGGATCTAAAGTTTGGATGCCATCCGACATGATTTGACCCACCTAAACCCCAATTGAAGCCTCCTTGGGTAAAGTCGCACCACCTTGGAGAAGTGAGTTCACTCACTTCTAGGAACTGGGTACTTGAGATTATTGCAGATCTGAAACCGGAATAATTCAAAACCTAGGTCTAGACTGTCACTTTGTCAAATCTTGCCTTGAGGACTGCATTCCTTGTTTTTAGGGATTGTGGTCCACTTGGGTTAAACCTAGATCTAGGCACATTTAACCATCAAGACCTATACTGTCCACTTATCTCATGTTGTAGGAGTCCTAACCATAAGTCAACCCCACTTTGACTCCACTTCCCAATTCCCAAGGCACTGGTTTCTCTACAAGGTAATTCAACTTTCCTAAATTGTTGGATTGACTTGTGGTTTGACTTAGGCATGGTAAACTATACCTTTGAAGACATCATGAACCATGGTCAAGCTTGTCTCATGTACTAGTTAGCCCCAATATAACCCTTTAACTATCCTGCATTGGACACGGTTCCCAAGGCAGTGGATCTTTGGACTTTGAACTAGTACACTAGCCCTAGATCTCACTACAAACATTATAAGTCACTCTTACATTCAACTATGAACCAAAGCCATATCTGTTGAACCCTCACTTGGCTTGTGACTTCATCCTTAGGTCTAGGATAAACCATACACCTAACTTCACTTGGAAATACCCTGATTTGGTGTCTTGGTTTTGATCTCTCCTATCGGGAGTAGATCGGGTCTCCCCCTTTGTTGTCTGGGCTAGATAACATAAAGCGAAGGTTGCCTCGACTGGCGTGACAACCATACATATTGGAGGTCGAGGTGATCGTGGTTGCACCTTTCAAGTTGCCCTTTCCTATTGCCATCCATGACTGGATCCATCCATAGGGGTAACTACAGTTTAGGTGATAACAGGAACCAACACTAGCAAGCCAAGGTATGGTGGAATGATCACCTCTATTCTCCCTAGGGAGGGTAAAACCAATGAGTATGAGTAGTGAACTTATAAGTCTGAGTAAGGACAGTAGAATATACATATAATAAGATCAACCAGGTCCACATATCTATATGATCGCCAGATCATGACACTAAGTGCTAAGACATGCCATAAGAATGAATATAAAAGCAATATAACCATAACACCATGATATACCTACTGAGTCATATACCTGAATGCTCATCCTCTGAGCCATTATCTGTCCTCTGAAACTGCTACTGTAACTCTGGGCACTACTGACTGCTCTGCATAAATGGTATAATGGCTACATCGGTCATCTCTCTGAGTGTCCTGAGACTCAGTCATGGCATGGGGGCTACATATGCTGTCCAAAATCTGATAGTGATCCATAGATAGCTGCCCATCTCATCATCTCAAAGTAAAGGAAATGGCTGAAAAGTGCTCTGGAATGTGAAAAATAATGTATGGTAGCCCGGCTACTATATATGTGATAACAGTTCCCAATGCAAGCTGGGAGTCATGACAACCGAGGCACTCTTCGCTTTAGATCAAGATGAATCAAGACCAAGAGGGAGACCCTATAGCCAATCAAAGGTGATTGGACCTGTTGTCTGCCAGATTGCACACCAGCAGCGGAAATCTTTCGAAAGATGTCTCTTCACTACAAGTGAGAGAGGTGTGGCCTTGGGGGCAAGCAATGAGCCAGGTACTGTCACCTGAATCCCAGCTCCTCCGTTTAGGCAAACTCTTAACGAAGCCAAGGGGGGTAGTCCCTAAGAAAGAGTTTCACTAAGGCTCTAGTATTTATAGTGTTTTTTCTATGGGGTGATGTGGATGAGTGTTGTTTTAGGATTTTTTGTGGTGAGACCAAAAATATGAAAAATGAACAAAAGATAATAAGCAATCCACGTTACGAAATAAGATAACAAGATGGCAATATGATTCAAGACTTGATTAATTTCTAAAGCATTCACAATATGAAACAAACACAAGGACAAATGGTCCTGATCAATATATAAGCTTCTAAACAACCAGTGCCTTATGGAGTCAAGAGAAATAAAGATTGTGATGCTGAAAGTGTGGGTCTTGAAAAAAGTGTCGTTTGTGAGATCGTTGTGCAGATTATCTTTGTAAATTTAAGATTTTAATGGTCTTGATTATTAGGCTAAAACCAAGGATATTCAAGAAGTGGAACCTTAACCGAGAAAAACACTGGCAACCTTTTAGATGATAGGTCGGGAGCACCTAGATTCAGAGAACAAGTGTTCTTACGGCTTGACCGCCCTCGAGTCTGACAGTGGATTCCCGGCACCACCTGTTTCAGGAAGTACTCAGTGATTTTGTTTTGGTTGGGGTTTTGGGTAAAGTTTTAATTAATGTTATCACTTATGAATTTAACAAGTCTTCCACCTTTCTGAGTACTAGCCCAACCGTTTCCGGTTGGCAGAGCATACGGGTGTAGGACACAAGACCAAGATAAATTAATTAAAAGGGAAGTATGGGTTGGAAAGTTTTATTATTAGAGCACTTGTTCAACTCTCCGACAGAGAGCGCTCTTGACTTGATCTTATGACCACAGTTCAAGAGACTTGCTAATTTAAAATGCCTAATGCAGGGAAAGATGCAAGTCTAACAATGCTCTCCGATAGAGAGTGCTCTTGACTTGGATTTGGCCAAGTTCAAGAGACTTTGTTCATTTTAGGAAGCAAATAGTAGCTGTAATAACAAGATACTTCAACTTTGAAATGCTTAAATCATGTGATAGATCAGAAAGATATGAAATACTGCTAATATGCTACTTGCCAAATAAAATGAGAAAACTGAAAGATCTAGTGTTCTACCAAACAAATTTATTCTAAAGGTGGGATCAACCTCCGAACAAGGTCAACCACTAGAAACCACCAGTCTTGGAAACCTTCCAGCTAGCTGGATGTCCACAAGAAGCTGATGGGGGAATGAGAAGCTACCACAAAACTATGTGGCCTTTGGGATGAAATCCCAAAGTTAGCTTACTCTAGTCAAGGCTTGGAAGAGAAATTATTCTAAGTACAGGAAACAGATTTCAATCTAAGAACTGAAAATGAAACTAATCTAAGCATGCATGAACAAACTTCCCCAAGTGGGGAAGGAGAAACTAAGTGTGGGAGGCACTATCCCACCTAGCCTTTTTATTACTTGGGTTACAATTGCCTTTGGGGATAAAACCCTCAAGAGGTCTTTTCAAGGAAATAAACAACTAAGAATCAAAATTTGAGTGGCCCTTTATGGCTTATACAAAAAGGAGATTGGTTCTATAAATCTTTGGTTTGTCTTCTCCTTAGCTTTTTTGCACTTGCTCAATTATTTTTTGCCTTGTTTGTTATGGATCTTTTCTTTAGGCACCTACACAACAAAGCTTAAGCACCCGTCATTGTTAATCAAGTCAAAATAAAATTTGAAACTAAACTAATCTTATGATCCAAAATGTAAAAAATGAAATCTAAGATCTATACTAGAAAGTTGAATAAACAATGCAAGCCTAACTTAACAATGAAATCTAGGATGCAAATTTGATTAACAAATAGACTAGATACAAATTAGATCCTAACAACACCAAATGCAAAGTATGATAATATCTAGCAATGCCTAACTACTAATCTCTTCAAAGCATGAGATCTAAATACTAACCAATACTTAACAAATTGTTGTTTGTTTTGTTATTGTTTTTAGGGCAAATCCAAGATGGACGAAAGGGAAGGGATGGCAAGGTGAAGGGACAAAAACAAGAGGAAGAAGGCACTTAAATGAGGTAAGACGAGAGCATGGAGGAGAAAAGAGGAGTTGGGCGAATAGAATGAAGAGAGGAGACTAGAAGGGAAACGAGAGGAGAAACTAGAAGGGGGACGAGAGGAAAAACTTGAAGGGGGACGAGAGGAAGGAGAAGAGGTCCAAAGAAAGAGGTAGGACGAGAGCTAGAAGGAGGTAGGGCTAGACTAGGGCAAGGGAAGAATGGGCTAGCAAGTCAATGCAAAGGGATTCAAGGAGAAAATGAAGGTTTGAAGAACAAAACCCTTGGGATGTAGTAACCAAAAATTTGTAAAATATTTTGATGGATGGACTTTAGAACAACTTCTCAAGGTCAAGCTTGAATCACTGGATTAACTTTTGGAGAGCCCTGAAATGCCAAACATGTTAGAAAAATGTTTGTGAAGGAGAGAGAGATGCATCCGAGCTCAAACTCCTCTTCACTTCTATATATCTACACAATACATATAACTCACAAGAGTACTTGATCAAACTTAGTATGTCAAATAAAATGGGACAAGAAGATGCATAAATATTGCCAACTACAGTTTGCACTTCTAAATCACATGAAATACAACATAAATGAACAACTTGTACCTTCAAATGTTCATCATATGGTCTTAAAAAAGACTTCTAAGCAAAAGAATGATCAAATACAACAAATATGAGCAAATATAATATCACAATATCACCTTATCATGTGTAGACAATCCTCATGAACAAGTAAAGCACTCCATGTAGACCTCCAAAGTCGTTATTTTATTCCAAGATAGCAATTGCTATGATCTAGTACAAAATTGCGAGAGTAATGGTGCACAAAAATTCCATGAGATAATAACCCAAAATGGGCCTCTCTTTATAGTAGAACCACATACTAAAACCCTAGGTCGAACTTGGCTTGAGAGAGAGCCAAAAACCAATAGACATGAAGTTAAATTCCAATCTAAACCAAGCTTGGAGAGCTAACTCAATGGACAACTCGAACTTGTTGGTAGGTGTGAATGGCTAGGTGGCAAACTCGTCTTTGATGATGCATGGGAAGTATCACCCATCAAATGGGTGTGTTACAACTAGGATCCACGTGAGGGTTAGGTAGGATGCGTGAGCTTCATGAGGGAGGCGAGTGGGTTGGTGGGTGACAAGTGGAGTGATAAGGTAGGTACTAACTTGAGTTTGCAAGAGGAGCCAAGCTTGTGATTTGATGAGTCAAGGAGGGCGCCTACCATAGGCTTTAATGCACACTAACCAACCCATACACCAAATGACACCTCACTAAATCGACTTTTGAAGGAAGAAGGGCGAATTAGCTTAAGTGGAGAATCTTCCGGTGACTGGATAACTGACTGAAGCCACTTGGAGTTGATTGGAATCTTCATAAATGTCTATTGCCATGTCATTTAGCCTTTAATTTTATTCATTTCTGATTATTTTGGAGAGTTTTGGATATCTCCAAAATATTCAATTTTATTATTTTAATTAATAATTTCTCTGTAAATGACTTTTTAGAGAAAATATTAATTATGACGCTGAATTGACATCCGAAAGTTGAGTTTAGCTGGTCCATGGGTCATGTGTGATTTTTGGCTTATGAAACGAGCCATCAATCACTAAATTCAGACCCCGGATGACTGACATATTACAGACCCAAATTTCTCTATTTAAACTATAGAGAAATTTAATTAAAATTTAAAAAATAATTAAAAAATTAAAAACCCCAAATCCAACGCGTCCGGTAAAATTTTTTCGAAATTTTTTTTGGGGGTCCTAGAGACTTAGGACATGACCAAAACCTATTCTAATAGTGTCTAGTAGGTTTATACCTATTAGTTGGACTCTAATAACCCCCCATGGCTCAGATTTTCAAAATCGGGCATTCCAGCTTTGGAGGAAGCGGGAGAAAACCTCATTGATTATATATCGCCTTAAGCAAAGTATAATTGACAAGGGAAAAAACTCCCTGGAATACCTTAGTTGCTTAATCAAGTCATGGAGAACCGAGCCACTCAGACCCTACTAGCACACTTTGTTACAAACCCCCATGGGGCCATGGTCATGTCGACCCAAAAACAAAACTGGCTAGCCAAAACTGGCTAGACCCAAATATCTGAAACCCAGATACTCTGGAAGTGAACACTGATGTGTTCCAACACTGGCGGCTCAATAAGGTTTCAACTATTGTACAGATACAGTTGATAACAGGACCAAAGCAAAGGTTCCTAGGGAAGTGTGAAAGATAAGTTACTGAAACCAATGCAAGGTTAGGTGAACCTAGAAGTTTAAGTATGGTTGAAAGAGACTTAAGGGATGACTAGTGTTTCAACCAATGAATGATTTAGGCCACATAATGAGATCAAATGACAGGATCTAGTACCATGAAATACACAAGTGGGGCCCACTTCCTTAGAATATGGAAATGGTCCAAATGGGACCCACAAGGTGAGATTACGGGTGCAATTGGTACCAAGGGGTATGCAAAGAGTAGATCTATGGATCTAGGATGAAATTGAAGATACCCACATATGGGATCTAGCACATGACACTAATCCCAAGAAGTGCGATTTGCCTTAGGTGGACTAGTGCCTTAAGATGGATGGGTAAATGGAGTCCAAAGTATGCCAAATTATAGATCGAGATAGTTGAGGTAATTATCAAAGTGGGTTTTGAAGATCAAAGGCATCCAATGGCTAGATCTCCATAGATCTAAGATTGAAAATGCATCACAAAATTGACCCAAGTGGGACACAACCCTCAAAATGAGGAATGGGGCCCACAGGGTGAAAATCAATGAAGTAAAGCACCAGGGGTAGGTTATCAAGTGAGAGGAGTATAAATCGAGTGGGATCTCACCTACCCATGTAATGGAACTAGCTTAACTCACCTACCCAAGGAGGGCGACCTCACTCGAGGAAGGCTAAGTGCCTTGGGGGAAGGGTCAAATGAAGTCCAAATGCCACCAAACTATAGATCCGAATTGATAGAGGTGGGTTCTGTTGCCGCCTGGTTCCACACCTGGGGAAAACGCAGCAGAAGTCTTCAAGCTGCTGGTGTGGCCTTGGGGGCAAGTCAGAGTCAAGTTCTGTCACTTGGGACTCGACTCCTCCGTCTAGGCTTTCCTAGCGAAGCCAAGGGGGGTGGACCCTAAAAAATAAAACGAAACTAAGGCCTCTAACCTAGGAGTTAGGAAAATATTTTTGGTAACCAAGAATAAACAGCATATACTTTGATCAAATAAAACAGTCATTCATCATTTACTCCCATTTTAAAATAACCATCATTTAATTGCACATTAGTCAATAATATAAAATGAAATTTAAACAAGACCAGTGCCTTATAATGGAGTCAATAAACAAATGCATAAGCAGAAAAGTAGATGTTGTGCGAGTGTTCTTGGTTTATTTTAAATTTAATGTGATGGTGATCTTTTTATTATGGCAGAGGGGGTTCCCAATATACGCAAGGTACGGGGGAACATGTCCGGAGTTTTGAAGCGTGGCTTCCCTCTCAGGCTTGGGCTGAATCGGAGTCTCGAGGAGGTGTTCAGATGCTATACCAACGAGGGCAAGCCTAACGGTTTCCAAGAGGTCACTACTCAGTGTGGTCCCAAGCCTTCTGAGAAATTTGCCCACGACAACAAAATACGTGTTGTGCCGGATTTTCACAAAAATGATTTTTTATTAGGGCGGTGTTAGACCCTATTACTAGTCATCCCCTCCTTTCTGATGTGTACCAACTGGATCAGACTAAGCTGCAAGTCGGCCACAGAGCATACGGGAGAAGACCTTGGTATTTTTATAAAAAAATTTATGAACCCAAATTTTATCTTTTTTAAAACCCCAGGAGTCTCTTTTCAGGCACGTATTTTGGGCAAGCCCTCATACAGAAACCCTACTTCGGGAAAGCAAGGGGGGCGTTATGAGTTTGTAAAAAAAATGTGAAAAACTATGTTATGAGTGAACTTGTGGCCCGCCAGTGGAACGGACCAACAAGGTTTATTTTAATCCTAATTAATTTTATTAAACGCCGGAAAACAAAGAAATAAACTACTCTAAAAATCACGCCATGAAAATGAGACGACACAGGCCACCCCTGGGGGGATGGGGTATGGGCGCTGGCTAGCCCACTTGCTCTCGTTTAATAGTTGTTTACAATGATTTAGAGAAGTGCCCCAGTCTACTTTAAGTGACTTGGTGGCTTACAAAATTCTAGGAAAAAATGACCGGTTTTTTGAAAAATATGAAAATTTGTCCTCCGGGTTGCCTGGATCTTCGAAATTTCGGCAGCACTTCCTCCTACCTGTTCGTCTTTTGCTGCAAACCAGCAAGCAATTATTAGTATAAGATGCCCAAAAACACTTTAAGAGTGTCTTTGGAACACCTCCTAAAAAACCCAAAATTTTCTAAGTGAAAATCTAAGTAAAAATTGCAAAATTTAACCAAGTGAAACAAGCAGTAATGCTTGTTTGCTTGGGGTCTTTGCAAGCTTTATGAGCTGCAAATTGTATGCTCTTGGACAGCCAAATAAACTTTTATATCAGATCTAACACTACTTTCAAACTTTTCAAGACTTTAACAATTTTTTATCAGTTTCAAAATTAAGTAATGATAGATAATGAAAGCTCTAATCTAATGGAAGATAAAACTTTAAAAAACTAGATTAGAACTCTAAGAATGAATCAGATCTTCTTAAGAATACATCAATCAAAAAATAGATCAAAGAATCACTCTTCAACCGTAACCAGTGACTAAGAAAATTTTGATTTTATAAGCTGAGGAAGAGAGAAGAGACAGAATGGTCCTTGAAACCAAAGACTTTGGAAGCTTGGAAGTGGGAAACCGAGGGTGAGATCCACCAAAATGTGTACAGAAGAAGAAGATGGAGAGCAAACAAGCTATCCTCCTCTTCACACCTGTCAACCTGTAGCAAACAAAACTCACAGAAAAACCATCAAACTAGAAATGCACATGGTTAGAAATCAAAATAGTATGAGCATAAACAAATGAAACATATAAACTTTGAATCTCTAACCAATATGACAAATGCAAGAACAAATTAAAACAAACAAGATTAATTGTTCCTTCCCACAAAATCGTTACCAATCCTTCAAGCAGGCTAGTAGATGGCTGGAAATTACATGCACGGAACTTGAAATTGCTACAAAATACTCCACATCAAGAGACCATGAAACCACTCACAAAAGTATCACACATATGGACCTCCAAAGTCTTTTTATTAATCAACAAAATAGCATAAGCTTAGTACATATTTCTGCTCTCTCTCCAACTAGAGAAAATGGAGTGGGCAGCCATGCTTAAATAGCCAAAGATGGAGAGAAATGGGTGGAATGAGTGGCATAACTCGTGGAGAAAATGGGGCTGCCCACTCCCATGTAATGGGCTGCCAAAAACAGCCCCAAATCAGCTAAAAATCAGCCATGTGACAGCCCATAAACATAGTTGCAAATTCCATGATTGAAGGGGCCCAATTTTGGGAAATATGCCCCCCTCAAATGGGGAAGTAATCCCACTAATATAGCTGCCCGGAATCTTTCCAAAATCAGCTCTTACAACTCCTAAAACATAGCTGAAAAAATCAGTCCATAAATCACTCCCAAAATTTAATATTTTTATTAAGTCATTTTTTCACTTTTTCAATTTTTTATGACTTTTTGGGGTTTTTTGACTTTTTTGGATTTTTGTGGAAAAATAATCACCCAAACATTAGAAAGAGTGGGTTTAGGGGTTAAGGGGGTGCTCTGAGTTAGAAAACGAGCACCCCTAAGGCAAAAAGACCTCCCTATGCCACTTCTAGGCCGATTACAATTTTTTTAATTGAACCATTAAAAAATGGCCCAATTTACGGAAAAATTAAACTTTGCCGAAAATTAAAAAACAATTTAGGGGGACTTAGGACATGTCCATATGACTCAAAATTAACGCCTAGCATGTTCATATACATTGACCCATAGACTCTAATAATCCCCTAAGGCCCGTCAGCCTCCCCAGGCATTCCAGCTTTGGAGGAGCAGGAGAAAAACCAATTAATTATGTTATGCACTGATGCAAGACATAATAGATAGGTGAAAAAACTCCTTGGAATACCTGACTTAGCCAAAAAGTCCTAGAGAACCAAGTCTTTTACAAAACACCATGCTAGTACGTTTTGTTACAAACCCCGCAGGGCCATGGACATGTGGAAAAAAGTTAAAAACGGGGGCCTTTAAAAGGCCAGCTGAATATCAAATCACCAAAAATGAACATGTATCATGTTCCACTCTGCCCGCTCGCTTGATAGTCCATCTAAGTACAACTTAGCTGGCAACAGGTTCTTTTTATTATACCCAAAGCCAAGCTAGATCTTTGTAGATCTAAGAAAAAAGTGAAAACAAGGGTTTTGATTTTAAGGGTTTGTTGACCATTGAAGAAGAATGGATGGATCTAGGCACATACCTTGTAGAACTTACCTCAATTGCTTATGGCCACCTTGCAAATTGATAGCATTCACCTATGTGTATATTCAAGAGTGAGATTTTGTTGTTCCAAGCCAAAACGCCCTCCTCCAAGATGCCAAATCATCCTCCTCCTACAAGACAAGATCAAGTGAAACAAGCCAAGTAAGAAAATTATGAAAATGATGGAAAGATGTAATAGAAAGCATCAAATATGTCACAAAGATACAATAATGATACTCCCTGTCACCAAGATCAACCCAAGAGAGAATATGTGGATCCCTCCAACAATAACCCTCTTCAAATCGTCCTCCTCTCCACCAATTCGGCCTCCCTGCAAGAAAAGAAAACAATGTGTAGCTCCAAAATCCACAATCATACATAGAAGAGATGCTGTATATTCAAGATGCAAGAGAATCCACAAGACAAGAGAAATATGCTCCAAAGAAGTGTTCTATTCCAATATTTCAGAGCTCCAAAGGTGAGCTATACAATAGGGGGTCTCCTCCTTCTATAGGATAATAAAGACCAAAACCCTAGATCTCAAAACCACTTTATGAAATGAGTGGGTGAGATTAAAATATTTCAATACATAATCGATGGCTAAGATGAATCATAACCCAACATCACATGGATCACTCAAAATAGAGGTGACATCATAGCTAGAAGTGACTAAGTGAGGGTGACATCATCCTCTAGAGGGGGCAAAAGTACATGGGCCCACCTCATATGACTAGGACATGACACATGAAACTCATGGTGGGGCTAGGAGGCATCAATCCTTGCTAGCTCATCCCCATGGCACAATAATATAAAATAATATGTCCAAAATAATACAAATGATCAAATCTGTCCTCAAAATTTGTGAGAGACATGCAGTAAAAGTGCTCCTGTGGCCTCTGTGGACCCCACTGACTGATGAAAACTCGCTGGAAGATAGGGGGTTCACCCTGGAATACCTCTGTGAAGACCAAGTGCCAAAACCTTGCCTCAATTGCCCAAATTGAATTCCTCAGTGACCCTTTTATTCCATTTTTAACCTGCCTCGGTAATTGTGAAGCTACTGAAACTGCCCCCTAGGTCACCTGCGTTGTCAAACTGAGCCCACCAGGCTCTCCAGAAGGGGGGGTAAATGGTAATATCAAGTGGCTGGACCACCCCCTCCTCATACAACGCCCTAGGTGAACTGGCCTCTCATGGCCCCTGCTGGTCGAGTTGGGAAATCAACCCCAAATCTAGTCAACAAGTGGAAAACTGCATCTCTCACTGTCAGAAGTGCCTGGAACTGAATGATAAGTGTCTCATTGGATCCAGAAGACCCAAATCTACTAAGCATGTGTACTCATACACCATGTGTTGCCCTGATGGGCCAACTGTAGGGTCCACCATATATGGACAGTGCATAATCTGATGGTCTGAAGTAATAATAAAACCTGCTGAACTGCATCAATCACCATCTGAATCATATGTCCATCATATAGTATCATCATCAAGAGTATGTGGGGCCATCAGTCATCATCAATAAGCATACATGGTCTACATCATCACAGATCCCAAGAAATGACCATAATCAAACTGGGTTTGACTAGGTCAACATACAACCAAGGATAAACCATATCAATAGACTAAGACATGCTCCTCTAATCATACTCACAACTTAACTTAAAGCATAAACATCATTTAGTGGCATTAATTATGTTTGCATATTCCATTGTTATTTATAATTACTTGCACAATAGCTTAGATGACAGACTCACCCATTGGACATGGTCTAACTGCTAGCTAAGGATGAAGGCTAGGAACAAGGCTGGGCAAAGGGGTGACTTTTCTAAACTCAACTCAAAGACACTTTGGATTGGGAGAAGGGGGAAGCTACACTCTATGCTTGGACAAATAACACGGGGAAGGGCTGTGCCTCACAAATGGGTAAGTTGTTTAGAGAGTGCTTATTCAACTTAGGCATCATGTCTACATCAAGTTGATCCAAGTTCATTAGGATCATTCAATTTCATTTCATGGCCTTTTTGGCCTACATAACCCTTCAGATCTCAGGTGCACTAAAAAGCACAACTAATTGCAGCTTGCATCCAGGGCATGCTTATATATATATAAGGTCAGCAATCGTTTAGATATAGAGTTTAAGAACCATTGCTTTTTGGACCTTTCTTATACTCTTCGAGGAGTATTTTTAGTAGTTCATCGTTCTTGCCCTTTACTTTACTCAGGTGTGTTCAAAAACACATTCTAGAGTTTATAGTTTCCATGGGAGAATTTACACAAGTTTCCATAAATAGTACATGAGCTTTCAGTTTTAGCCAACAACATCTCAAGTGACTAGGGGGACTTCGTGCCAGTGCCAAACATTGGGACAACCGACCAGAATGATTTAAGACTACAATCCAACTTGCCAAAGGCCAGTTCTGTCACCAACTCAGAGCCGAGACACAAAACAAACATGGATGGGAAACAAACACAAAGGTAGTAAAAAGGGAAGTCCTCAGTATCAAAAAGTCAAGCAAGACAAGTCAAGGGTAAAAGCCAATCAAGGAAGGTCATGGATGGATGGAGACAAATGAAGGTGGTGCCTAAGCTAGCAGACAGGTAATGTCAGGAAAGACCATATCTATGCAAGGTAGTAAACCGGTGAGTTTTGTCAAGAAACCTAAATGTGCAAGTAAAATGTCCATTTTATAATTCATCATCAAGATAGTCCATTTTAAGTTTACAAATTTTGCCACATCATGAATTATATACCAAGCTAATGCTGTGAACATGACTAAAGCAACAAGATAATAATCCATAGTCAATGATCAGAAATCCATAGGTCATACAACATCATCATAAATCATCTAAAACACTGCTGCAATAACATCACTAGGCACTAAACTGAAACTATATGGAATAAAGGGTCACATCGGTCATCACATCTGAACTCTCAAGGCTCAGCCTTGACACAAGGTCTAACATAAGTCTGATAAAATACACTGCTTTGATCATGAGTGATCTCAAAATATAAAGTCATCATAGCCAAGCTCTGAATAATCCAAGCTCTGAAATGTACAGATATTTGCTAAGCAAGAATAGTAGCCCTGCTACTATGGTGTGATAACAGGTCTCATGTCCAACAGCTCTGACAACTGTGTCATCTCCCACTACAACCTCCACATCTACACTTGTCTGTGAAATTTCGGAGAACATCTCTCGAGCACCTGTCATGTGACTCGAAGCTCCATTATCAATATACCAAGTGCTGGTGGTAGATGCACTCATCTGATGGCCAGTCAACAAAGAATACTCCATCTCAAAATCTAAATCAGTGCTGGTGATAATAGAGGCTCTCTCTCTCTCTCAACATGTCTAACACAAAGAGAAAACTCTCTCTAAAATCTCTCTCCAAAATCATCAATCTCTGCTGACGCTGCAGTCTGCTTCTTCTTCTTCTTCTTTGGACACTGTGAAGCATAGTGCCCAAATCCCTGACAAGCAAAACACTTGACTTTGCTTAAGTCTTTCTTCTGTCCACCCTGCTGCTGCTGTTGCTTAGCCCCACTTTGCTTGGGGCCCTTCTTGGATTTCTTCTTTCCTTTTGCAGTCAATGCCACATTCTCCTCATCCTCCCTACCCCTTGAAGAGCTGCCCTGCACAAGACCTCTCCTGGTCTCCTCCTGTACAAAATCATCCCATAGCCTATCCTAAGAAGGTAAGTTCTCCCTGCCAACTATAGCCTGCACAAAAACAACCCATGGTTTGGTCACACCATTCATTGCTGTCCGCCCTAACTCAGTGGCTGAAACTACCTCCCCAACTGCTACAAGCTCATCTCTAACCTGAGATATCCTAGTAAGGTAAGATGTCACTCCCTCTGCGTTGTTCATCTTTATACCCTTCACCTTCTCTCTTAAGATCATCTTTCGGTTCTCATTAGTGCTCTGGTATAAATTGATCAAAGCATCCCACATTTTATATGCACGGTCTTTACCTGAAATATGTCGAATAATGAGGTCTTTAACTGCATCTAGAACAATTCTCCTAGCCTTACAGTCCTTCTTGTTGAAAGATGCTAATGCCTGTGCATCTGTAGCAGCGGGAATCTGAATAGGTTTAGTTGTAGTATTGTTTACCACTTCATCCCATAGTTCATTTTCCTCCAAGATAAGCATTATCCTAGCCTTCCATAGAACAAAATTCCCTGTCCCACCTAGCCTATCTTCCAACCTAAGTCCTGTAGCCATCTTATTGCCAACTCAACAAGGTGCTGCCCACTGACAAAAGAATTTACTGACAGTATGAAAATCACTTCTATTTTCTGCCCCCAAGCTCTGATACCATGAAAGTTTTCTGAGATTTCAACCCAACCCGGTTTTCATGTCAAACATTCATATTTTAATGACCAACCCGGTTTTGTGTGTTGGCTGGAAATTACACAAAATTTCCAGACAATGAAAACACAGCTGAAACTCACATTTACAGACATAAAATGAAATTTAAATGCACACCATAAAATATTTTAAACTCATAAATTTTTGGCAAACTTGCCCAGGAAAAACCCACAAGGGGAAAACCTGTTAGAGAGAGATGATTTTATTTCTTCAGTCAAAAATTCAGATCAGCAATTTACAGTCAAGATACAACTTATCTCCACCAAAATTTCACCCACAGGCTGCCTCAAAAATCGTGCTGCAAACTGCCTTGATTTCTGTGCAAACCAGAACCTCGAATTTCGTGCTGAAAAGGACAGAAGTATGGACTGTATGGTCCTCGATTTCTGTGCCTATACTATCCTCAAAATTCGTGCTGTGTACGGTCTCGAAAATTGTGCCCACTACCTCGGGAAAAGTGCCCAGAAATTCTGCTTGGAAACTCGTGCCCTTGCCTCGGGATTCATGCCCAGATTTAGTGTCTCGAAATCTGTGCCCACAATCACTGCTGTACGGCCTCGAGATTCGTGCTGCTGTAATTTCTCACTGCCTCGGAATTCGTGCTGCTACAATAAATGCTCAGTATGGCTGCCTAGAAATTCGTGCCCTCTCTTTTGCTCTCTTTTCTTCTTCTAAAAAAAAGTGAGTCCAAAATGCCTTCCCTTGCCCTTTTTTTATTTTTGCCCTATGGTGAGTGAAGAGCCATTTAATCCAATGGCTCAGATTGGCTTAGATGAGTGGATGACAATAAAAACACATATAAATTCTCATAAAAATTAATTTCACTCACCTCACTTAAATTTATCAAAAAATAACTTTAATCCCTAAAGTTAAATTAAATGCTCATCTCAAGTCATTTAATGCAAGGGTCATTTTTTTTCCCCCTTTAAGTGACTAAGGCAAAAGTCACCTAGGGGAACACTTTCCTAGGTACAAAATTCAATAGTTTTAATGTTTGTTTTATGTCTCATCCAACATAAGATTGCCCAAAAGCATACATACTAATAGGGATTACTCATTTCATTCAATTCCTAATGATACACATCAAAGTGATTGCTATATTTTAAGCACAAGTCTTGCTTTTCTATTGCATGGGATAGTACAAGAAGCACTCACAGCTTGATGAATAGCACTGGAAATTCCCTACTGCTGTTACAGCCTTAAATAAAAGAGATAACACGGGGTTATAATGAATTTTGCAGACCTGTGGGATCTAGTAAAGATGGCAGTCCACTCTCTTGCTGTAGCAATCCTTCATAAGGCTCGGAAATGAGTTAGATGGTCCCAGCAATAACCCAGCACACAAGGAAACACACATCAGCAATAAAATAGCCCCTTCTCTTTTCAAGTCGACCCCTGTATCAGATCTACAGCCCCTGGAAAGATGGAATGGTACCCAAGAATGGCTGTACAGCCTGTAAATTAATGAACAGCAGGCCCAAGCTGATTGTCACTGCCTGTAGAGTACAATATGCCCCCCTGGAATAATTCTTGTGGTCTGGAAATGAGGCTCACGGCTTGTAGAAGTCTGCACGGCCTCCAACAATGAAGTCTATGTCCTGGAACTGAAGGTACGGCCCTCCTCTCTTCCTCCTTAATCTGGAAATGGTGGAAATGTTTCTCCTTGAAACCCCCACGAGCTGTCAAGATGAAGTTCGCCCTCTTCTTGTGCCTAAAATCTTCAAGGAAACTCTTTGAATCAGCAAGACCCCACTCTTTTGTCTTTCGCAATGAAGCACCATTTGAGCGATTTCTTCTCAACAATAGCTAGGGTCGATTTGTCGCACCACCGAAACTATTTTACTCTTAAGGTTTTCGTCCCAAGAGCAACAAGCTACAAGAGCTCTCCAAAATCACTTTTCGAAAATAATTCATGAATTAATGAGAGAGTGAGGCTACTCTCCCTTTTATTTTCACTTTGATCTTTTTTGGCCACTTTTATCCCTTTTTATTAATAAAGTGACTTTTTCAATAGTCACTCTACGAATTAATTACTCAACACTTTATAAAGTTTCTTTTTGCCTGGTGACATTAAATAATTAATTAATTCCCCTTTTTGATCAAGTTGACACAACTTCAAAAACTATCTCCACTTGCAAAGCGAGAGAACACAAAAATGGGGACATTACAGCTTGTAATGGTATTTATATTTAGAAATGAGCTTCATTATCTTTAAAATTTGGTTCCATACTTGTAAGGCTCTCTTGGCAAGCTATTATACTCAGAAACTCTGTCTTTTCAAGTGACTATCGATTGGCTAGTCATTGAATTTCTGTTTGGCCTCTTAAATCACTAAACTATTGACATTTTAATGCCATTTCTATTTGAGTTTACAATTCTTTAAATGGCTAACTTGATTGGTGAACAAAACCTCTGTTTTACCCAGTAGAAAATTCGGCCTCCTATTGTGTTATGACATTGGCATTTTAAGTTGATTTGAGAATTTATATACCATTGATAAGCATTGAAATTGTATTAGAGTATCATAATTATACTGCCACCCTAATTTCTGGAATTCATGGTTCCATATAAGTGATGTTTTTTATCCTTGAATAAATCATTGAAATAAACTAAACTTTATATCTGTTGATTTCCTCAAAATTTCAATTCTGAGTTTGCACCTCTCATCATGGTGAATGAGAATCCGACTTCCTATTGGATATCTTAAAATTGGATTGATTAAACTACGATTTGAAAAGCCTTGTAATGTTTAGGGGTTGAAAGATTTCCATTTAACATCATATTGCTATCAATGTTTTACTATAAACGTTTGGGCATCCTTATGACAGTGAACTTGTTTAGCATTCCAACTTGAAAGTGATTCTTATGCATATGGTAAACTCAGCTCTCTTGTTGAGAAACTAATCCGAAACTTTTCCACTTTATGATTTTGAGATGCCAAGCTTGCACAGTTTGGATTTTATTCTCGTTGGTACACATAATTCTCACTGTTTGTGAACTTCATTTCATGCTTTGAGAAACTATCCTAAACTTGCATCCTTTTTGGCAAGCATACTCATACACATACCATACTACTGCTGCTAAAGAGCTCACCGTTGAAGGTAAGTCTGATGAGTATAATTCATTAGAGTAAACTCTATTTGTACTAAGCACTGTCTGGCAGGGTAATGTAGGTGATTTTGAAATTTGCATTTGGCTTGGTGAACTTGTAATTACTCTCTTAACTGGATAATATACTGTTTAAGAATTAAATAATAAATGGTGTGAATGTTGGATGCTAAGATACTATTACTTTTGCAATCTGAAATTAAGTGGCTGAGATAAAACGTTGAGTGAAAATAGTATTGCTTGCACTCAAGGTAGAGATTATTCACAGCTTCTCATCAAGTTAATTATCTTATGTCTTGGATATTAAGAAGGCTTGTTATTGAATGTTGGGAAGTTTTGTATGAAAATCCTTTATTTTCTTGGTGTTTGTAGTAAGAGTTGCGATTGTTCTTATGAGAAAAATATCCACACAAATCAGATAAATCACCGACCATACTAGGGGTGTTCAAGGGCATATCCCACCTTCTAGCACATATTTAGAAGATTCTTTGTTTTGGAAGAGGTAATGGTTGACTTTGAGAGGATTTGAGAAGTAATTTGTTGCCTGAGAAGTATTTGTCATCAACTGGAATCATCTCAAGATCCCTGAAGCTTACTTGCTTCACTGGAGGCGGATTCAAGTGCCTCTTTAACTTCAAATACCTCTTTAACGGAACATTGTCAACCTCTTTAACTTGGTTCCCATCTTTTCCCATAATGTTGTCCAGAATATGCCCAAAAGCCTTGAATATCTATTTAAAACAAGAGAGCAGGGCAGACCAAGACGAACCCACATATTTGAGAAAATAAACTTGGCTGCCCTGTGATCCAGGGCCCTTGATAACCTTCTTACAAGGCATGAGAATGCACATTATACTAAATTGGTCCATGACTACAAATAATTAATGATGGCCATGCCTTGACAATGATGGAAATCTTCCAACAAAATCCATGGATATAGTTTCCCACGGTCTGCTGGGTGCAAACAGTCAAATATACAGTCCAAGCTTCCTGTTGCTAGGCTTGCATGAACTTACAACTGTCGTTGATTACTACAACTGCTGTCTATTAACGTCCAACTGCTATTTCAACCCATGTCTGCTATAATCAGCCCCTTTTTTACTGTCAATTACTATAACCAAAAATAGATCAAGCTGCAACAGCCTATGGTGCGCCCTTCTTAACTGCTGGTTAACTCCTGTAACTACTGGTTAACTCCTGTAAAAATAACCTTGAATTGCAGCCTTCTCTGCCACTAATGTGCCTTGTCTAATCTTAAAGCCTACTGTTGTTAGTGGTGAAATAGAACAGCAGTTTCATCTTGAAGTGTATCCCTCAAATAAGAATGGATTTTTACCAAAATAAGCACCTCCCTCATGCTTGGCGCACTTCATCTTTAGTGTTGAATGGATAGGGCTTAGTCTAATCATATTTTGCATGTGCCAAACTGCTGTTCAAAGGATACATCTGCCCCTAACCTGCAACCCACATCTTATTCCACCATAGCCGATGGCAAAAAAATCGGGCAAAGAAGGATGAAGTTTGAAGTTTGAACCATTGTGCAGGTTTGGAGCACTTATGAAGAATCAATATTGCCACCCAAAAAGGCACATTCATTTTGGGGTTTCCACAGGCATTCTTTCCAAGATAACAGTGGCATTTAAAATAGGAAAAGTATGGCCTGAAGTATTCCTTCATCATCCCATCAGCTTAAATGTGAATTCCTTGGAGGCATTTTAATTTTTGTGGAAAGGGATGAAAAAGGCACTGTACAAAGACTTAATTTAGAGATATCTGCAGGGTATAAGCCTTAAAGCTGCATTCACAAACTGATGAATGCCTGATTATTTCTACAAGTCAGAACAACAAATCTAGCTAGTCAGTAAGACACTTTTCCAGCCTAGCTTCACCCTTAAAACCCAGAAAAATAATTCTCATCTACAGCAGAATTAATGGCAGATTGGTTCCCCTTCATGATCAGAGGTCTGTTGACAAGCAACTGCAGATGATGCTGGCTTAACCTCTGGCAGTAGACAATCCCTGGATGTAACTGTTTCAGTCCTGGGTTGTAAAGATGCAAACATTTGTTGCCATGACTAGAATATCCACTTTATGAAGCATGACTGGTATATGATGGCATTGAGGCAATGTATTGTAGTTTAAATCCAAAAAATGAAATAGGAATTAGGATAAGTTGAGGCAATGTTTGTATGAGAAATTGATAATATATTCATTGGCATAATTTGTGCCACCAATAAATCTTTGGATTTGAGTCCTATTGAAGAGTTCATCACAAACAGTGGAGATCTTGGACACTCTATGGGGTTACATTATAATTTTACCTTAATCAATAGTAATACCAAAGCAGTCAATCTTGCTTTTAAAAAGCTCACATTTGGATATTTGCTAAGAACCGAACCATATCGATCAACCCTTTCTTGAAATTTATTTAGATGATTAAAATGATCATCAAGAGACGAGGAGAAAACCAACATGTCATCTATAATGTGCTTAGAAAGTCCTCACAACCTTGAAAGATCAAATCTATTCAACATTGAAACTAGGCAAGACACTTTTCTAATCAGATGGCATGACCAACCATTCAAAGTGACCACAAAGGATAGAAAAAACAATTTTACTTAATTAGCAAGTTTAATCTAGTAATAGCCTAATTTGTAGTGACACTTGGAAAATATATTGGCATTGACAATCTTTTCAATGGTCATATCCTTATTGGGGATGGGATAAGGAAAATGAATCGATATTATTCAAAGGTTTGTAATTTATAATGCACCTTGGATTACCTTGAACTTGTTTAGCATGATTATTGACCAGAAACTAGCACAAGCATAATGAGAGTTGCTAGGATAGAAAAGCTTTTGTTCTAATAATGCATAAATTTTATTTCTCATTTCTTCTTGACCAGGACTCATGGCAATATATTTACCTTGAACACCTTTATCGTGCTTAGTTTGTGATCTAGTAGACCAAGCCTTGCAATCACCAACCATGACTACAAAACCAATCCTGCCAGATTAGAGTTTAGTGGCTACAAATACACATGCTTACACATTCATACAATTCAGATGCTCTAATAACACTTGACGCAGGTGGATGTACTGCACCTCACTACTCATCAAATATCCTTCACAATGTAATCAAATATTTGCTGCAAGGCTGGGCAATGTAGACTCTTAGAATAATTGTTGCAAATCAAAACTAGCAGCCACATAATGGCACTAATACAGAAACTATACTCATACACAGAATTTATTTTGCATCAAAATTAATAAAACTGGTAGAACAGGTTTATATGCATGTCTACACCCCAACCCATCCTTCGACCAAAACTTCTTTCTTTCATCAAATGTTATGTTAACCTTCTCGGAAACCATCTCCGCAACAGAAACCCAAGCATAGTTTAACCTACTAATAAACAATTTATTGGACAATAGATTTCTCTAGCAACCTAAGGGCTATGGGCCCACATTATTCCTCAGCTCGATGATCCTCCATAATAACAATGCACCATTGACACAAGAAATTACAGATTCAATCCACAAGTCTTCACACAAATTTCTCTTTGTACAACTCTCATTCTCAACATCTTGTATAGATGATATATTCACACGAATTATAATAAAAAGGAAATATCCACGTGCATTCATATTCATCACATAGATAACATGTAACACCAACATATTATATTATTGTTAATATAAATAAATTACAACAGGTTACAAACTTCGAGAGGCCACATTTGTCTCTCACGACTCTTCTCTAGCAGTTGGAATCAATCATTAAACAATCACAAAATCATGTTTCTACCAGAGAATTTTGGTTGCCAGGCTGCAGGCTATGGGCCCAATTTCTCGTGCTCTGTTCCTTATTTGTATCGGGCTCTCCCTATCAAATAATCCATCCTACTGCCCAGAATGGTGTCTCTCTATTATTCTTACTATCAAGATCTACACAACTCATACTGCCCAGAATGTTGTCTCTCTATTATTCTTACTATCAAGATCTACCTAACTCATTCTTTGTTCTTCTATTTAATCTCTTCCACGGAAGTCATTCACCTTACATCTTCCAATAGGCCTTCTCACATGCCAACTTCAGCTATCGTCGTTAAATCTCTAGCATCCTTCTCTTTTCATTTTCTAACTTGAGAACAGTCACTCTTCCCTAGTGATTCCTCTTTCCAGTTTCCTTATGCAATGTGTTCTTTTAGATTTTGCTTTGCAATGCCTCTTTGGATTCTTTTTCTAATGCATGAATGATTTCCTCTTGACCATTTCTAATTTCACCCACTCTTGATTCCACTCATTGATTCATCATACAAATGTATCCATTGATTACAACAATTGGTCCTGCCAATTTAAAGCCATCAAAATATTTATTCTAAAGTGTTGAAACTCTTTCATGGGCCAATCAACATTCTCTCAGATGGAGTTCTGATCATTAATACAATGAAAAGTTCAATGGGGACATCCAAGCAACAAGAGAACATATGCCTTCCCACTAAACACATTATTAAATCATCAAAACAATCTTCTTCTAATCTAGTACTATCATTGCCTGCTAGCATTCAGATTAATGAGTTAAATGTGATTTTGTATTATTGAACTTTATTTTATAAGCACTTAAAACATGAATTTATTGGAGAATACCAACTTTTGCGTAGATTAAGTGATGAAGCAATTCTAAAATGGCAGTTATAAAAACATGCATTTGAGATTCCCATGAATGGTTGAACCCATGCCTTTCAATAGAACCTTTCTAGTTGAGTCATTGAAGTCTTAACTTGAAGATATGGCAATTTTGGAAAAGACATCTGGGAGAAGGTTAGATTCCACAACAGATTCATAGAATCATTCATCATACTTATTGTTGGCTTGCACCATGATTGTTTGAAAACCAGAGCTTTCAGAGATTTACCTTCTCAAACATATCTTGGTCTAAGTCACAGTTTGAGTTTAGGATCTGAAAATATGGGAAACAAAGGCTAGGGCTATGTTGTTGGGAATGGGGAGCGAGAGTGGAACGAAAAGCAAAATTTTCAAAAGCTTATGTTTCGGGAGCGTTTTTTATATAATATATATTTTAATATATTTTGATGGATTTATATTTATAAAACATGTATGATGTTGAATTAGCTATAGAAAACATGGATTAAACCATATATCGTCAATCATCTAGTAGTTATAACTGATAATATTGTTATCAAATGATCAACCGTAACAACTTTTATAGGAGGTTGGCAAAGAAGGGAGGTACCATAACATTGTCATCAAATTCTCAACCTAGTATAGGAGAGGTCGGGAGCACCTTCACTAAGGGAGTGAGCTTCGAGAGCGAGAGCGAGGGTGGAGGGGGGGGGGGGGGGCGCTCTCCACAACATAGGGTGAAGGACTAGAAATAACATGAAATTTGACTCCGGGGAATTTGATGCAAGTGTATTCCTTATTAAAAACAAGGTGTATAGGTACAAATAAATGGAGAAACCTCTGGGGCAATCATGTACATTTTTAGTTTTTATATATTTTGGGGTATAATGCTAAGATGGTGATTTCAATCTTAATAAAAAAAAACTATTCTTTGAGCCAAATCATTCATGTATGAGCTACACATGTGATCCTCCTTGTAGAATTTGTTTTAGCAAGTTAGTTAGTCAGTGTCCATACCCGAGATTTTGTTTCTCAAATTTGAAACCATTGAACAATTGGAAGATGACCCAAATGACTTGTGCTTTCCATTGGAATGGGAATTGCAACCATGATCCAATTTAGAACCAATGATAATTGGGTAGTTGATGAGGTATGTGGGAGAAGGTGAATTATTGATGCATGGTTTTGCTGATTCTGATTGGACAATAAATGCAAGTGCTAGAAAGAGCGCTTTTGGTTTTTGTTTAATCTTAGGCACATGTATGATTTCCCAATTCCACTATACTCATACACATAATTTATTTTGCATCAAAATTAATGAAACTAGTAGAACAGGTTTATATGCATGTCTACACCCCAACCCATCCTTCTACCAAAACTTCTTTCTTTCATTAAAAGTTAACCTTCTCGGAAACCATCTCCACAACAGAAACCCAAGAATAGTTTAACCTACTAATAAACAATTTATTGGACAATAGATTTCTCTAGCAACCTAAGGGCTATGGGCCCACATTATTCCTCAGCTCGATGATCCTCCATAATAACAATGCACCATTCACACAAGAAATTACAGATTCAATGCACAAGTCTTCACACAAATTTCTCTTTGTACAACTTTCATACTCAACATCTTGTATAGATGATGTATTCACACGAATTATAATAAAAAAGAAATATCCACGTGCATTCATATTCATCACATAGATAACATGTAACACCAACATATTATATTATTATTAATATAAGTAAATTACAACATGTTACAAACTTCGAGAGGCCAGATTTGTCTCTCACGACTCTTCTCTAGCAGCTGGACTCAATCATTAAACAATAACAAAATCATGTTTCTACCAGAGAATTTTGGTTCCCAGATTGCAGGCCATGGTAGCCCAATTTCTCGTGCTCTGTTCCTTACTTGTATTGGGCTCTCCCTATCAAATAATCCATCCTACTGCCCATAATGTTGTCTCTCTATTATTCTTACTATCAAGATCTACATAACTCATACTGCCCAAGATGTTGTCTCTCTATTATTCTTACTATCAAGATCTACTGAACTCATTCTTTGTTCTTCTATTTATTGTCTTCCATGGAAGTCATTCACCTTACATCTTCCGATAGGCCTTCTCACATGCCAACTTCAACTATCGCCGTTAAAGCTCTAGCGTCCTTCTCTTTTCATTTTCTAACTTGAGAACAATCACTCTTCCCTAGTGATTCCTCTTTCCAGTTTCCTTATGCAATGTGTTCTTTTAGATTTTGATCTGCAACGCCTCTTTGGATTCCCTTTTGTAATGCATGAATGATTTCCTCTTGACCATTTCTAATTTTACCCACTCTTGATTCCACTCATTGATTCATCATACAAATATATCCATTGATTACAACAATTGGTCCTGCCAATTTAAAGCCATCAAATTATTTATTCGAAATTGTTGAAACTATTTCATGGGCCAATCAACTTTCTCTTAGATGGAGTTCTGATCATTAATACAATGAAAAGTTCAAAGGGGACATGTTATCACACAACTTGTAGTTGCCCCTAGTGGTATCCCATCCGGGACGGTAGAGGAGATAGGCAACTAAAGAGGTGACCCAAGAGATGCCACGGTTCCCAATGCAAGGTGGGAGTCACGTCAACCGAGGCACTCTTCGTTTTAGGTCAAGGTGAAACAAGACCTAGGGGGAGACCCTATAACCAATCACAGTTGATTGGACCCAAACAAAGGTTTCTAAGGATAAGTAAATGAAGAGTTACGGAAACCAATGCAAGGTTGAGTGGACCTAGATGTTAAAGTATGGTTGAAGATGGCTTGGGAGATTGTTAGTGTTTCAATCGATGTATGATTTAGGCCACATAATTAGGTATAATGATAAGGTACATCACCATATGTTACACAAGTGGATCTTACTTTCTTGGGATATGTGAGATGGCTTGAAGTGGACCCACAAGGTGAAGCTAAGGGAGGCAATTGGTACTAGAGGTTATGTAATGAGTAGATCTATGGATCTAAGTTAATTTTAGGAGTACCCATGTACCGGATCTAAGGTTTGACACAATTCCCAAGGAGTGCGACTTGCTTTGAGGAGGACTAGTGCCTTGTTGGATGGGCTAATGGGGTCAAAAGGTATGTCAAAGTGTAGATCGGGACACCTAGGATCCAAGTCAAGTGGGATAATTGAGATAGAATGGTTGGATCTTGCTAGATCTAGGTTTTCATGAAATGACCCCAAGTGGACCACAATCCCTTGAAACAAGGAATGATACCCCCAAGGCAAACCGTCACAAAATGATACTCTAGACCTAGGTTTCAAGGTATGGCCGTTCCAAATCCACAAAAATCTCAACCACCCACTTCCTTAAAGTGGGCAAACTCACTCACGCAAGGGAGTGCGACCTTGCTCAAGGAGGGCTAAAAGAGGGGTTAAGTGGACCAAATCAAGTCCAATGGCCACCAAACTGTAGATCCAAGTAGCTTATGCACCGATCTATGTGGATCTAGAAAATCATGTCAATCCAAGGGTTAGATCTTACTAGATCTGAGTTTTAAGGTGCCAAGAAATTCAAAAGGGGGTTTTAATCCCTTAAAACGTGGAAAGATGCCCACAAGGTAGAAATCACCAAAGTAACAATCTGGGGGTAGGTTATCAAGTATGTAGATTGCAAATCAAGTGGGATCTCACCTACCCATGTGCTAGATCTAGCCAAAACAAGCCTCTCCAAGGAAGTGCGATTTGGTTCAAGAGGGCTTTTTGCCTTGAAAAGTGTGTCAATTTTAACCCAATCACCACCAAACTATAGATCCCACTAGGGGTGGATGCTATAGAGGTGGGTTCTTAATATCTCTTCAAAATCAAGGCTAGATCTAAGTAGATCTAAGAAAAACCAAAAATAAGGGTTTTAATCAATTAGGGTTTTTATGATCTAGAAATTATGGATGATTCAAAGAAGAAGATCATACCTTTGGAGCATACCTGGATGAAGAGATGAATGCTAGTTGAGACGATGATTACTTTTTCCAAAGATCAAATGGAGAATTGTTGAAGCCCTCTTGCCAAATCGATTTTTCCAAGCCACATATGAGTCCCTCTAACCTGTCAAAACCAAGGAGCAAAGCATCAATCAGTTTAACATATTGAAGGTAGATACAAGCAAGGGAGAGATAAGCAAGGAATAGTTGGCACAAAGACAAAACCACTCCCTGTTTAACCAAAACGTCTTCCTCCAAGTTTGAAGGGCAAGCCTCCCCACCAATTCGCACTTGTCAAAAACGTCCTCTTAACCTGTAAAAAAGATATGGCAAATATGCAAGATAGTTAGAATAGATCCTCCAATGCAATGGACAAAAGCATTTACAATCGAAACAACCAATATCCACTCCAATCCAAGCATGTACTCCAAAAGATAGAAATTTTATTCCAAGATCCAAGAGCCAAAAATCTCTTGATGATTTTACAATGAGAGGCTCCCTCCTTAAATAGGATGGGGAGAGAGCATAATCCTAACCACTTTTTACATGAGTGGCTAAGATTAAAAGATCAAAAGATCTAATCAATGGTTGAGATGAGCTCAACAATAAAATACATGGATCAACCATAAAATATAATAATAAGTGGATAAAATCGCCCTAGGAGAGGGGATCCCACTAAATCATGATGACAAAATATAAAAATAATCTTATGGTGGGTCCAAGGGGTAATTTTATCCACCCTTGGTCAATCCCCATAGCACAATAATAACAAAATAGTCATCACTATACCAAATCGTGTCTCTATGGACAAATTGTAGGCCTTCAAAGACCTCAGAAATGATCAGAAAGTGCCATAAGTGATGGATGTGGGCCCCGATGAAGCTGAAACTGCTGGAGAAGGTGCGGAAGACATCCCACTCATCATCACTGATCATTCCATGCCAAAAATTTGCCTCAGTAGCCCAAATCGAATTCCTCTGTAGCCATTTCTACCAATCCAAAACTGCCTCGGGAAGCGTGTACCTGTCCCAAACTGCCTCTTGGAGTGCCTGCGCTGTTAAGGTGAGGGAACCAGTGTGTCCGGAAAGGGGGTAATATGGTAAAAACAAGTGGCTGGACCACCCCCTCCATCATCAGCGCCCTAGGTGAACCAAATAAAAATCATCTCTGCTCTGACAGGGTCACCGACAAACCAAAACTTCATTAGGACAGCCTACTGAGGCAAAATCATCACTGTAACTGCCCGGAACTGAAAATAGACTGTCTCATTGGACTCAGAAGGTGCAAAACTATCCAAGATGTGTACTCATACACCATATAGCTCTCTGCATGATCATATAATATGCCCAATATACCGGAATAAGTGAAATAATAATAATCTGTAAATGATCAAATAATGCTGAAAACCATAGATCATCATCATAAACCTGTATCTGATGCATAGAACCATCATGTACATGTACATAGACCATATATCATCTACCTGTGTCATCATAAGGTCCAATAATCTCATGTCCTGTGATTGACCTTGGTCAAACTAGGTTTGACCAAATCAATATTGACTCAATATAACTCAGACTACCATCTGAAGCTGCTGCAAAGTGTCAAAGGTTAATGTATGCTCTACAACTCATTCAAATAGAAATTATAACACAAAGTAGTCATTACTGGTGATCTAAATCCAAATATATATTGTCATTAATTATTTATATGACTCAGACTAGACTTTCAAGACTGTACTCACTTCATAGTTGTGATCAATTTGCTAGTGAAGAGTGAAGGCTAAAAATAAACTGGTTAGGCCAAAGGGTGACTGACTGACTTAACATTGTGACACTTTGGATATGGGAAAGGGAATACACACCATAGTATATACTGAATGAGCAACAACACAGGGAATGGCGGTGTCTCACAAATGGATACGTTGTTTAGAGAGTGCTTATTCAACTTAGGCTTCATGTCTACATCAAGTTGATCCAGGTTCATTAGAATCATTCAATTTCATTTCATGGCCTTTTTGGCCTACATAACCCTTCGGATCTCAGGTGCGCTAATAAGCACAACTAGTTGCAGCTTGCATCCAGGGCATGTTTTTATACATACATAAGGTCAGGAATTGTTTAGATATAGCTTTTAAGAATCATTGCTTTTTGGACCTTTCTTATACTCTTCGAGGAGTATTTTTTAGCAGTTCATCGCTCTTGCCCTTTTTAGTTTCCATGGGCGAATTTAGAAGTTTCCATAAGTAGTACATGAGCTTTCAGTTTTAGCCAACAACATCTCAAATGACTAGGGGGAGTTCGAGCCAATGCCAAACATCGGGACAACCGACCAGAATAATTTAGGCCTACAATCCAATTCACCAGAGGTAAGTTTTTTCACCAACTTAGAGCCGAGACACAATAAACAGGGAAGCTCATCCAATATAGAGGCTACAGTGGGGAAAAGATCCTCCATGCCACAAGTCAAGTAGTGAGTCAGGGTGATAAGCTAAAAGGTAGGTAATGGATGGATGAAGACAATGAGTAATGGAGCCAACACTAGCAAGCCAAGGTATGGTGGAATGATCACCTCTATTCTCCCTAGGGAGGGTGAAACCAATGAGTATGAGAAGCGAACTTCTAAATCTGAGTAAGGACAGTAGAATATATATATATATATATATATATATAATAAGATCAACCAGGTCCACATATCTATATGATCGCTAGATCATGCCACTAAGTGCTAAGACATGCCATAAGAATGAATATAAAAGCAATATAACCATAACACCATGATATACCTGCTGAGTCATATACCTGAATGCTCATCCTCTGAACCATCATCTATCCTCTGAAACTGCTACTGTAACTCTGGGCACTACTGACTGCTCTGCATAAATGGTATAATGGCTACATCGGTCATCTCTCTGAGTGTTCTGAGACTCAGTCATGGCATGGGGAATACATATGCTGCCCAAAATCTGATAGTGAGCCATAGATAGCTGCTCATCTCTTCATCTCAAAGTAAAGGAACTGGCTGAAATGTGCTATGGAATCTAAAAAATAATGTATGGTAGCCCGGATACTATATATGTGATAACATCTGGCTCCAGCTGGGACAAGTGCTCTAAGGGAGAGAGCGCTTGAGAACCTCAGAATCTCTGGTCTCGAACTGCTCTGCATGAATCTTCAATCCAACACTGCACCATCATTATTTTCAGCTTTTATTTTGCACCTGTACCTGTGCTCACAAACACTAGAATACCTCATGGAGCATGTATGGGACAAATATAAAATAAAACTGAAAAATGAAATCTATTCTAAAATAGAAACTGAAATGCGTAAAAGAAAAATTTAAACTAACATGACATATATCATTTATTCATCATTCATTATTTTTATTACTGTGCAGGAGGAAAAGAGAACTTTTTCAAGCAGGCAATCTCAACTTGCACAGGCAGCCAAAAATGTAAACGGAAATTAAAATTCTTAGGAGAAGAGACAAGCTTAGGACGGAGCAAGGCTCAACTCAATCAAACACAAAAACAAGTAGACACTCCAAGCAGAAGAAGGAAAATGGCAATACTCAGCACACAGAAAAAGAAAAATCACACAAATCCTACTGCTCAAGTGAGCTTATTCAAGACCTACCTACCCTACTCTAACCAAATAGCACAAATGTTAGGTAAAATCATAAATCCAGCGTAACCATTCGTCAAACAGGTTAATGATTCTTATTTGATTTTTGATAATAGAACAAGTCAAGATCGGGGTAAAGATTAACAAATTTGAGAGCACAATCTTCCCGACTTGTTCAAACATTGAAGAATGGTTTAAATGATGCAATATGAAATTATGCCAAGGAGAAGACTATCTGATGCAAACATCCTCCATCAAAGAACTGATAGGATCATGAAATTTATGCAAGTTAAACTCAGGGATGGATGGAGAGAAGACATAAGACATGTGATTCGATTCATTTTCACACAAATTAACTTCTTCATTTACTTTTCTCACATATTCAATTTGATTCTCCTTGGGACTGATGATCAAATAGAAACCAAGTGGAGACAACTCAAAGCTTAGAAGACGAAAAATCAAAGTCAGACCCTCTTGATGCTCAAAAATGGAGAAAAGATGGAATTGATCTTTAAACACCTTTTCTAGCCACCTAGAATGATTGATAAATTGACAACAAGCATTATGGTTCCAAAGTGACTGAAAAGGGAAATGAAGTGCATTTTCTCCAAACATGTAATCATGCTTATACTTCTTATTGAAAATTTTAAAAGCAAAAGACTGACTAGACCACCAACCCAAAGATGATTGAAAGAGTTGGGAAGGGAGGGTGGATTGCAAATATGAACAGTCTCCTAGATGGATAGAAAGATTTGGCCTTGAAATTTGGAAAAATGAAAGGCCTTTCAAAACAGCACTAGGAATCTTGACTAAATCTAATTTGAGGACAAGATTCTAACTCTAAGAAAAAGCTATCTTGACTAAGGACAGAAAAATAAAAATTTAAAGACTCATTATAAGAAGTGGAACAAAGATTAGAGCATCTAGTGTGATCTACTGGCTCATCCTCTCCTTCTATTGATTCATCATTAAAATCACAAGAGGATACTTGATCATTTTCATTAAATTGATCAGGGATGAAATTAGCAAATTTATTTAGAACATCCTGATTATTTGCACAATGATCATGTGAAAGCACTACTAAAGGGTCTTGGTCAATGTTTCCACTTTCTTCTTCTTCAATAAGGTGATAAGGAATTGAATGATTGTTAATGATAGCATGATTAAGGAATTCTTTTTTTGAAGGATCCTCAACCAACACAAAATCAGAAATTTCTTCAAGATCAAAAGTAGGGCTACTCAAGGACTGATTTGAAGTGTCATTATTATTATCATGGTCCTTATTAAACTGATCCTCAATAGCACAATTATTGCTTGATGTCTCTGTTAAGGATTCTTCAACATTATTACCCCATTTATTCTTTAATAACCCAACAAACATATCATATCCAGTGATGGATCCTGGGGCTAAATTATCAAACCATAATCCGGCATTTCCACCTAATGTCTCACCCAGGGCCCGCATATAGACATCTTCATCATCAGCACCCCTATCTTCCATATAATCCCAAAATATTTGTAAGTGATTTTCAATTGACTCAAAATAATTTCCATAGAAACGAGGCAACCTTTCAGAGTAATTATTTGGCATAAGATGAGGTGCCCCATGAATTTCAGAAAAGTCAAAAGGAGATGGCTTAGCTGGATTTCTAATAACTTTGGCCATTCTACTAGGGATTAGTTGTGGATGTCTAACTGGAATACTAGAGTCATTTGACCGAATGCTTTGGTTGTAAGGCCTTGGTTGAGATTGAATTTTGTTTGAATTAATTGGGTTGATCTTTTTACTTGAAGAATGAAAAGAATGATGAGATTCATAAGAATTATGTACATAATCACTCTCATATTGATATGTTGACTCACTTTCATTACTTTCTTCCAACTGCCCTCTATAGCGAGATAGATTCTCATATATTTCATTCATACACCTTGTCATTTGGAAGAAAATGTCTGAATTCATTTATGATTTACAAATTACAAAATTGAAAGATGGGAATGGGGCCGATCCTCAGCGGAGTCACGAATTGGAGTCGCTAGGTAGATTTTTAAACTCTCCTACCAAGATATATGTCGTTTAAAGTGCAGGGAGAGAGTGAGACAAAACAGGTATATTGAACCAAGGTAGGCCTCTACCTCCCCGGCAACGGCGCCAAAAATGTTATCACACAACTTGTAGTTGCCCCTAGTGGTATCCCATCTGGGACGGTAGAGGAGATAGGCAACTAAAGAGGTGACCCAAGAGATGCCATGGTTCCCAATGCAAGGTGGGAGTCACGTCAACTGAGGCACTCTTCGCTTTAGGTCAAGGTGAAACACGACCTAGGGGGAGACCCTATAACCAATCACAGTTGATTGGACCCAAACAAAGGTTTCTAAGGATAAGTAAATGAAGAGTTACGGAAACCAATGCAAGGTTGAGTGGACCTAGATGTTAAAGTATGGTTGAAGATGGCTTGGGAGATTGTTAGTGTTTCAACCGATGTATGATTTAGGCCACATAATTAGGTATAATGATAAGGTACATCACCATATGTTACACAAGTGGATCTTACTTTCTTGGGATATGTGAGATGGCTTGAAGTGGACCCACAAGGTGAAGCTAAGGGAGGCAATTGGTACTAGAGGTTATGTAATGAGTAGATCTATGGATTTAAGTTAATTTTAGGAGTACCCATGTACCGGATCTAAGGTTTGACACAATTCCCAAGGAGTGCGACTTGCTTTGAGGAGGACTAGTGCCTTGTTGGATGGGCTAATAGGGTCAAAAGGTATGTCAAAGTGTAGATCGGGACACCTAGGATCCAAGTCAAGTGGGCTAATTGAGATAGAATGGTTGGATCTTGCTAGATCTAGGTTTTCATGAAATGACCCTAAGTGGACCACAATCCCTTGAAACAAGGAATGATACCCCCAAGGAAGACCGTCACAAAATGATACACTAGACCTAGGTTTCAAGGTATGGCCGTTCCAAATCCACAAAAATCTCAACCACCCACTTACTCAAAGTGGGCAAACTCACTCACGCAAGGGAGTGCGACCTTGCTCAAGGAGGGCTAAAAGAGGGGTTAAGTGGACCAAATCAAGTCCAATGGCCACCAAACTGTAGATCCAAGTAGCTTATGCACCAATCTATGTGGATCTAGAAAATCATGTCAATCCAAGGGTTAGATCTTACTAGATCTGAGTTTTAAGGTGCCAAGAAATTCAAAAGGGGGTTTTAATCCCTTAAAACGTGGAAAGATGCCCACAAGGTAGAAATCACCAAAGTAACAGTCTGGGGGTAGGCTATCAAGTATGTAGATTGCAAATCAAGTGGGATCTCACCTACCCATGTGCTAGATCTAGCCAAAACAAGCCTCTCCAAGGAAGTGCGATTTGGTTCAAGAGGGTTTTTTGCCTTGAAAAGTGTGTCAATTTTAACCCAATCACCACCAAACTATAGATCCCACTAGGGGTGGATGCTATAGAGGTGGGTTCTTAATATCTCTTCAAAATCAAGGCTAGATCTAAGTAGATCTAAGAAAAACCAAAAATAAGGGTTTTAATCAATTAGGGTTTTTATGATCTAGAAATTATGGATGATTCAAAGAAGAAGATCATACCTTTGGAGCATACCTGGATGAAGAGATGAATGCTAGTTGAGACGATGATTACTTTTTCCAAAGATCAAATGGAGAATTGTTGAAGCCCTCTTGCCAAATCGATTTTTCCAAGCCACATATGAGTCCCTCTAACCTGTCAAAACCAAGGAGCAAAGCATCAATCAGTTTAACATGTTGAAGGTAGATACAAGCAAGAGAGAGATAAGCAAAGAATAGTTGGCACAAAGACAAAACCACTCCCTGTTTAACCAAAACGTCTTCCTCCAAGTTTGAAGGGCAAGCCTCCCCACCAATTCGCACTTGTCAAAAACGTCCTGTTAACCTGTAAAAAAGATATGGCAAATATGCAAGATAGCTAGAATAGATCCTCCAGTGAAATGGACAAAAGCATTTACAATCGAAACAACCAACATCCACTCCAATCCAAGCATGTACTCCAAAAGATAGAAATTTTATTGCAAGAGCCAAGAGCCAAAAATCTCTCGATGATTTTACAATGAGAGGCTCCCTCCTTAAATAGGATGGGGAGAGAGCATAATCCTAACCACTTTTTACATGAGTGGCTAAGATTAAAAGATCAAAAGATCTAATCAATGGTTGAGATGAGCTCAACAATAAAATACATGGATCAACCATAAAATATAATAATAAGTGGATAAAATCGCCCTAGGAGAGGGGATCCTGCTAAATCATGATGACAAAATATAAAAATAAGCTTATGGTGGGTCCAAGGGGTAATTTTATCCACCCTTGGTCAATCCCCATAGCACAATAATAACAAAATAGTCATCAATATACCAAATCGTGCCTCTATGGACAAATCGTAGGCCTCCAAAGACCTCAGAAATCATCAGAAAGTGCCATAAGTGATGGATGTGGGCCCTGATGAAGCTGAAACTGTTGGAGAAGGTGCGGAAGACATCCCACTCATCATCACTGATCATTCCATGCCAAAACTTTGCCTCAGTAGCCCAAATCGAATTCCTCTGTAGCCATTTCTACCAATCCAAAACTGCCTCGGGAAGCGTGTACCTGTCCCAAACTGCCTCCTGGAGTGCCTGCACTGTCAAGGTGAGGGAACCAGTGTGTCCGAAAGGGGGGTAATATGGTAAAAACAAGTGGCTGGACCACCCCCTCCATCATCAGCGCCCTAGGTGAACCAAATAAAAATCATCTCTGCTCTGACAGGGTCACCGACAGACCAAAACTGCACTAGGACAGCCTACTGAGGAAAAATCATCACTGTAACTGCCCGGAACTGAAAATAGATTGTCTCATTGGACTCAGAAGGTCCAAAAATATCCAGGATGTGTACTCATACACCATATAGCTCTCTGCATGATCATATAATATGCCCAATATACCGGAACAAGTAAAATAATAATAATCTGTAAATGATCAAATAATGCTGAAAACTATAAATCATCATCATAAACCTGTATCTGATGCATAGAACCATCATGTACATGTACATAGACCATTTATCATCTACCTATGTCATCATAGGGTCCAATAATCTCATGTCCTGTGATTGACCTTGGTCAAACTAGGTTTGACCAGATCAATATTGACCCAATATAACTCAGACTACCATCTGAAGCTGCTGCAAAGTGTCAAAGGTTAATGTATGCTCTACAACTCATTCAAATAGCAATTATAACACAAAGTAGTCATTACTGGCGATCTAAATCCAAATATATATTGCCATTAATTATTTATATGACTCAGACTAGACTTTCAAGACTATACTCACTTCATAGTTGTGATCAATTTGCTAGTGAAAGGTGAATGCTAAAAATAAACTGGCTAGGCCAAAGGGTGACTCACTAACTTAACATTGTGACACTTTGGATATGGGAAAGGGAATACACACCATAGTATATACTGAATGAGCAACAACACAGGGAATGGCGGTGTCTCACAAATGGATAAGTTGTTTAGAGAGTGCTTATTCAACTTAGGCTTCATGTCTACATCAAGTTGATCCAGGTTCATTAGGATCATTCAATTTCATTTCATGGCCTTTTTGGCCTACATAACCCTTCGAATCTCAGGTGCGCTAATAAGCACAACTAGTTGCAGCTTGCATCCAGGGCATGTTTTTATACATACATAAGGTCAACAATTGTTTAGATATAGCTTTTAAGAATCATTGCTTTTTGGACCTTTCTTATACTCTTCGAGGAGTATTTTTTAGCAGTTCATCGCTCTTGCCCTTTTTAGTTTCCATGGGCGAATTTAGAAGTTTCCATAAGTAGTACATGAGCTTTCAGTTTTAGCCAACAACATCTCAAATGACTAGGGGGAGTTCGAGCCAATGCCAAACATCGGGACAACCGACCAGAATGATTTAGGCCTACAATCCAACTCACTAGAGGTAAGTTTTGTCACCAACTTAGAGCCGAGACACAATAAACAGGGAAGCTCATCCAATATAGAGGCTACAGTGGGGAAAAGATCCTCCATGCGACAAGTCAAGTAGTGAGTCAAGGTGATAAGCTAAAAGGTAGGTAATGGATGGATGAAGACAATGAGTAATGGAGCCAACACTAGCAAGCCAAGGTATGGTGGAATGATCACCTCTATTCTCCCTAGGGAGGGTGAAACCAATGAGTATGAGAAGCGAACTTCTAAGTCTGAGTAAGGACAGTAGAATATATATATATATATAATAAGATCAACCAGGTCCACATATCTATATGATCGCCAGATCATGCCACTAAGTGCTAAGACATGCCATAAGAATGAATATAAAATCAATATAACCATAACACCATGATATACCTGCTGAGTCATATACCTGAATGCTCATCCTCTGAACCATCATCTATCCTCTGAAACTGCTACTGTAACTCTGGTCACTACTGACTGCTCTGCATAAATGGTATAATGGCTACATCGGTCATCTCTCTGAGTGTCCTGAGACTCAGTCATGGCATGGGGAATACATATGCTTCCCAAAATCTGATAGTGATCCATAGATAGCTGCTCATCTCATCATCTCAAAGTAAAGGAACTGGCTGAAATGTGCTCTGGAATCTAAAAAATAATGTATGGTAGCCCGGCTACTATATATGTGATAACAGGACATCCAAGCAACAAGAGAACATATGCCTTCCCACTAGACACATTATTAAATCATCAAAACAATCTTCTTCTAATCTAGTACTATCATTGCCTACTAGCATTCAGATTTATGAGTTAAAATGTGATTTTGTATTATTGAAATTTATTTTATAAGCACTTAAAACATGAATTTATTGGAGAATACCAACTTTTGCGTAGATTAAGTGATGAAGCAATTCTAAAATGCCAGCTATAAAAACATGCATTTGAGATTCCCATGAATGGTTGAACCCTTGCCTTTCAATGGAACCTTTCTAGTTGAGTCATTGAAGTCTTAACTTGAAGATATGACAAATTTGGAAAAGACATCTAGGAGAAGGTTAGACTACACAATAGATTCATAGAATCATTCATCATACTTATTGTTGGCTTGCACCATGACTGTTTGAAAACCAGAGCCTTCAGAGATTTACCTTCTCAAACATATCTTGGTATCTCTGATAAAGTGGTCCAAGTCACAGTCTAAGTTTAGGATCTGAAAATTTGGGAAACAAAGGCGAGGGCTATGCTGTTGGGTGTGGGGAGCGGGTACGAGGAGTGGGGAGTGAGAGTGGAATGAAACGTGAAATTTTCAAAAGCTTTCGTTTCGAGAGAATTATTTATATAATATATATTTTGATGGATTGATATCTATAAAACATGTAGGATGTTGAATTAGCTATAGAAAACATGGATTAAACCATATAACATCAATCATCTAGTAGTTATAACTTATAACATTGTTATCAAATGATCAACCATAACAAATTTGATAGTAGCTTGGCAAAGAAGGGAGGTACCATAACATTGTCATAAAATGATCAACCTAGTATAGGATACTTTAGTATAGGAGAGGTAGGGAGCACCTTGGGAGCACATTCCCTAAAGGAGTGCGCTTCGGGAGCGGGGGGGCTGGGCTCCCCCGCAACATAGGGCGAAGGACCATAAATAACAGGAAATTTGACTCCAGGGAATTTGATGCAAGTGTATTCCTTATTAGCAGCAGGGTGTATAGGTACAAATAAATTGAGAAACCTCTGGGGCAATCATGTACATTTTTAGTTTTTATATATTTTGGGGTATAATGCTGAGATGGTGATTTCAATATTAATAAAAAAAACTATTCTTTGAGCCAAATCATTCATGTATAAGCTACACATGTGATCCACCTCGTAGAATTGGTTTTAGCAAATTAGTTAGTTAGTGTCCACACCTGAGATTTTTTTCTCAAATTTGAGACCATTGAACAATTGGAAGATGATCCAAATTACTTGTGCATTCCATTGGAATGGGATTTGCAACCATGATCCAATTTAGAAACAATGATAATTGGTTAGTTCATGATGAGGTATGCGGGAGAAGGTGAGTTATTGATGCATGGTTTTGCTGATTCTGATTGGACAAGAAATGCAAGTGCTAGAAAGAGCGCTTTTGGTTTTTGTTTCATCTTGGGCGCATGTATGATTTCCCAATTCCACTAAATGCAAGCAATAGTTGCACTTAGTTCAACAAAAGCAGAGTATATGGCATAATATTCTGCTTATTATGACGTCATACAACTTTGCATGTTGATAACAGAGTTGATTAGTTAGATCTTGGAGTCCACTTGGTTTGGTGGAGAACACCTTCCTAGCATATCGATTACTTGTTGCTCTAAGTTGTTCTCCTTAAGCCAATGTGTGATCAACAGATACATCCTAGCCTAGACCCTTGTGCAGATTTGTTTGGTTGTTGATGAGGAAGGGACATTAGTGAAGGCTCATTAGTCTTTAGTAGGCAAAGGTGAGGCATATGCATGCTAGCATGAATGTTCCAAATTACCAAGGCAAGGATCCTAATGCAAGGATCCACATGCATGATATATCTTTGGAGGGCACAAATCCTATCATCAGTCACCACATTGCATAAGGAATTTGTCTATTTTAGAAGAGCACAATTCCCAAGGTAAGTAAGATGCATGCTTGCATGCATTCACTTCACCTAGGTGGGAATTCTATTCTAGATAAACTTATTCATGCATAAGGAACAACATCCAATGCACATTAGGATTAGGTTTGGACCTCTTCAAGGGAGGTGCTTCACAGGATCTCTCTAGATTCATTGTGCCCCTTATTTCTCTTGTTTTATACAAGAGACATATAGTGCTTCACTGTTTAGGTTAGGGAGTTTGAGTTTCAAGCCAGTGTGTTAGCTAGTTGCAGATACAATCTTTTCTTTCAGTCTAATAGAGAGTTATGTGTGATTGATTGTAGTAGATTTTTCTTGCTGTTAGACTTTTTAAATTTCTGTTTTTGTACTTTGTAGATCTAACACTCTTTTATCCATTGTTTTAATAGGGGTTTAAGCAGTTTAGGATTCCTTGCTGCAGGGTTTTTTTTTTGAGTGCATATCGGTTTACCATGTGCCGAAAACTTTAACATGTAGTTCTCAATGTAGCAGAGGGGCAAGTGCCCAAGGGATGCGTGCTCCAAAACAAGGACGTTCCCAAACCATACATGTCCAAACTATTAGTTAGAGAACCCTCCCTTAGTTATACCCAACTATCTCCCAGTGATACCCAGCCACATCCACCTTTCAAACACAAAATAAGAGAAAAAAACAAACTCAGCTTTCAAAATAATGATATAAAGAATTGACCATAAATCATAAAAAAGAACATATCAATTTCACATCGCATTTATTTTTGGAAATGCATTCAGAAAAAAAATTACAGCTGGAGAACTACAAACTTTCCATTCAATTCAATGTTTAATAAATTCTTTATAAATGAGTGTATTTTCCTCCCCAACTCACAGGTTGCTAATGCAAATAGTCCTACTTCTAGAGAAAGAAAGCAATTTTTCTACACTATCAAGTTATTTGAGAGGATTTCTCTCATATTTTTCATTCATCCTTTGTTATTGTTACCCTCCTTAACTTTGAAGTCATTATTTGTTGAAATGAATACCCTTTAAATCTTCAATGTCATTAGTTTTGAAACTTCAACTTTATATATATATATATATAATTTTTTTTTCCCTTGGAAAAAAATCATCCATTCTAATAGAATGAACATAAACGGTCCAAGAAGGACTTACATCAAAAGTTGTCTCAACTTTACATCACAATTTTTTTTTTCATTACATACTCATTTTCTTTACATCATATACCCATCTTTCATCATTTTGTAGATCCCGACTCCATAAGCAATGCATTTTTTTATAACTGGTCCACTTCATTATTCAATTCTCTATACACATGAGCAAAATATATGAGAAAAAAGGATTCCATTTGCCTTTGAATTGTTGTTAAAAGATGTTGGAGATGGGGGGATTTTATTTGAATGTTGTTATCCCAATCGATGACCATTTTTGAGTCATCATAAAGTTGGAGGCTTGAAATATTTCTGGAAATCACCACCTTCAGGACTGAATTAAGCGCAACAAGTTCAGCCTTGCTGTTGGAACAATTCCCAGGAGCAGATCTAATATTTAACTTGTAATTTTATGAAAAATATAAGACACCCCTAGATCCTCCAAGGGGAGGTTCTCTTTGGCTTGCACCGTCGAAGAAGGTACATGGTATTGATCTGTCGATGTATGGAGGAACCAATGTACGCTGCTTCCTTGGTTTAACATCGGATTTATATTCCTTCATCCACTGCACAACGAGAGCCATCGTCACTTCCAACAGGATCAAGCGATTTTGGAAAATTGTTGTATTTCGCGCCCACCAAATCCCATAAATGAAAGATGGGAAAGCATCGTAACAACGCACCGCAGGATTTTTCCATCACTGTTGACAGCAGTGGCCCAAAGAGGTTCCAATCGAATCGTCACAACATTCAAATCTTTTGACGAACCGTTCCATACAGACACTGCATAAGAACATGATATATATATATATATAGTAGCGATCTCCATTGAGTATATCATATATTCATATAACATACGATCCTACATATAACAAATGTACCACTTCAAAGTTGTAACGAAGAACTATAAAAGAGTTTGACTAATGTCAAAGGAAAAGAGCACCAGTGCACACCAACCAACGCCAATGACGGGCGAAAAGAACTAATTGTTATTATGAGAAATGGCAACCTATCCCAAATTAACATCATTGAATTTGTAACATTTAATCATGCCTTCCATGCTTTGTATTCATGACCTGTAGCAGCATTCCCCATCCCAACCAAATGACTGTAATTGGATCAGAATGCCCCTTAATTAAAGGATCATCTGAATGGTCCTTTGAGTTTTGATGCATTATGATACTTTGGAGATGAAAAAAATGGGGAGCCCCTTGTGGGATGGTGATTGAAATGACATAGATAATTTTGACCATAATAGCTAGGAAAATGTGATACTGGTTCAATAGGTGACATGAATAGTGTGAAGGCAAGTGATTTGGTGATGTTATCACATATTCTATAGATGGGACTTCTCATTTTGTCAGAGTAGACCGTAGTTTTTAAGCCAGTCCTTGCAGTGGTTGCAGTGTTCTATTAGATAGTATTAGTGGATTTGAGTATTATCTCACTTTTCAGCAACTGGATTAGATACAGTGGCATAGCATCAGAGGGGCTACCTTTGTTATTTTGAGCCCTCTTCATGCCATCCCCTGTCATACATCTTGGACCTTGGTACAATGGACCTTCATGATCATATTTATGCACATTGGATCTTATCTTTCCTTATCCCTCTAGAGTCAACACAGGTGGATACTTTGCAATGACAACTCAAATAAAGTATACGATAGAGGTATACCTATGGATTTCATGATTTTTATTGACGGAATGACTTATGTTAGACTTTGTTATGCATAGGTGATCATGTGGTTTTTCTCTGGTTGTTATCAACAGGACTTGTGCTTGATGTGGTCTAGGTGCATTAGTGGTAGTTTCATGCACATGTTTTTGTCTAGGTTTATTTCCTATGTACTGTATAGATCACCACCCCTCTCTTGGTTCCTTATATATCCTTTTCTTGATTATCCATCTCATCTATTTGTTGCAAAACTCCTTTGACCAGGACATGATTGATGAACTTGAGGACCTCCCCCTCTGTGACCTCTTTGTTAGGATGGCCTCCATGTTTTACCTGGTGTCTCAGCTTTGATGTGTGTGGCAAAAGTTTGTTGACCCCATTGATCTCTTTTTTCTTGTAGATCCAGGTAGATTGAGTGCGGGTATGTCATGTCCCAAATTTGGAATTGGGTCACAATGGCCTAATCATATTAGCCATATTCATTAGAGTTTGCAAAGTTGATGTTAAGGGTCAAATAATTGCCAAGGAGGAAAATTACTAGTTTCCTAGGTTTGGGGTGGAAGCTTTGGGATTTGGAATAATGGGGATAATAAATGATGTTTGAACATTAGAATGGAATAAATATTTAATAAAGGAGCTAAATAAATATATACAAGTGAAAATCAAAGTGGCATTTCATCATGAAGACACATGGAGGAAGTGGGACCCACATATGGCTAGATTTCCCCACTACATTTGGCATCATTCTCTCACCAATTCGAATTCAAGGTGAATGGTAACATACTTGGGGAAGTCCAAAAGGTATTATTCATGGCATAACTAATCCAAGGTCGTAATATAGAGGAAGAGTAACTCCCATGGAAGAGGAAGAGGCAATTTGGAGCTAGTGAGACACTTGGGCTAGATTCCCTAGCTCTATGACAACAATGATGAAGATGCTATGACACCTATGACACAAATCAGACCTGAAGGCTGACATATGACATATATGACATGTCAGGGCTAAAAATAGACTCCAAGAGGGCGCTCAAGGGTGTTAGGGCAGCTAAGATGCTTCCACATGTGATTTGGTGGAAGTGGGAGACTAGGAATTGTTGTACAAGTGGCGTTCTTTGGAATCTCTTCCCAACTTGAGTTGGCATGAGTCTCTTGGAAGGAATTCGACCCATGGAGGCCATTAGAACTTTATAAATGTCAATAAAAAAGAATGAAACCAGCTTTTGATCATTTGTAGAATTTGCAATTGCATTTGTGAAGAGGGAGAGCTAGTGGATGACTAGTTTCTTGCCTTAGCCAATTTCGAGGGTGAAAGATTCCCATCCAAGTTGGTAATTGGAAAGGCCATTCAGACCTTTCATTTGGAGCTTTAATGGAGTCTTTATTTGCAGGTGTAAGCTACAGGGCAGCTCGTGGTTTCTTCTATTGCAGCTCACTCCTTCAACCATTTCCGGTTTTGATGGCATATTCTTGATCCTTGAGGGAGGGCGTTTTTGGTGAGCTATTGTACTCTTTGGGGAAGATTTTAATGCCCCATTTCTTTTGTAATATGAATTAAATACTCTGTTCTTCATCTACAAAAAGTTTCAGGTCGAAATTCCAAGTAGAAATGTATAAATCTCATTTTTAATGGAAGAACAATGCCATTTCCCCACTACCTTGTTGTGAGCCAATGTATTGATGATGATTTCGAATGGATGGATGAATCTCTGATATATTTGTGGTCAATATAATTCCATGGATGTCTTCTACAAGTTTCATGTACTGTACTTGAGCATTTGAAGTATTTTTACTTAGTTTAATTGCACTGGGAGAAGAAATAGTGCCAGTTCCCCAAGGGTCGAATTGGTGATTTTTGCAGTTGAATGGGAGAGGGTTGGAACAGATATAATAATCAATTAATGGTGCACATGAGACCTTAATAACATCCTTAATAGATTCCCTACCTTTGTTCAGAAATTTGAGTGGCTTTGGAGGCATTTGGGAAGCCATTTTCAATACTTACCCCAGGGGGATTTGAACCCCAAATTACTAGTAAAATTGCATACTTGGTCCAGAATCTTAAGAGAGTTTGCAGAGGTATTTTGGTGGCCATATATCATCCCTGAACATAATATTCAAGTCTTAATATCATTCATACACCTTCCTTGAAGATTTGAAGGCATTTGGAGTCAATTCGAGACATAGAGACCAATACTAGTCAAAGGCAAATTACTAGTAAAGTTCCCTACATTGGCCATAATTGAAAGAGTATTTGCAGAAGTATTTTAAAGGTCCAAAGACATCCTTAAAACACATATTTATGTTCTAATATCATTCATATACCTTCTCAGAAGATTTGAAATCATTTGGGGCAAATTTGGGACCTAGAGATAAAACTAGTCAAAGGTCGAACTAGGGAAAAAAAAATGGAAAATTGCCATTTTAATAAAATTCCTAACAAGGGACATTACAGTGGTATCAGAGCATGATCTTGGCACCTGATGTGGTATAATATTCATGAGGACAATAATTCAGGTACCACCATTAGATATTGAAACCGAAAGTGCTTTTGTTGAAGAAAAAAAAAGTAGGAGAAGAAGAGCAAATTTTTTGAGGAAACTATGACTAGGGATGAAAAGGGAGCCTCATATGATGGTGAGGAGCATATAAAAATTATGAAAACAATATTTGAAGATATGACCAAGCAACTTAAGGAAGGATTCGAATTGTTTTCTATCGAACTTGTGGAAAAAATTATTGATTTTAAGGAAACCAAGGGGAAAAATGCATCAGCTTGCTTGAAGGAGCAAAAGGAAGAAACATCACAAGATCATGAAGAAGAGTCTATTGAAAATATGGAAGATCATTTCGAGACACCTTCTAGCTTAGACATGAACCAAAGAGCATCTACTGATGGATGCTTAAACTATGAAGGAGTACCTACTGATGGGTGCTCACACCTCTATGTTGGTGACATAGAGATCACTTTTGAAAGTGTTGCTGCAAGCCCAAGTTCCATTAAGCATGATAATGAAGACCTTGCAGCAGTTGAAGAAGAACCAAGATCAACTTCTCCATCACCACTTGAGCTTCATGAAGTTGGTCCAAGAAAAAATGAAGAAGATGAGGAGGTTCATTTGCAAGAGCCTCATTTTCTTGAAGGGTCCTTAAAGATGAATGAAAAGAAGATCCAAGAGTCCCTCAGCATTCTCCATGACACTCAAGCATTGGTGTTAAATTCTTCTTGGAGAGCTACTTCATTGGAGGAAACATCCTTCCTTGAAGACATGGAGAAGATTCAAAGAGCAATGTGCCACATCAAAGGTAATTTCATGTCTTTGCTTTTTGATAGAAACCATTTGTTTGAGCTTAATGAATTGTTACATGATGCATACTTGAAGAATAATGAGGATATTCATAAGCTCACAATTCAAAATGAGCAACTTCTTGAAAAGTTGCAAGATACTTGTTTTTCCTCCTATGTTTCAGATTGTCAAATGGTAGATTGTTTGGAGGATTCTCATGACATGGTGGATCATGAGAAATGTGAAAACTTGAATGTTCTTGATGTGTTTGAAGATGAACTTGAAGAGATCCAAACACTTGATGTGGTGGAAGATGAATTTGAATTGCCTCTTGATGAAGGTTATGCAATTTTTAAAGAAGAGCATGATTCCTCTACATTGGAACCAAACTATGACAAAGAGTTCACACTTTTGAAGGAGCTGCATGATACTACCCACATGGATCCTTCCCATGATAAAACTCCTGAACTTTTTGATCATTTGGGTGAGTTAGTACATTCTCCTACATCCTACAATTCCATGTTTTGCAGTATTAGTCTCAATGAAGTATGGGTGAAAGGGTTCTTTTTGATGGTGCCACATGAGGAGTATGGAACTCCTAGATTTACTTTTTATGATGATATGGTTGGAGCACATTCTTATTCACATTTGCAGAAGCATATTTTGTTACTTTATGACGATGCACATCTACATGGATGCACCTATGATATGCATTTGAGTCACTTGAAGACTCATGGTTTTTCTTGCTCAACACTTGATTCATTTGATGTTGGAGGAACTTCATCCAACACTTGGGTGAATAGATTTATGATTGGAGAACATTTTTGTTGGAAGCCACATACTTTGTTATATCTTTATGATGATGACATTCAGGGATGTATGGATGAGACTTCTTTGAGTCATTTGAAGTCTCCTTGTTTTTTCTGCTCATTATTTGGTTCAGATTTTAATGGAGATTCTTCATTCACTTCTCGGATGAAAGAATACATGGCTGAATATTTTGATGCATATCACATCCTTTTGGAGCAGCTTTATAAGACATGGGATCCTCACCTATGTCATTGGAGCAGATTTGATTGGTCACTTGAAGCTTGTATGCACTTGGAAAACGGTGGTCTACTTGCTTGGAGGTATAAGCACTTTCATGATTCTTTGATGAAGCACCTCCTTGATATTAATTTTCATTATGTAGTTATGTACTTTGATGATATATATTTGGTACTCATGATGTTTGGAAGAATGCATACAAGAAAATGGGATCCAGGAATCCTCTTATCTAATGGTGTAGGTTGGAGAGCACTCTTAATTGTTGGGGTGCAATACAAGCAATGGGACCCTGGAATAATTTTTATCTCATTGGTTTCAAATTTTTTGGGGAAACAAGCAGTATGGGAGATGGATTTCCCCACTTAATAAAGTGATTTTTATCAGAGTAGTGCAGCCGCAAGCACGTTGGTTCCTCTCTAAAATATTCATGGAAACTCAAAGACTCAAGGTTTGGCAATTCAATGGCAACTTCAAATAATTATACAGAAAGCAGGTTCTTCAACACCCATGTTTGAAATTGCTTGAGGACAAGCAATATTGGGAAGGGAGGATTTTTCATGTCCCAAATTTGGAATTGGGTCACAATGGCCTAATCATATTAGCCATATTCATTAGAGTTTGCAAAGTTGATGTTAAGGGTCAAATAATTGCCAAGGAGGAAAATTACTAGTTTCCTAGGTTTGGGGTGGAAGCTTTGGGATTTGGAATAATGGGGATAATAAATGATGTTTGAACATTAGAATGGAATAAATATTTAATAAAGGAGCTAAATAAATATATACAAGTGAAAATCAAAGTGGCATTTCATCATGAAGACACATGGAGGAAGTGGGACCCACATATGGCTAGATTTCCCCACTACATTTGGCATCATTCTCTCACCAATTCGAATTCAAGGTGAATGGTAACATACTTGGGGAAGTCCAAAAGGTATTATTCATGGCATAACTCATCCAAGGTCGTAATATAGAGGAAGAGTAACTCCCATGGAAGAGGAAGAGGCAATTTGGAGCTAGTGAGACACTTGGGCTAGATTCCCTAGCTCTATGACAACAATGATGAAGATGCTATGACACCTATGACACAAATCAGACCTGAAGGCTGACATATGACATATATGACATGTCAGGGCTAAAAATAGACTCCAAGAGGGCGCTCAAGGGTGTTAGGGCAGCTAAGATGCTTCCACATGTGATTTGGTGGAAGTGGGAGACTAGGAATTGTTGTACAAGTGGCGTTCTTTGGAATCTCTTCCCAACTTGAGTTGGCATGAGTCTCTTGGAAGGAATTCGACCCATGGAGGCCATTAGAAATTTATAAATGTCAATAACAAAGAATGAAACCAGCTTTTGATCATTTGTAGAATTTGCAATTGCATTTGTGAAGAGGGAGAGCTAGTGGATGACTAGTTTCTTGCCTTAGCCAATTTCGAGGGTGAAAGATTCCCATCCAAGTTGGTAATTGGAAAGTCCATTCAGACCTTTCATTTGGAGCTTTAATGGAGTCTTTATTTGCAGGTGTAACCTACAGGGCAGCTCGTGGTTTCTTCTATTGCAGCTCACTCCTTCAACCATTTCCGGTTTTGATGGCATATTCTTGATCCTTGAGGGAGGGCGTTTTTGGTGAGCTATTGTACTCTTTGGGGAATCTTTTAATGCCCCATTTCTTTTGTAATATGAAGTAAATACTCTGTTCTTCATCTACAAAAAGTTTCAAGTCGAAATTCCAAGTAGAAATGTATAAATCTCATTTTTAATGGAGGAACAATGCCATTTCCCCACTACCTTGTTGTGAGCCAATGTATTGATGATGATTTCGAATGGATGGATGAATATCTGATATATTTGTGGTCAATATAATTCCATGGATGTCTTCTACAAGTTTCATGTACTGTACTTGAGCATTTGAAGTATTTTTACTTAGTTTAATCGCACTGGGAGAAGAAATAGTGCCAGTTCCCCAAGGGTCGAATTGGTGATTTTTGCAGTTGAATGGGAGAGGGTTGGAACAGATATAATAATCAATTAATGGTGCACATGAGACCTTAATAACATCCTTAATACATTCCCTACCTTTGTTCAGAAATTTGAGTGGCTTTGGAGGCATTTGGGAAGCCATTTTCAATACTTACCCCAGGGGGATTTGAACCCCAAATTACTAGTAAAATTGCATACTTGGTCCAGAATCTTAAGAGAGTTTGCAGAGGTATTTTGGTGGCCATATATAATCCCTGAACATCATATTCAAGTCTTAATATCATTCATACACCTTCCTTGAAGATTTGAAGGCATTTGGAGTCAATTCGAGACATAGAGACCAATACTAGTCAAAGGCAAATTACTAGTAAAGTTCCCTACATTGGCCAGAATTGAAAGAGTATTTGCAGAAGTATTTTAAAGGTCTAAAGGCATCCTTAAAACACATATTTATGTTCTAATATCATTCATATACCTTCTCAGAAGATTTGAAATCATTTGGGGCAAATTTGGGACCTAGAGATCAAACTAGTCAAAGGTCGAACTAGGGAAAAAAAATGGAAAATTGCCATTTTAATAAAATTCCTAACAAGGGACATTATAGGGTAAGGTATGCCTAGTCATTGGAAGAGTAACCCCTAGACTTGAAACAAGTGCTCCCCATCCTTGAAATTGGTTAGTGGCTGGGAGGGTAGGTAATCCTTGAATTAAGAGGTTAATCCTACTTGCCCCTAAAAAGGCATTACTGTGACAACTCTGTCACACCTATGGATGGTGACTGGAAGTAGAGCTAAGGCCATGTCATAAATAGGGCCCAAAAGGCTATCCAAGGACAATACCTTTCAACCATTAGCTAACTAAAGGATTACAAGGTGAAATATGCTCCAAAGAAAGATAAAAAAAACATCGAAAGAAAAAGCAAAAGCATCAAAAGAAAGATCAAAATAAAAGGCAAAAGTTATGAAATTAATAAAAGGGAGGCTTTCTAGATTCAAACGGGTTGCTTCTAAATGCTTCATCAATCTGTGGAACACCCTTCTTCCTTAGTGTTCGCCACTTCAACAAATGTCACAGAGTGTCCTTTATTCCATTCTCTCCAAAAGTGAATCAAGTCTATCCTATGGTCAACTTCAGACTTCAACTAAGACCATGGTTTTCACTCATTCTACTTCACCCAAGAGAGAGGTTGATCTATGCATTACATTTGTGATTAGTCTAGGCAGGAATATGTACATGTAACTAGTTACTCTTCTCCTTTACTGTACATAGTACTTGTCTTGCACTCATTGTTTTTGAAATGATCACCGATGTATAGCATGATTTAACATGTATTTTTTCATCAATTTTACTCATGATTAAGAGACTAACACCTCTTGCAAGAATTGCATATGATTATTCTATCATTTTGAGCATTGGTCAAAATTTGACCAAACTTTGACTTTTTGACTAGTCAAACCAGAGTTTGACTTGGTCAAAGGGATAGGTCAACAGCAGTTACTTCACTACTTATCATCATTGATCATATATTTTCCATTGGAGGCCAATTGGACCCCTCCAAGTATCATTTGAGGCATTATTGAATTAATTGGTTAAATTTAATTATTTTCTTAAGGTTTGTGGAAAATAATTAGTCTATATATTTAAAAATAGTTGGAGATAACTTCTAGCAGATTATATCAGATTGGCTATGGGCATAAGAGTAGTGGATATTATGGTTTTTGAGGTTTACAAATTCATCCGTGCAATCAGATTTCCAATCCGGAAAAAGAAGATGAAGATTTTGGTAGTTGTGTGATTAATTATTTTATTTCAACAGAAAATTAAAATTTTTAAATAACCAAGGTATCTGATGTATGATGGTTGGATAAGTGGATGACAAAATCTGACTTGGGTATTGTTATGATGTTCCCCTAGACACATTTGGACCACTTTTCCTAGCACCACAAATTATTTTCACTTGGCATGTGGTGTTCATCTTCATGGTGGGGCGCCCTCTCTCTGAAGGGGGCACATTATTCATTTGGGGACTTATATATTGAGCTTAGCACTGTAATAAAAGTGTATTAGGATCACATAGGGGAACGCTTGATACCCATAGTAACTCATTTGATGTATCTCTTATGTATCTTGAGAATATACTTGGGCATTCAGAAGTAATTCGCCCACCTCCATAGATAATCATTTCCAGCCATATGAAAAAGATTAAAATGAGATAAATTCGCAACCATTGATCAGGTATTAGCATCTTTTAATTTCAGCCATCCACAAAAAGATGGGTTAGGGATATTTCCACTCTCTATCTTTAAAATAGAGTGATCTCTTCATTGTAAGACAGTTTTTGCTCATTTGCAACAATAATATACAACCAAATTTTGGATCTCTTTCTCATGTCTCTTTCCGAGTCGTTTGTTGAGTGAATATTGTCTTAGCTATCCTCTCTAGTGTATTGGATCTTTGCTACAACAATTTGGGCATTCTATTTGTGGTGATTTTTGTGCAGGGTAGAAGAGCAATAACGTCCCCGAGGCGTCTTGGTCATCTTGGCAGAAGGAATATAGTTTATAGAGCTTGATTAAGACTAAAATCTCATCATTTTCTTACCCATTTCTTTTTGTTCCTGGCACAACGATTTCAAATTTGCAATTGTTATTTTTAGTTTTGGTACTGAGATCTCTCTTCCTAACTTTGTCTTGTGGTACTTGCAGGATTGGAATGCTTAAAGAAACTAATGCACCCAAGTGGATGGAGTGAAGATTTGAGAATCTATTGTTAGGACAAAGTAGAGAACTTCACCAACCATTGTAGCCTGGTAAGAAGTTTACTCCAAGCTTGTTGTTTTATGTTTCTAAAACCACTAGTCACACATTTCACTATCTTTCACCTCCTTTTTGTTTTGTTTGCATGCAGGGTTTGTGGGTAGTTTTCACTTGGATTATATTTTCATGTCACATTTAGGGCCATTTTATACTCTAAACGAATCCATTGTTGGACTACATAATTCCCTACGTGTAGGTACTAATCATAAAACATATTTTCACCAAGTGGGTATTCCTCATCTCCTTCTGCATGCTTGTTTTGTTTGCTGCCTTGTTTTGTGCATGTGTTATCTTCCATTAGCAATAAGATATATTACATGCTAGGTCCTTCCCAATACAAACCCAACTCTCTATTCTTGCATGCATAAAAAATTGACAATTCCTTTAAGCCATATCACCCAAGTAGGCGAGTCTGGAACATTTGGCCTTACTATTTTCCTTCTAGACTTCATTCTTCACGAGTTACTAAGTAATTTATATCGCTGGCCTGTTTTTCTATATCCGTTAATTTCATAACCAACCTTAATAATACTAGCTTAGTGACCACTTCTAAGTCTTAGAATTCAACCCCAGGGTACTATTTGTGCATATTTCCTTAAAACCATGAGAAGTACTTTGTAAACATCCTAAAATTGGTCTAGTCACTACTTTGGAAAGCTGAGATTGTTCTTGGAAAGTACTCTAGAAATATGGGCTGGGGATACCTCCTGTGGCTAGTCTGGTTTCACCACAACTGAGACTAGGAATCCTAAATAGAGAGGAACCTACTCGACGTGACACCATTTTGGGGGTAGGATTCCTTAGCTATCACGGACCTAGTGGTTGCAGCTCTCTTCCATCCTAGATAGGATTACACACACTTAGAGTCACACTCAGAGTCACAAGAGATTTTGTGATAACATTTTTGGCGCCATTGACAAGGAGGCTGAGACTGCCTCGGTCGAATTTTGCGAGTTTTTCTCTTACATCTTTCACCAATCTTATCGCATATGGCATATTGATTTTTTTATGGTTACTTGTTCTAGTTGCATTTATTTTACTACCATCACACTTTTGTCATCTCTATCTCCCTGCTAATTAATGAAAAATCATTCGACGAATACTAAAATTTTGGTCACCTGTTGACTCCACATCACGACTCCACTAAGGAGTGATCCCTTCCTTACAATCTTCTAAGTTCCAAAAAATATTTCTAGGTATTATTCCACCAATATGTTGTTTAAGAATAGTTAATTCATGAAGATAATAAATTTTTGCTTCTAGCCTTTTTCCTAGTTGTGATTTATTCGTTCCTTCTTTCCTTTCTTTAAGTATGAAGGATGTCGGGTGTCACATAATAGTTTCTTTTATACTACTACCAAGTAATGATATTAATGACAAATTTTATGCAAAAAAGAAATGAGGAGATGATTAATCAAGAGAAATACTATCAACATGAATATGAAAGTGTTTATACTGGTTTCCCTTACCCTCCTCAAGGCCTCATCAAGGATAACTCTCCAAAAATTACAAGCATTCAATACCAGCCTCCAAGGTATACTATAGGTAAATCTACACATACTAGTAAAACCTAGAAGGGTAGTTCGCTTGGTAATCCAAAGCTAACAACAACTAAAATGACCCTGTGGCATAAGGAACATAATCCTATTGAGAAAAATAAGAATCCCCCTCAGAACATGTCCCAAACTAGGACATCTATAGTGATAAATTTTTGAGAGAAGTTATCAAATGCATCCTTACTAGTTTCTTTAAAAGAATTGGTCAAGATCCCCTCGATAAAGTGGGAAATTTTGAAATTTTTAGGACTCAAAGATGAAGATAGTCGCGGAGAAATGACTTATGGCTTGAATATTGACATAACTAGTTTTCTCTCTAAAGTTAATATGCTAATTCCTTTGGGAGAATTGTTAAATATACCCTCCATGCATGCTGGAGCTACTAAGTTTTTTGGGATTGATCCAAGAGAGGAGATAGCTCCAAGACAATTAGAAGTAGAGAAAGATCCTCCTATCATGCTCCATAGTGTGATTGAGAGAGAAAATGATGGGTATCCTCCTTTCTTTATAGCCCTGCAAATCAATGACTTGACTTTGCACAATTGCATGTTAGATTCAGGTGCCACAAATAATGTCATGCCACTGAGAGTTATGTACTGACTTGAGCTAACCCCTTCCCGACCTTATAAAAATGTGTGCAGTCTAGACTCTAAAACTGTTGAATCCCATGGTGTGATTGAAAATTCAAGAGTTAAGTTGGCAGCATATCCACACATTGAAATGGTCATGGACGTGCTTGTTATTGATGTTCCAGATGCTTGGGGTATGCTTTTATCATGATAATGGGATGTTAATATTGGTGGGAACATCCATATGGACCTTTCCTATGCTAACATACTAGTAGAATCAAGATCATATATGTGTCAGAACTCTAGATTTAGCTAAACTAGCTTACCTATCTTAGCAATCAATAACATATCAACATAAATAAGAACAGAAAGAGAACAAGGAAAAGAATACACCAGATATATGTGGTTCACCCAATTGGGCTACGTCCATGGGAAGGTTTTCTTCTTATTATCTCCATAAATCTCCTTCAATATTACAAGAGAGCAACTATAAATAACCCCAATACAATATAACATATCTTGAGATAACAAAACCATGTGTCAATATTATCTATGGGCATATACCACTTTATCACTTGTTGTATATGATGCGACTTCCTTGACCCTATTATATACCAAGATATGTGGAGGAATTACTCTCACATATTGCATGTGGGATAATATAATTCTCCATAATAACATCTCTTTATATAATGATGGATATCAAGAGTATACTTTACCATAATGAATATGGGATATAATGTATTTAACTCTTTTACATAAGATTGTGGATAAATTCTGACATAATACAAAGACATTATTACCTTCCAAGGAATAGAATTAATATATTCCAACAATATGATGTTACATAATGAACCATCGATGAGAAATCATGTAGAAAATCTTGAGGACGTGTTTGATGAAGTTGTGTACTGTAGTGATGATGTTGGAAATTTTATGGAGTTGGATAATATTGGGTTGACAAAACTTATGAGCCTGCACTCAGTAATGGAGTTTGGAAAATGCATTTTGATGGTGCCAGATCTAGGCATGGTGCTAAAGCAGGAATTGTTTTGACTGCGCCATTGGGGGAGGAAAAGACATTCTTTCCGCCTTGAATTTGATTGTACAAATAATGTAGCCGAATATGAGACCTTTCTGTTAGGTTTGGAATAGCTCAAGATCTGAAGATCAAATGTATTAGTGTGATAGGTGATACACAGTTGATAGTGTACCAAGTAAGAAATCAATATGAGACAAAGATTGATAAACTAAGGAATTATAGGAATGTTGTTTGGGACTCCATTGAGTTATTCGATGTGTTTGGAATAAAGGGATTCCCTGGAAATGAGAATACCCTTGTAGATTCCTTGGATTCTGAAACCAATACTTTTGAGGTTTCAAAGGAGTTTTCTAAACGGAACTACAAAAGGGAAGTGCTTTTTAGATCATATGCACTAGATAACAAAAAATACTTGCAAGTTTTTGAGGATGATGCTGTTACAAAGAAAAAATCCTATGGCTTGGGGTAGACCACAACAGACAAAGTGACACCAAAAATCAACTCAAGTCTCAAGTATTCTCTATAAATATGAAATGCCAACAACAAAGAGAAAACTCTTACCTCAACAGGATGTTCGAAGAAGACCACCGTTGAACTTGTAATCCAATGCTCCTTACCTACAACTTGTCCTCAACAACAAAGATATACAAGCATATAGAATATATATAAATTGTTAGCATATAAACTAGCATAATCCATTAACATATTAAACAAATATACCCAATGAGAATAACATAAACATATGTAACATGTATTGGACGAGAAAAGAGTATTTCTATTAATGTAACATGAACATAAGGACATAGTGACAACCTTCTGTAGGAAACTCGTCAGAACCGAGAAACTAAGTTCCTCCACCACTTCAATCCTCCATGCAATGGCAAGCTCACAAATTCGAGGAGTAATTGGGTTCTTACTTCACAATATAGGGCAGAGCTTGGGAGATGAAGATAAAAGAGTTCAAACTATCAAGGACAAAAGGATCTAGACTCAAGCCAATGGAAATGGGGGGAAATTCCTCCAGAGTTTCCTTGCTCTCTAATTTCTCTTCCCTCAAATGCTTCACAATGACTCAATGTATAACCCTCAAAGGAGGTGGAGGGTTGAATCAAAGCGTTTTCCAGCATATGGAAGGCCAAGGATCAAAATGGTATTTACTTGGGAAGGAAAACCCGAAACATTTTTAATTTTGAGCATGAAACCCGATGTATGAGGGCAGTAATGGAGAAGCCTGCGTATACGCATGCTGTAGCGCTGGTCACTTGCGTACATCAACAAAAATGTGATTTATAGGGGTTTTACTGAGCAATAGGGATAATGCGAGTTTGCAGAGGGACATGGCAGGCCATCAAGGAATGTTGCATAGAGTGTGGAAAATCATGCTATAACAGATGCCCCCTAATGTACAAGGTTAGAGGGAAGATCATGATGGCCGAAATACATTATAACTCTCAGAAGTGGAGTAGTGGAGACCAATCGGAAGAACTATCCACTCATCAAAAATTACAATATTGACTTTCTATACATGTCTGCAGATTTGAAATACATACCAATTTGTTACAATGGCCATGAATAGGAAATACATCATAGACTAATGTCATAAGTAGTCATAGCCATGAACCATATACAATGAATTCTAGTCTCCAACTGAGCTGAAGATATCTGGTACAAACTGCTCTGCCATGAGAACTGAGGTCCTATAGATACTGTCACGATCACATATAGTGGCATATAGTATAATGCCACTGTAGTCTGAAGTCTTCTACACAAACTGTCGATGGTGCATGTCCCATCACGTGAATATATGTATTGGAGTCGAACATGATGAAATATCGTTTGATTACCGATCATTAAGGTATACCGTTAATAGATGCGAGACTACCCATCGATGATGAAAATGGGTGTTAAGGAACCGAGTACATTCTAAAAGTGTGATTAAGGGTGTTGAGTTCGAACACTTGCAGAATCCATCGATCATTAGACAATAATGAATTCCCAACTGTAATGATGAGAGAACCTTCCACTGATGACTGCAAGTCTCAAGGTACTCATTTGAATCTAGATCTCAGTTCCATAATAGATGATTTGAAGTCGATGGAATGAGATCCGCTGGAAGGAGGGAATTAAGGCATCCCCCATCAACCAACACAAGGTATGCGGCTATGTCATGTCCCAAATTTGGTATTGGGTCACAATGGCCTAATCACATTGGCTCTATTCATTAGAGTTTGTCAAATTGATGCTAAAGGTCAAATAATTGCTAAGGAGGAAAATTACTAGTTTCCTAGGTTTGGGGTGAAAGCTTTGGGATTTGGAATAATGGGGATAATAAATGATGTTTGAACATTAGAATGGCATAAATATTTAATAAAGGATCTAAATAAATATATACAAGTGAAAATCAAAGTGGCATTTCATCATGAAGACACATGGAGGAAGTGGGACCCACATATGGCTAGATTTCCCCACTACATTTGGCATCATTCTCTCACCAATTCGAATTCAAGGTGAATGGTAACATACTTGGGGGAGTCCAAAATGTATTATTCATTGCATGACTCATCCAAGTTCGAAATATAGAGGAAGAGTAACTCCCATGGAAGAGGAAGAGGCAATTTGGAGCTAGTGAGACACTTGGGCTAGATTCCCTAGCTCTATGACAACAATGATGAAGATGCTATGACACCTATGACACAAATCAGACCTGAAGGCTGACATATGACATATATGAAATGTCAGGGCTAAAAATAGACTCCAAGAGGGTGCTCAAGGGTGTTAGGGCAGCTACGATGCTTCCACATGTGATTTGGTGGAAGTGGGAGACTAGGAATTGTTGTACAAGTGGCGTTCTTTGGAATCTCTTCCCAACTTGAGTTGGCATGAGTCTCTTGGAAGGAATTCAACCCATGGAGGCCATTATAACTTTATAAATGTCAATAACAAAGAATGAAACCAGCTTTTGATCATTTGTAGAATTTGCAATTGCATTTGTGAAGAGGGAGAGCTAGTGGATGACTAGTTTCTTGCCTTAGCCAATTTCGAGGGTGAAAGATTCCCATCCAAGTTGGCAATTGGAAAGGCCATTCAGACCTTTCATTTGGAGCTTTAATGGAGTCTTTATTTGCATGTGTAACCTACAGGGAAGCTCATGGTTTCTTCTATTGCAGCTCGCTCCTTCAACCATTTCCAATTTTGATGGCATATTCTTGATCCTTGAGGGAGGGCGTTTTTGGTGAGCTATTGTACTCTTTGGGGGGAGCTTCTACTGCCCTATTTCTTTTGTAATATGAAGTAAAAACTCTGTTCTTCATCTCCAAAAATTTTCAGTTCGAAATTCCAAGTAGAAATGTATAAATCTCATTTATAATGGAAGAACAATGCCATTTCCCCACTACCTTGTTGTGAGCCAATGTATTGATGATGATTTCGAATGAATGGATGATTCTCTGATATATTTGTGATAAATATACTGCCATGGATATCTTATACAATTTTCATGTACTGTACGTGAGCATTTGAAGCATTTTTACTCAGTTTAATTGCATTGGGAGAAGAAATAGTGTCATTTCCCCAAGGGTCGAATTGGGGATTTTTGCAGTTGAATGGGAGAGGGTGAGAACAGTTGTAATAAATCATTAATGGTGAATATGAGACCTTAATAACATACTTAACACATTACATACCTCTGTTCATAAATTTGAGTGGGTTTGGAGGCATTTGGGAAGCCATTTTCAGTACTTACCTTAGGGGGATTTGAACCCCAAATTACTAGTAAAATTACATACTTGGTCCAGAATCTTAAGAGAGTTTGAAGAGGTATTTTGGTGGCCATATGTTGTCCCTGAACATCATATTCAATTCCTAATATCATTCATAAACCTTCCTTGAAGATTTGAAGGCATTTGGAGTCAATATGAGACCTAGAGACCAATACTAGTCAAAGGGAAATCACTAGTAAAGTTACCTACATTGACCAGAATTGAAAGAGTATTTGCAGAAGTGTTTTAAAGGTACAAAGGCATCCCTGAAACACATATTTATGTTCTAATATCATTCATATACCTTATCAGAAGATTTGGGATCATTTGGGGCAAATTTGGGACCTAGAGATCGAAACTAGTCAAAGGTCGAACCAAGAAAAAAAGTGGAAAATTGCAATTTTAATAAAATTCCAAACAAGGGACATTACAGTGGTATCAGAGCATGGTCCTTGCACCTGTGTATTAGGTACATACATTCAAGAATAATTGGCAGCCATGTCTTACTATTATGATGAATCATATGAGTACAATTCTTATGAGGAATATGCAGATGCTTATGAGCAATATGAAGCAGAATGTGAATGGTATGAGGAAGAGGTGCCATCATGCAACACTTATTACAATTTCAAGAGAAATGAAGATTCTTCTTATGACTTTAGATCTGATGAATATGAGTGTGTCACACCAACCAAGGATAATTCTATGAGCGAGTTCCAAAGATGGAGAGAAAAATATAAAACCTTGCCCCAACAATATCAAAAATATCAAGAATATCTTGCTTCGAGCAAAAATACAAAAAATGCCATGTCTTTTGAGTACTATGCTGAACATGTTTTTGAAAATTGGCCCAAAAATGAAGATGTGGAGTTAGTGAAGAAAGGTTTATCCCCTTCTTGTAAAAACCCTTGGAGCGAGTATCATATATGTGTGCATGAAATGATGTCCTCCTTGAGGAGAGCTTTTGAGATTTATTCAAGAAGAGATTCCAAATATACTGATCCTAAGGAAGACAAGGGGAAAAATGCATCAGCTTGCTTTAAAGAGCAAAAGGAGGAGACATCACAAGAGCATGAAGAAGATTCTATTGAAAATATGGAAGACCATTTCGAGACACCTTCTAGCTTAGACATGAACCAAAGAGCATCTACTGATGGATGCTTAAACTATGAAGGAGTACCTACTGATGGGTGCTCACACCTCTATGTTGGTGACATAGAGATCACTTTTGAAAGTGTTTCTACAAGTACAAGTTTCATTAAGCATGATAATGAAGACCTTGTAGCAGTTGAAGAAGAACCAAGATCAACTTCCCCATCACCACTTGAGCTTCATGAAGTTGGTCCAAGAAAAAATGAAGAATATGAGGAGGTTCATTTGCAAGAACCTCATTTTCTTGAAGGGTCCTTAAAGATGAATGAAAATAAGATCCAAGAGTCCCTCAACATTCTCCATGACACTCAAGCATTGGTGTCAAATTCTTGTTGGAGAGCTACTTCATTGGAGGAAACATCCTTCCTTGAAGACATGGAGAAGATTCAAAGAGCAATGTGCCACATTAAAGGTAATTTCATGTCTTTGCTTTTTGATAGAAACCATTTGTTTGAGCTTAATGAATTGTTACATGATGCATACTTGAAGAATAATGAGGATAATCATAAGCTCACAATTCAAAATGAGCAACTTCTTGAAAAGTTGCAAGATACTTGTTTTTCCTCCTATGTTTCAGATTGTCAAATGGTAGATTGTTTGGAGGATTCTCATGACATGGTGGATCATGAGAAATGTGGAAATTTGAATGTGCTTAATGTGTTTGAAGATGAACTTGAAGAGATCCAAACACTTGATGTGGTGGAAGAGGAACTTGAATTGTCTCTTGATGAAGCGTATGCAATTTTTAAAGAAGAGCATGATTCCTCTACATTGGAACCAATCTATGACAAAGGTTTCCCACTTTTGAAGGAGCTGCATGATACTACCCACATGGATCCTTCCCATGATGAAACTTCTGCACTTTTTGATCATTTGGGTGATTTAGTTCATTCTCCTACATCCTACAATTCCATGTTTTGCAACATTAGTCTCAATGAAGTATGGGTGAAAGGGTTCTTTTTGATGGTGCCACATGAGGAGTATGGAACTCCTAGATTTAACTTTCATGATGACATGGTTGGAGCAAATTCTTATTCACATTTGCAGCAGCATAATTTGTTACTCTATGATGATGCACATCTACATGGATGCACCTATGATATGCATTTGAGTCACTTGAAGACTCATGGTTTTTCTTGCTCAACACTTGATTCATTTGATGTTGGAGGAACTTCATCCAGCACTTGGGTGAATAGATTTATGATTGGAGAACATTTTTGTTGGAAGAGACATACTTTGTTATATCTTTATGATGATCACATTCAGGGATGTACGGGTGAGACTTCTTTGAGTCATTTGAAGTCTCCTTGTTTTTTCTGCTCATTATTTGGTTCAGATTTTAGTGGAGATTCTTCATTCACTTCTCGGATGAAAGAATACATGATTGAATATTTTGATGCATATCACATCCTTTTGGAGCAGCATTATAGGACATGGGATCCTCACCTATGTCATTGGAGCAGATTTGATTGGTCACTTGAAGCTTGTATGCACTTGGAAAATGGTGGTCTACTTGCTTGGAGGTATAAGCACTTTCATGACTCTTTGATGAAGCATATCCTTGATGTACATTTTCATTATGTTGTTATGTACTTTGATGATATATATTTGGTACTCATGATGTTTGGAAGGATGCATACAAGAAAATGGGATCCAGGAATCCTCTTAACTAATGGTGTGGGTTGGAGAGCACTCTTAATTATTGGGGTGCAATACAAGCAATGGGACCCTGGAATAATTTTTATCTCATTGGTTTCAATTTTTTTGGGGAAACAAGTAGTATGGGAGATGGATTTCCCCACTTAATAAAGTGATTTTTATCAGAGTAGTGCAGCAGCAAGCATGGTGGTTCCTCTCTAAAATCTTCATGGAAACTCAAAGACTCAAGGTTGGGCAATTCAATGGCAACTTCAAAGAATTATACACCCACATTTAAAATTGCTTGAGGACAAGCAATATTAGGAAGGGAGGATTTGTCATGTCCCAAATTTGGTATTGGGTCACAATGGCCTAATCACATTGGCTCTATTCATTAGAGTTTGTCAAATTGATGCTAAAGGTCAAATAATTGCCAAGGAGGAAAATTACTAGTTTCCTAGGTTTGGGGTGGAAGCTTTGGGATTTGGAATAATGGGGATAATAAATGATGTTTGAAAATTAGAATGGAATAAATATTTAATAAAGGATCTAAATAAATATATACAAGTGAAAATCAAAGTGGCATTTCATCATGAAGACACATGGAGGAAGTGGGACCCACATATGGCTAGATTTCCCCACTACATTTGGCATCATTCTCTCACCAATTCGAATTCAAGGTGAATGGTAACATACTTGGGGGAGTCCAAAAGGTATTATTCATTGCATGACTCATCCAAGGTCGAAATATAGAGGAAGAGTAACTCCCATGGAAGAGGAAGAGGCAATTTGGAGCTAGTGAGACACTTGGGCTAGATTCCCTAGCTCTATGACAACAGTGATGAAGATGCTATGACACCTATGACACAAATCAGACCTGAAGGCTGACATATGACATATATGACATGTCAGGGCTAAAAATAGACTCCAAGAGGGCGCTCAAGGGTGTTAGGGCAGCTAAGATGCTTCCACATGTGATTTGGTGGAAGTGGGAGACTAGGAATTGTTGTACAAGTGGCGTTCTTTGGAATCTCTTCCCAACTTGAGTTGGCATGAGTCTCTTGGAAGGAATTCGACCCATGGAGGCCATTATAACTTTATAAATGTCAATAACAAAGAATGAAACCAGCTTTTGATCATTTGTAGAATTTTCAATTGCATTTGTGAAGAGGGAGAGCTAGTGGATGACTAGTTTCTTGCCTTAGCCAATTTCGAGGGTGAAAGATTCCCATCCAAGTTGGAAATTGGAAAGACCATTCAAACCTTTCATTTGGAGCTTTAATGGAGTCTTTATTTGCAGGTGTAAGCTATAGGGCAGCTCATGGTTTCTTCTATTACAGCTCGCTCCTTCAACCATTTCCAATTTTGATGGCATATTCTTGATCCTTGAGGGAGGGCGTTTTTGGTGAGCTATTGTACTCTTTGGGGGGAGCTTCTAATGCCCCATTTCTTTTGTAATATGAATTAAATACTCTGTTCTTCATCTCCAAAAAGTTTCAGTTCGAAATTCCAAGTAGAAATGTATAAATCTCATTTTTAATGGAAGAACAATGCCATTTCCCCACTACCTTGTTGTGAGCCAATGTATTGATGATGATTTCGAATGAATGGATGATTATCTGATATATTTGTGATAAATATACTACCATGGATATCTTATACAATTTTCATGTACTGTACGTGAGCATTTGAAGCATTTTTACTCAGTTTAATTGCATTGGGAGAAGAAATAGTGCCATTTCCCCAAGGGTCGAATTGGGGATTTTTGCAGTTGAATGGGAGAGGGTGAGAACAGTTGTAATAAACCATTAATGGTGAATATGAGATCTTAATAACATACTTAACACATTACATACCTCTGTTCATAAATTTGAGTGGGTTTGGAGGCATTTGGGAAGCCATTTTCAGTACTTACCTTAGGGGGATTTGAACCCCAAATTACTAGTAAAATTGTATACTTGGTCCAGAATCTTAAGAGAGTTTGAAGAGGTCTTTTGGTGGCCATATGTTGTCCCTGAACATCATATTCAATTCCTAATATCATTCATAAACCTTCCTTGAAGATTTGAAGGCATTTGGAGTCAATATGAGACCTAGAGACCAATACTAGTCAAAGGGAAATCACTAGTAAAGTTACCTACATTGACCAGAATTGAAAGAGTATTTGCAGAAGTGTTTTAAAGGTACAAAGTCATTCCTGAAACACATATTTATTTTCTAATATCATTCATATACCTTATCAGAAGATTTGGGATCATTTGGGGCAAATTTGGGACCTAGAGATCGAAACTAGTCAAAGGTCAAACCAAGGAAAAAAGTGGAAAATTGCAATTTTAATAAAATTCCAAACAAGGGACATTACAGGCTAGGCTGAAAGATTTGGAAGAATTCAGACGAACATGCTGAACATGAACCAAGAACCAAGTGCATCTCTCGTGTGTACCAGATGCAAGTAGTGCATAGAAGAGACCCTCCAACTAGTAGCCAATGATGAAGACTACTTCCAGAAACGAGGAAACCACCAATGAGGTCTAATGGAATCCAAGACACAACAAAAATACCAATGTTTGAATAGATTTATTGTTTTCGAACGCAAGGGAAACCACTCAGTCAATAACCAATGACGAGGTGTCATTTGTTGAGTTCAAGGTCACCTACCATTGATGAAAGTAGGCCCAGGGTGCTAGGTAGGATAATAGTGTCATGTGATCGGAATGTACTTATACAGGGATGGCCGACATGCAAGGTCAATAAATATGAGGAATTAACGACTCAGGTTTACAGACTTTCTTTCAACAAGAGCTTGAGACAGTTGGAGACTCAAGCATCATAGACTTAAGATTGCATACTGATACAATTCTGTGACACAGGAGGAGTCGACAGAATCCCCATAGGGACTGGAAGCTTAACTAGTCTGAGGAGTAATATATGAATAACAAGTTCATATTACTACGACCACACTAAACCCAACCCGTTGATGAATGGACTTAAGGATTTGTGCTTTGTTCAAAGGAGACACGACTACTACCAATAGAAGATAATCACATTTTCTCGTCCGACTTTTTGTGTTTTTTGATTTTTTGGTATTTTTTTTATATTATGAAAGCCTAAAAAAGAATAAAAGAGCAGTGTAGTTTCACTCGGCCAAGACTCGCGAGTCTCGCCGAGTCTGGCCGAGTCAACTGCCAGCCGCATATTCGCGACAGACTCGGTGCCCTAACTCGGCACTCGCGGGTTTTGGGCAAACTCGTGGCAACTCGGGATACTCGGCAAACTCGGCGTCACTCGCGGATACTCGTCGTCCGATTTGGCGTACATCGTGGCAGTTAATGGGCCCTATTTTACCGCCGCGGGGTTTCATATTGGCGCCAAAAGAATGGCGCGAAAGTTTGGCGTCGGTTTTGAGCCTTTAAGAAGGCGTTCGGGGTCCTCCTCTACTCACAGCAAGCTGCGAAGTGACTGAGTGAGCCGCGAAGTGAGTGCTGTGTGCCTGCGAAGTGAGTGAGTCGAGCCGCGAAGTGTTTTCCCGTCGAGGGTTCATTTCCGAGCAGGCGAAGTGACTGAGTTCATTTGAGGGTTCATTTCCCGTCGAGGCTCCATTTCCCGTCGAGGGCGTCGAGGGCGTCGAGGTTCATTTCCCGTCGAGGGCGTCGAGGGCGTCGAGGTTCATTTCCGAGTTTGCTACGGTTGCTGGGAGGTTCATTTCCGAGTTTGCAGAGGTTCCCGTCGAGGTGCTGTGTGCAGAGGTTCCCGTCGAGTTTGCAGAGGTTCCCGTCGAGGTTGCTGCCATCGACATCGGACACGGTTGCCAGGTTGGTCAACCGTCAAATTTAAAATTTAAAATGTTAATTTTATAAATGTTTTAAGTTTAGGTTAATTTTATAAATGTTAATTGTATTTAAATTTTAGTTTTATTTTATAAATTTAATATTTTATAACGTTTTAAGTTTTATATTATAATTTATGTTTTATTTTAATATAAAACATTAAAATAAAACATAAATTATAATATAAAACTTAAAACGTAATAAAAACATAATATAAAACTAAAACGTAAATTTTAATTTAAAAATTAAAATAACATAATATTATTATGTTATATATTATGTTATTTTATATAAATTTTTATGTTACAGTTATATAATATGTAAATTTTACATTATGTTATTTTAATTTTTATAAATGTTTTAAATTTTAAATTTTAGATATGTTTAACTTTAAACTTTTAGATATGTTTTTAATTTTAGATTTTTTTTTATGATATTACATAATACATTACATTCTTATAATTTATTACATGATATTGTTTTTTATAATATTACATTATTATTACATTATATTTTTTTTTAATTTTTGATATTATATTTAAATTTTTATGTTTTAAATTTTAATTCTACATATGTAATTTAAAATTAATCTATGTTAATCTATGTTAATTTAATCTATGTTAAAATTAATCTATGTTAATCTATTTTAATAACATTGTAATTAAAATTAATCTATGTTAATTTAAATGTAATATCACAGGGATGGTAGAAGTTCATTGTAAACCCTACGCTTCTTGTCCTATAAAAACCAAGGCAGGAAAAGTGTGCGATTCATTAAATTTTGAACAATGCTTCATATTTTTTGAGTAATAGCGAAGTTGTGTGTTTGAGCTCTGAGTTCTCAGTTGCTCTCCACAATTTCCAGAACTCTGTTTATGCAGATTCAGTACATTAGTATGATGTTGTGACTTGTGAGTTCTCCTGTAGCTTGCTGTTTGTATTTTTCATACTTAAGTGTTTGTAGATCTAGCGCTCTGTTTTTCTCAGTTTTGAAATAAAGAACCATGTTACCAGTGATATAGAATCACAAGCCATGAGGAATTCTGGTTGAGTAGCTAGATTCAAGGAGTCTGTCAGAAAAAATACAGGATCTCAAAGCTTTCTTGTCAAACTCAATTAGTTAGTTAACAATCTTGATTCTTCCCTTTGGCTCCTGTCTTTCTAATTTGATATATCAGACCTTAATTAACTTGCTTAAATTTGCTACAGTGCATCTCTTCAAGTTGAATTTAGTCTAGCACATAATAACAAATATATTTGAAATAACATAACATATATTATTTGAAATATTACATAATAACATATATATTTTAAATTTTAGATATATATTACATTTTAAATTATATATGTTATTATGTTTTATAATTACATTTTAGATATTACATTTTAAATTAATAAATTTTAATTTTACATAGATTAACATTGTATTATTACATATGTTTTTTTTATGTTTTTAGTTTGATATTTTTTCCTCGAGTTTTTAGTTTCATATATTACATTGTAATTTAAAAATTAAAATTAAAACTTAAAAAAAACATATGTAAAATTAAAATTTAAAACATAGTAACATATATATTTGAAATTTGGATTTTTTAAGTTAATCTATGTTTTTTAGATTTTTTTTAAATTTCATTTTAATTGTTTTTAACTTTTTCCACTCAGATCGTCATCCATGGCACCTAAGGGGAAATCTGGAAGGGCTCTTGATAAAGCATGGGAACATTGTATCCGCGTGGTCCCAGGGCAAGACAATCAAGTCAAGTGCAAGTACTGTCCAACGACTGTGTATGGGGGCATTAACAGGTTAAAACACCACTTAGCTTGAGTTGTGTGCAAAGATGTCATAGTTTGTGATGGCTGCCCTGAGGAAGTCACAGCGGAAATGAACGCTGCTTTGGAAAGCATCAAAGACCAAAATGCCAAAAGATCTAGGCTGAGGTTTGAAACTGCAGGGATGGGCAGATCTCCAATGGGACCCCCAGGGAGTTGTTCATCAAGTTTTGCACCAGGTGCTACAGCAAGTCCATCTATCACCTCTAATTTCTTCCTTCCTCGTACGACCCCGGGATCTCAACCTACCTTGGATAGCTTTAATGAAAAGAAAAGGAAGGAAGCAGATATGGCAGTGAGGAGGTTTTGGTACCATGACAGCCTCTCCTTCAACATTGCAAGGTCTCCGTTTTATCAGCCCATGGTAGATGCTATTGCAAGCGCTGGCCCTGGATACAAAGCCCCCTCATACAGTGCACTTAGGGGGAAAGATCTAGATGAGGAGTTGCAGTGTGTCAAGGAACAGTTGGAGAGCATTAAAAGCTCATGGGAGTTTACAGGTTGCACAATCTTGTCAGATGGGTGGACAGATCAGAGGAATAGAACGATCATAAATTTTCTTGTGGCTTGCCCTAAAGGAACCATGTTCCTGAAATCTGTTGATGCATCCTCACATGTGAAAGATGCAAATCTGATATTTACATTGTTAGCAGAGGTTGTTGAAGAAGTGGGGGCCAAAAATGTTGTCCAAGTAATCACCGACAACGCAGCAAATTATGTGGCAGCAGGTAAATTGCTTTGTGCAAAATACCCTTCTCTTTTTTGGACCCCTTGTGCTGCCCATTGTATAGATTTGATTTTGGAGGACATTGGGAAGTTGGAGTGGGTGCAAGATGTGGTTCATGAGTGCAAACAAATCACCAAGTACATTTATAACCATTCTTGGGTGTTGAGTCTTATGAGAGAGCACACAGAAGGTGAGCTCAGTCGCCCTGCTGTCACACGGTTTGCAACCAACTTTCTCTCCCTCCAAAGCCTTCTTAATGAGTACCAAGCATTGAGACGGATGGTTAGTAGCAGGGAATGGATACATTATAAGGATAGCACAAAACCAGATGCAATGGCTATGAGCTTGTCTGTCCGTAGAGATAGTTTATGGGAGGAAGTCACTGAGATTGTTAGCATGACAGAACCACTTGTGAGAGTGTTGAGGATCATGGATGGTGACAAACCACCGATGGGGTATGTTTATGAGGGGATGGACAGGGCCAAAGAGGCCATCAAGGTCTTCTATAAGGGGGATGAATCAAAATATCGCCCTATATGGGATATTATTGATTCCAGGTGGGACAGGCAACTACATTCACCATTACATGCTGCAGGGGCATATCTCAATCCGAGCATATTCTATAATGTAGGGTCTAAAATTCAAAAGGATCCTGAGGTGATGAGAGGTATGATGATATGCATTGAGAGGATGTACCCCAATCAAGAAACTCAAGACTTGATCAATATGCAGCGAGATATGTACAAGGAATCATCTGGCATATTTGGATTTAGCTCAACACAACGTCTCAGGGAGAAGAAAATGCCATGTAAGATTCAATTTGTAATTCGTTAAATTTTATTTTGCTAGTTTTATTTTTAAAGTTTGACATTGCAAAACTTGTAATCTTTGTTTTTTTTTTTTATAACAGCCCAATGGTGGGTAGATTGTGGCGCTGAGGCACCGCAACTACAGGAATTCGCCATCAGAATATTGAGTCAGCCTTGCAGCGCTTCAGGTTGTGAGCGCAATTGGTCAGTATTCGAGCACATCCACACCAAAAAGCGCAACAGGTTGGAGCATGAGAGGTTGGAGAAGTTGGTCTACATATATTACAACCTTCGGATGCTCACAAAACAGCTGCGGAGAAAGGATTTGGATCCAATTTTATTGGATCAAATTGATCTAGTCTCTGATTGGGTAGTGGAGGATGAAGCTCCTCCTGATTTGGCTTGGCTTGATGAAGAGACCGAGGGTCCCTCTGGTGTACCATTTTCTGAAATGGAAACGCCAAACACACCTTCATCACAGCTGATTTTTCCATCTAGTGATGTTGTCACTAGCTCTACTAGGGCCTATTCTAGGCGTTCCACTGCTCGTAGTCATGCATGAGAATCGAGTTTGGACTTGGAGACACTATCTTTTTTGATTTTCTAGTTATGTTTACCTATGTATTTGAACTTGGTACTATGTATTTGAACTTGGTACAATTTTGGAATGTGTTCAAGGAATAATCTTTCAGTTCACTATTTTGCATACAAATATGGAGTGTCAAATGTTGTATTATTAATTTTTATGAGATGGTCTAATGAATTTCTGCATAGAATTGTTTTTATAACTTATATGGATTAGAAATGTCATTATCTATGTTTTTTGTGCTTAAAAGTTACCACATTTTTAATTTTTTTCATATTTTTCATATTTGCCGAGTCTTTGCCGAGTCTTTGCCGAGTCTTATCCGAGTCTGCCGAGTCGGCCGAGTCCCAAGCCAGCCGAGTATTTGCCGAGTCCGAGTCTGACTACATTGTAAAAGAGTGCTTATAATACCCAAACGAGGAAACGAGTGTCGTGGGCAAGCAAACTAGTTCCATGCAGTGGAACATACCTATGCTCAATGCAAGGAAATGTGTGCAGGATAGGGACACTCGAGGGGATGTTTCCTTGAAGGTAAAGGTAAATCAAGATGCAAAGAATTAATGATAGGCTCTGCTTGTCTAGGATTGAGAAGTGCTTAGGAAAATTGGATTATAATACTGAAGCGGGAGCCGACACTAGGCTCAAAAAATGCAAGCAGATCAATGATATGCAATTACAACTTGACATAATAGGGAGTCCCTGTGTGTAATAGCCAGAGTATAAGATAAGAAGAAACATGAGGTTTATATGCAAAGTCATGGCAGGACTATAAGGGACTCCCATACCTAAGTAGGAACTGTAGCATGGGCACCAAATGACAAAATAGGTTCTAACTAGGGTACCCATGGTCGAGAAAGCACTACTACTTAAATAATGACACTTCTAGAAGCAGCCGGAAGGTTCCATGTTAATAAAAAGCGGGTTCACACCTAAGGTTTATGAATCGTGGTCATAGGTCAATGCAAAAATGCATGCGGAGTGAAATCCTAACCTATATGACGGGGACGATATATACCCGCCGAAGGCGCAAATCATGTTAAAAAAGGCTGAAATTTGTTATGGTCTGAAGAAACTATTTCAAAAAGTACCTTACACCATAGAATTAGTACATTAGGCCATAAAATATTAAAATATAGGGTAAAAAAATATATAAAGTGGGTAAAGTTTTTCTTCAAATAGTAAAAATAGGAATTTTTACCATGCCATTTCTATTTTTTACCACAATAGTGCATTTGGAGCCCATTTTACCCTCTTCCTTCAATCGATGATTTTGGGAGCTACAAGAGATGAAATCATGAGCCGTCTAGACCAAGTAAGTATCCTCACCATGCTCTTCAATTTCATTGGTAAAATTTTAAATTTTACCGGTGGAAAAGGCATATTCTTTCCGCCTTGAATTTGGTTGTACAAATAATGTAGCCGAATATGAGGCCTTGCTGTTAGGTTTGGAATAGCTCGAGATCTGAAGATCAAATGTATTAGTGTGATAGGTGATTCACACTTGATAGTGTACTAGGTAAGAAATCAATATGCGACAAAGAATGATAGACTAAGGAATTATAGGAATGTTGTCTGGGACTCCTTTAGTTATTCTATGTGTTTGGAATAAAGGGAGTCCCTAGAAATGAGAATACCCTTGTAGATTCCTTGGCTTCTGCAACCAGTATGTTTGAGGTTTCAAAGGAGTTTTCTAAAAGAAACTACAAAATGAAAGTGCTTTTTAGGTCATCTATGCCAGATAATAAAAAATACTGGCAAGTTTTTGAGGATGATGCTCAGATAATATGCTTCATAAAGAGCATGGGTGAATTTGAAGGGAATGATGTCAATTTGAAAGATGAAATGGAAGGCCATTCAATACCTGACATGGACGTTATGGAAGCCATGATCCCAATAGAGAAGAAATTTAACTGAAATGATGAATATAATGAACGATGAGCTGAGGCTGTTGATGAAGTCTTAGAAATAAATGTAGTTTCAACATCCAGTCTCAAAATGGTCAAGATTGGAAATAACACCTCCAGAGAAGAAAGAAGGGTGATTGAGAATTTGATTTGGGAATATAAGGATATTTTTTCCTAAACATATGATGAATCTACCATCCAACACACTATCCCTTTAAAGGAGGGAGCTAAACATTATAGGTAGAAATTTCGCAACATGAACCCGAAATTAGCTCCGTTGGTCAAGAAAGAGATGGAGAAAATCTTAGCCACTAGAATCATCAAACCTCTCTGTTACACCACTTGGGTGTCAAATGCAATAATAGTGCGAAAAAGAACGGGGATATTAGAATCTGTATTGACTTCAAAAATTTGAATTAGGCCTTGTTAAGGATAATTACCCATTGCCGAATAGGGCAAACCTATTGCAAAGCGTTACTGGAGCGAGTATGTTGTCTATGCTTGATGGTTTTTCGGGATGCAACCAAGTGCATATTAGGAAGGAGGAACAAAGCAAGACAACCTTCACCACTCCCTGGGGAACTTATGAATATATATTCGAATTCCATTTATACTTTTAAATGTTGGATCAACGTTCAAAAGGCTATGGATCAGTCATTTAGTGATTTGATTGGAATGCTGATCGCAATTTACCAAGATGACCTGACAATTTTCTCGTAGGAGAGGAGTGACCATGTAAAGCACTTAAGGAAGGTGTTTGATATGTGCCACAAGTTTGGAATCTCGTTAAACCCAAAGAAGCGAATGTTTGGTATTGATGAAGAAAAACAATTAGGGAGCACGGTATCTAAAGATGGAATTTGCATTGACCTTGAAAGGATTCAGGCCATTGAGAAAATCCTCTCCCCTCATAATCTCAAGACTCTTAGATCTTTCTTTGGAAAGACAAATTTTGTTAGGAGATTCATTCCTAGTTTGGAGGAACTGGCCAAGCATCTGAATGATTTATTAAAGAAGGATGTTAAGTTTCTGTGGGATATAACATGCGCTCATTCTTTCAAGATGATAAAGACTACCATTTCAGCATCCCTTGTGCTAATTAGCCTATCCTACAACAAGGATTTTATTATCTTCTCTTTCACCTCAAAGGATATGATCGCAGGTGTGATTTTACAAAAGAATAAAGAAAACCATGAGCTACCTATTGCATTTATGAGCAAAAATATGTGTGATACAGAGTTAAATTATAAAACCACAGAGAAACAATCTTATGCTTTGGTGAAGTTTCTAAATCATTTCCGAACCTATATATGATATTCCAGAGTTCTAGCCTATGTTCCTTACTGAGCTGTTAAAGACGTTCTATCTCAGCATGATGGTCCAGGGATTAGAGAAAAATGGTTATAAAATATTCAAGAGTATGACCTTGAAATAAAACCTATCAAGATTTTGAATGGTCAAGGTTTAGCACAACTTTTGACTAAAGGAAATGAGCGAGATATAGAATATGGGTAGAAAACAAATCAAAACAATGCAATTTTTTTTTCTCATTAATGAGGAACACAAATGGTACATAGAAATTTTATTTTATCTAAAGAATTTGTCATGTCTCAACCATTTGGTGGATCACCAAAGGAGAACCCTTAGACTCAAGGCTGACAAGTACGTTATTACTAAAGATGGTATTGGGTGGAAGAATCCAAAAGGAATTATTCTCAGGTGTGTTCGACTAGATGAATCAATCATTATGTTAAAAGAAATGCATGCTGGGTTGTGCATTGGCCATTACACTCCCAACATTGCCGCTGCAAAAATCATGCAGGATGGATATTATTGGCGTATTTTATTCAAGGATGTTCACCTTTTTTTAAGGTCTTGTCAGCAATGCCAAAATTTCAGGAGTAAGCCTCGATTACTAGCATTACCCCTTACACCAATTATTGTTGAGGCACATTTTCAACAGTGGGGTATGGAATTTGTAGGACCTTTTAATGAAAATTCAAGCAATGGGCACAAATATATCCTCACTTCTACTGATTATTTTACTCAATGGGTTGAGGTCATTTCTACTAAGAGAGCTACAATTGAGGTGTTGGTGAAATTCCTGGAGGAAAATATTGTTTCATGATTTGGATGGACCCTGAAGATAATTACTGATAATGATAAGGCATTTAGCATGATCGAAATGTCAACCTTTTGTTTGAACCATGGAATAATGTTGTCTCATTCTTCCAATTATTACCCTCAGGGAAATGGTCTAGCCGAATCTAGTAACAAAAACCTGATAAACTTATTAAAGAAAATGGTCGGGTATAACAGGAGGAGTTGGGATAGCAAGTTGAAATATGCTTTGTGGGTTGATTAGACCACCACAAAAAGGATAACTAGTAAATAACCTTTTGAATTGGTATATGGATAGAGTTGTATACTTCCCATAAATCTACAAATCCTGATATACGAGTTGTTGCATCAATTCACTTTTGACCAAGAAGCAATCCAAGCTAGGATAGATGGATTGGTGGAGCTTGATGAATGACAAAGAGAAGATTTTGATCAAGAAATAATCCAATAAGAAAGAATTAAAGGCACATTTGATCAAAGCACCAGGAATGAAGAATTTAAAATTGGTGACATGATATTCTTATGGGATAAGCTTCGAGAAAAACCAGGAAATCATGGTAAATTGGAAAATTTGTGGATGGGGCCATATCGAGTAGCAAGATAGTCGGAAAGGGATCATTGCATTTAGAAAATTTGGAAGGGGAGAAAATTGAGTTTTCGGTAAATGTTATGTTATTAAAGCATTACTTCCCTCCCATAAATTGAAGTAATCCTCGTGTAATATGTTAGTGTAGCACAAATTTGGAGCTTTGTGTTTTCATAGTTTAGTATGATTTCCTGCATCTATGTTTCTTCCATATATGTGTGCTTACAGTAGGTAGCAATTTATTCTAGTTAAATGCTTAGAAATTTTTTTAGCTTTTAATTTCAATTTGTCATTTCATTTCAGTTCTATTTTCTTTATATATTGAGCACTCACGACCAGTCTGTGAGAAAGGTATAGTGTTGGTATTTTGCAGGTGCACGTACTTGAGACATAGAGGGTAGTTTTGGACCAGAGATGACGAGGTTCCCAAGCGCTCTCTCCCTCAAAGCACTTGTCCCAATTGGGGCCAGATGTTATCACATATTCTATAGATGGGACTTTTCATTTTGTCAAAGTAGATTGCATTTTTTGATCCAATCCTTGTAGTGGATGCAATATCCTATCATATAGTATCAGTGAATTTGAGGATTATCTCACTCTTCAGCAGCTGGTCATATATAGTGGCACACCATCAAAGGGGTTACCTTTGTCATTTTCAGCCCTCTTCATGTCATCCCCTGTGATACATCTTGGATCTTGGTACAGTGGACCTTCATGGTCATCTTTATGTGGATTGGATCTTATCTTTCCTTATCCCTCCAGAGTTAGCATAGGTGGATACTTTGCAGTTGCTGCTCAGATAAGGTATATGGAAGAGGTATACACATGGATTTAATGAGTTTTATTGATGGACTGACTTATGTTAGACTATCATTTTATTGATGGACTGACTTATGTTAGACTATCGTTTTATTGATGGACTGACTTTGTTATACTTAGCATGTAGTTATTCATAAATTTTACTCATGATTAATGGAGTAACACCTCTTGCATGCATCACATATGATTATTCTATCATCTTGAACATTGGTCATTTTGACCAAACTTTGACTTTTTGACTGGTCAAACTCAGGGTTGACTTGGTCAAAGGGCCAAGTCAACAACAGGTACTTCACTACTTATCATCATTGATCATATCTTCCTCATTGGAGGCCAATTGGACCCCTACAAGTATCGTTTGAGGCATTATTGAATTAATTGGCTAAATTTAATTATTTTCCTAAGGTTTGCGGAAAATAATTAGCCTATATATTTAAAAATATTTGGAGATAAATTCTAATAGATCATATCAAATTGGTTATGGGAACATGAGTAGTGGATATTATGGTTTTTGAGGTCTACAAATTCATTTGTGTAATCATATTTCTAATCCAGGTAAATGAAGATGAAGATTTGGGCAGTTGTGTGATTAATTATTTTAATTCAACATAAAATTAAAAAAAAAAACAAGGTCTTTGATGTATGATGGTGGGATAAGTGAATGGAAATATATTCCATTGGGTATTGTTATATGTTGGAATATCCAGTAATACTAAGCGGGGGGGGGGGGCGGGGGTGAATCAATATTGGGCCTTTTTAACAATTTTAACCACTTTTAAATATTTATTAAAACACAAGACCAACAAAATAAACATGGAAACCCAATTGGGAAATCCAAAAACTCTTTCTATAACTGCAAAATTATATTTACAATTGTTTTTGCAAGCACCAACTTGCTAGAGACACCAATCCCCAACTTTCTCAGCTACACTTGAAGGATGCACCAACACCTTGTTTTGTCAGCTACCACTGACAGGATGCACCAACACCCTATTTACCAGTTTCCACTGGAAGGAGGCTACAACCCCCTGCAGGCTTCCTGGCCTGCCCTGACACCACCCTACCTCCTTGATATGGTTTTTAGAACTTCAAGACTTCTTCCGGATAAGCTGTTGTTTTAATATGTATTTGACCTCTATTCTGCTTTGGATATGCACTTTTTAATGTACAAATATCCCTTTCTTCCAAGAATAAATCCTGTATATATATCATCATGTATTTACTTAAAACAACATGTCTTTTCATTCAAGCATCACAAGAAATCATCGTGTCTTTTCATATCAAAACATCATATCGTTTAATGATTCATCATGCCTCTTCACCACGTCCTTTCACTAAATATTATATCTCTGTCTATTAGTTAATGAATAACGTTTCATGATTATTAATCTTGTTAGTTAATAATAAAAACTTCGTTTCTTAGAATTTAACCAATCTGGCATTTTCAAGCACAATGCGAGCATCATTCTTCAGGCATCTTTAGGCATCATTCTTCAGACATCTTCAGGCATCATTCTTCAAGCATTATTATTCAGGAATCATTCATGATATTGCAGGCATCTTTTATACACAAGGCGGGCATTTTTTTTTATAAAGTGGGCATATTTTTCTTCAAGGCAGACATGATTTTTTTTTAACTGAGCAACTTCAGTTTTCATACGTGTGACCACCAGAGGGAAAAATGAGAACATTATTGGATGGAAAATTCAACAAAGAACAAATCCATATCATTTGTTGAATTTATTGACACAAAGATAACATCTGGTGTGCATTTGCAAATGGCCTCTTAAACCCTTGATTTAACACTTAGACAAATTTATCAAACCCTAAGTCAACTTGAGCTGATTTTTATTTTCACCAACATTGGAAATATGAAGCATCCACAACGTGAGGGACACCATGCAGATTCCATCCATGTAAATTTCATTCTCTGCAATCTCATCCTCTCTCCTTGGCGGGCATTTTACTGGGACAGTGTAAATCATGCCAGAGGGCACTTTTGGCAAGCCAATATCTTCACCCTCAAAGATTGTTTTGGAAAAATAATCATATGGTTATATGCACAAAGCAATAGTATACATTCCTATATCCTCATAATTAATTAATCAATCAAATACAAAAGGTGACGTGCATTTTCCTGAGGCTACTTAGGCAGTTTTACCAGAAGAATTTATACTTGGCCAAATCCTTCAATTTTCAAGGTGAATTTTTATTTCACCAAAAAACTGAAACTATGATACCAAAAAATAGTATACATCTAACTGAGCTCATCACAAATGGTTTCACCTTCAAATTCATCATCCTCTGACCTGTGCGTGCATTTTACTGAAGTGGGTTCCCAACCAATAAAACAACCCGAAACCTTGTTGTGGAAGACCTGTATCTTTCTCCTCAAACACTCTTAAAGAAAACAAAGAACATGGTCAGATTCAAAATTCAACAAGATACATCCTGACACTCTCAAATAATTTTTATCATTAACCTATGAGATATGGTGGGCATTTTCCTAGATCAACTTAGACTAATTTTCCAATACTTAGTCAATTTTCAGAATTTCACCAAATTGCCATACTTTTACATAATGATTTAAAATTGTAATAATGAATTCATGAGAGCACTAGAATGCCATCATATGGATTTTCAGCCTCATCACACATGCCACATCATCATACATGCGATGCCATCACTTCCTTTGTTATTCCTTTGTCATTAATCAACTTCTTTGACATCAATGACAATCATACTCAACATTCTCCCCCTTTGTCACTGATGACAACAACTCTTCAAATTTCTCCCCCTTTGACATTAATGAAAAAGGTTCTCAAAACTCCCCCTGTCACCATTTATCTCCTTGTGAACTATTTCCTTCTTTTGTGACATGGTACAATATTCAGTTTATCCCAAGGAAGAGGGATAACCCCCAGCTTCTGCCTAAGATAGGAAAATGACTCTCTAGGTAGTGGTTTAGTAAAAATGTTTGCAATTTGTTCCTTAGTATCAACATACTCCAATTTGAAAACATTTTTTGATACTTGATCTCTTAGGAAATGATATTTAATTGGAATGTGCTTTGTCTTGGAGTGCATAATGGGATTTTTGGATATATTTATGGCACTCGTGTTGTCACATTTTATCACTACAGGGTGATCATACTTCACATGTAAATATTCTAATGTCTTCTTCATCCATATGATTTGGGTGTAGCATGAGGCAACATCAATGTATTCAGCCTCTGTTGTGGATAGGGAAATGGATGTTTACTTTTTGCTTAACCATGACACAAGACATTCTCCCAAAAAGAATGATGATCCACTTGTGCTTTTCCTGTCATCAATGCTTCCAGCCCAATCGGAATCAGTATATGCAGTTAGTGTAAAGTTTTCTCCTTTAGGATACCACCGTCCAAAATAAATGGTTCCTTTTAAATATCTGAGAATTCTTTTAGCTACCAGTACATGTGTTTCTTTTGGAGCAGATTGAAATCTTGCCACTACTACTACAACTTGCATCACATATGGCCTTGTGGATGTCACATACAACATGATTCCAATCATTGATCTATACATAGTGTGATCAACTTCCAATGACTCATCATCCTTACTCAACTTGCACCGTGTGACCAATGGAGTGCTCACAGGTTTGAAATCCTCCATTTTGAAAATTTTCAACATTTCTTTAATATATTTAGTTTGAGACATAAAAATTCCTTTGTCTGACTGTGATACTTGCAACCCTAGAAATAAAGTTAATTCCCCGAGCATTGGCATTTCGAATTCCTTTTGCATTGCTGTAGCAAACTGTTTACTTAGAGAGTTTAGATTACTTCCAAAAATAATATTATCCACGTAAAGTACAACAATTTTCATGTTCCGATTTTCTATTTTGAAATATAGATTATTGTACTCATCAGTAACTCAAACAGTTACTGGAACATCAACATCTTCAGTACTGAGTCTTCATCTTCTGCAACACTCAAACAACTACAATAACATCATCATCTGGATCTCTCGATCAACAGCATCATCTGGATCTCTCGATCAACAACATCAACATCTGGATCCTCTCGATCAACAACATCAACATCTGGATCCCCCGATCAACAGTATCATCATCTCGATCATCTTGATCATCATCATCTAGATCATCTCGATCAACAGTATCATCATAGCAACATACTATTCAATACACATGATCCAATTACGGGATGATAAATCCCTCTCACTTTAAGACACCTCTCATGTCTATGGACGATGCAATCCAGATCTACTTACAGGATGATCAATCCTGATCCATTTAAGACACCTCTCATGTCTATGGACGATGCAGTCCAGATCAATTCAATACACCTTTCATGTCTAAGGACGATGCAGTCTTGATCCTTTTAAGACACCTCTCATGTCTAAGGACGATGCAGTCCTTGATCCATTTAAGACACCTCTCATGTCTAAGGACGATGCAGTCTTGACCACAGTGCCAATCCTCTTTCATACTGGATGTGACCTAGATTAAATCTAGGATTTATCACCATAGAGCCAATCATTTTTCATACTGGATGTGACCTAGATCAGATCTAGTATTTACCACTATAGAGCCAGTCCTTTTTCATACTGGATGTGACCTAGATCAGATCTAGGATTTACCATGTACATTTTGAACTAAATGTTCAGGGAAGATGCAATCCTATCACGTACATTTTGAACTAAATGTTCAGGGACGATGCGGTCCTATCATGTACATTTTGAACTAAACGTTCAGGGATGATGCAGTCCTATCACATACATTTTGAACTAAATGTTCATGGACATTGCAGTCCTATCACGTACATTTTGAACTAAATATTCAGGGACGATGCAGTCCTATCACATACATTTTGAACTAAATGTTCAGGGACGATGCAGTCCTATCACGTACATTTTGAACTAAATGTTCAGGGATGATGCAGTGCTATCACGTACATTTTGAACTAAATGTTCAGGGATGATGCAGTCCTATCATGTACATTTTGAACTAAATCTTCAGGGATGATGCAGTCCTATCATGTACAAGTTGAACTAAATGTTCAGGGACGATGCAGTCCTATCATGTCCACTAGGGACCACTTTCTCGGAGACATATGTCTACGGATCTCTTTTAGGACATGTGTCCAAGGATGATACAATCCATCTCGTCCACTAGGGACCATTTCTCGGAGACATATGTCTACGGATCAATTCAGGGACTGAAGTCCAGGGATGATACAATCCCTCCTCGTCCACTTAGACAAAGTCTAAGGACCATATATCGACCTCATCGTCGGAACCGGTAACCTCATCATTGACCTCATCGTCGAAACAGGTAACCTCATCATCGACCTCATCATCGAAACAGGTAACCTCATTATCAACCTCATCGTCGGAACAAGTAACCTCATCATCGACACAAGTGTGCTCATCATCGATACAAGTATCCTCATCATCGATACAAGTATCCACATCATCAATACATGTATCCTCATCATCGAACTTACCGTCGATGTAGGAAATCTCATCATCAACGACCATATCACTCCCCCTTTCGAGGAGGGTCCTTCTGAACTACACCAAGCTTGTCTCAGAAATAATCAAACTTTACTCGAGACAGAGGTTTGGTCAATACATCAGCAACTTGTTCGTCAGTGCTCACATACTTGAGATTTATAGCTCCTTTCTGCATCATATCCCATATATAGAAATATCAGATCTTTATGTGCTTTGACTTATCATGGAACACTAGATTCTTATTCATCTTGATACAACTCTGGTTGTCACACAAGATCACAGTGGGGTCTATCTCCAAGTCAAACAATCATGATAACAATTTCCGAAGCCATATCGCTTCACAACTAGCAGAGCAAGTAGCTATATATTCCGCTTCAGCTGTGCTGAGATCTGCACTGGACTACTTCTTTCTAAACCATGAGATCATGGCAGATCCTAGACAATAACATCCTCCTGATGTGCTCTTCATGTCCGATACACTTCCTGCCCAATCAACATCTGTGTAGCCATACAATCTGAAGTCATGATCTCCAAGATAACATAGACCAAAGTCTATAATACCCTTTAGGTACCTCATCACATGCTTTGCAGCTATCAGGTGAACATGCCTAGGTTCCACTAGATACTGACTCAAGGTGTTCACAGCAAAGCATATATCTGGCCTGGTATTCATCAGATACATCAGTGACCCAATAATCTGTCTGTACAGAGTTACATCCACTAACTATGACGAGTCATTAGATAACAGTTTCAAGTTGGAATCCATGGGATTGGCCATGGCTTTGCATTCCAACATATCAAATACTTTCCCTGGTTGAGAAAGATTCCTTTTGGGCCTTGCTATATATCCAGACCTAGGAAGTAATGCATCAATCTGAGATCTTTCATCTCAAATTATGTAGCTAGCTTCTTCTTTCTTTCCATGATCTGTTTCTCATTCCTTGTCAGAAAGAGATCATCCACATACAGTAATAGTATGACAGGTTCATCATCCATAACCTTAAGGTAAAGGTTAGGATCAACTTTACTTTTGGTAAAGCCCAAGCTATCAATTCTCCCTCTGTGATTGAACATCATTCACACTCTGCATTGAGTGATCTTCTACATATCTATCTGTGCCATCTCTCGTTAGATGGGTCTATTGATATGAGCCTCAAGATCATTTGAACTTCTTGCATCCATCTAAGAGAAGAATGTCATCTGTATATAGACACCATCTTCAACCATGTAGCAAAAGTTGAAATCTGCATCACCCATGGTGATCATTAAGCTCATCAAATGACTATCAATCCTGGGTACCCGTACAGAGCTTTCTTCAATTATACCATTAAGAGAATGGTCTTATCTAGCCACTTGGAGCAAACATCTCATCATGATCCTCTTCTTCTTTCTAAGAGAATATTCTGGCCACAAGCCTTCTATAGTATGTTTGATTTGTAAGTCTTCTTGTTGAACATCCATCACTCGTTCTTTGGAACAGGTGTTCATCATCATAGCACATGATATTTTCTACAAATCAAAGTTAATCACATGATTAGTAATACTTCATAATCATCAAATCATGTTGACATGATAACCTATAATGCATACATATATGATTCACATAGTTATGCAACTATCTTGACCAATACTTTGGCACAACACTTTTCCATACAATGGCTATCTAGATGCCTTCCATCTCTACCAGAACATACTGTCAAGAGTGTGCACAGCTCTCAGCATGTTAGCAAAGAGGTTTCATTCTAGACAAGCAACAATGGAATGTTTGTCCAACTTACCCATCATATGCATATTAGTAGTATATTGTTCAATGCTATATGAATGCTCACACTATGCATGATATATACAAATACACATGCAACTATTACGAGCAATATCATTAACTATCCATAGATTCAAATAACAACTCAAATACTTATCTTTTATGTTGTGTGGTTGCCTCCCGCTTGATCTCTATATGTCTTTGAAATTCTATTCATTATGTACCACTAAGCATGCTTAAGTGTGCACTAGTGTCATCCTCATGATCTCATACATAATCATACATTCATTAGTATAATCTCAATACTATTAAAACATTATGTATGGTCATGATCATTTCATACACATGTATACTTACCTAAGATCCTAACACAAAGTAGGATTCTAACTTGATATAGGAAAACATACCAAACAATATCTTCTTTATTCTCTTCAATGATTTAGAGACCTTGTGCTAGAACCTACATAACTCATAAGTTAACCATCAAATTATATATACCTCGTAAGTAGAGCTTCTATGTGATCCATAAGTCTTTTGTCTTCATGTCACCATGGTCATATGTTCTTGATCTAGAACTTGATTTGTACCTTTCATGTTAGCGGACAACATCATCCTCATACAATACCACAATGCATTAGTACAATCATAAGTGTCATAACCCTAATCAATGAATGTATTCTATCATTCACATGCATTCATATTTTTACTAGGGTGATAAGACAAGCCTAAAATTAATCAATATTGTACTAACCTCAATAATATGAAGACAAACATATCATAACCTTAATCATGAACAGATTAAAAAAAATACTTGTATCTCCTCAAGTCATACCTATCAAGATTGCTTGTAGCATTCTTATGTAAGGCCTTATCCTCATCTCCTTCTAAAACTGGATCTGGAGCTGGATTAGGGTTTGTCAGATAAACCCTAAAAATTCAAATTTTGAATTTCAAACTTCTGAAGGGATGGAAAGATGTGACTTGCTGAGCTGATCAAGCTGGTATATTTCAATTTTGAAATCTCCAAAATTTGACCCCTCAAAATTGCCTTTGAAACTTCCGGATCTTCTAGACAGGATCCCGAACTAGGGTTTGATGAAGCCTGGTCTTATTCCCATCCAAAAGGTTCGATATTGTGTTCTAAACTTTGATTTTTCTGAGGACCTTCCAGCCATGGTCACAGATTTCAAAAATTCCAACTTTTGCAGAAGCCCTAATTTTCCACCTTTCCGATCAAAATCCCGAACTAGGGTTTTATCAAGCTCGACCTTATTCCCAACCAAAAAATTCGATCTTGGTCTCTAAATTTTGATTTTGATGAGGAGAATCCAGCCGTGGTATCCGATTCCAATAATTTCAACTTTCTCTGAAACCCTAATTTCCCACAGTAGTGACAATCCAAAATTGAAGGTGCTCAGAATCCAATTTAGTTTGGACAAAAATATATGCCATATTGTTTTTGATGCATCTCTGAAATTACAAATCCACAGGGTCTGAAACTTCGGCCTATGGTATCCTGACCTGTCTTCTTTCCAACCCCATAGGTCTGACCTCAAATGGATTCTCTGAGAGAGAGTTATGCCAAGTGTCGCAACGTGACCTGTTTATGAGATGAAACAGGAGAGATAACTTGTACAGAGTGCCACATGTCACTGGTTCATCTTCGGCCTCTGAAAAAATTACCTATGAAACTACAGTCCGTGCCCTACTTGTCACTTTTTACGAAATTTCATTTGGAGCTTCCTATCCCAAGATATGACCTTTTTTCCTAGGTCACCTATTTATGAGTGAGATCTGGAAGAGGCAGAAATCCTAACTTGTACGGATCATAAATCACAAAGTAAAGCGAATTAGATGTTGTTCTTTTTCCAAAAGGTACATGGGGATGTTATCTACGACCTGTAGAAGTTTCAGAGCCTGAACCTTCTCCAAAATGGATTTATAGCGAAATTTCCACGATGACTGGTTTTTGCTATATAAAACCCTAACTTTCAAATTGTTGCAAGTGAGACAAGTGTTGTAAGTGCCATGCATTGCCTTCCTTCAGGCTAGCTCTGATACCATGCTAAGATTCAATATGCTAAGACATAGAATATCAGTATTACATTCCATTTCACAACAATAGCATGTACAAGATCACTGAAAGAACAACAAGCACAACATAAACACAAGAGACACAGATTTATCCTGGGAAACCCTCATGGGGTAGAAAACCCAACAAATCTTCCTCAATATAGATGACCAACAAATACAAAGATGTAATCCTCAAACATGAGATCCTATTCCTCCATAGTAGATCTCTCGCCTCCTATGCGCTAATCACAAGTGAGTGAATGTGTGTTAAATGAGGAACACACCTCCTCTATTTATACACAACTCCGACTTGAATTTTACACTAACTAGGTCGGCCCCAACTTTAACCACTGGGTTAAACACCCCATTACAACTGACTCTGGGCCGACCCCACTAGGGAAGTCTAATAACCCAAGTTACCACATTCCGACGGAGGAATAAACATATCCGGATATACAATAAGGTCTTCACGGAGGAATGAAACATCTCTGGAATAATAAAGTATAAATATAATATTCTTAGAAGTTACAATATCTCAACAATTCCCCCCAAGGTCGAAACTAGTTATTTTGTAGCTGTTGGGAGAGGGTTATAATAGACTTCAAAAACTGAATAATGATGCACATGAGACCTTAATATTTTTACCTTAAACATCCTCTTCCTCTGTTTAGAAATTCGAGTGGGTTTGCAAGCATTTGGAGAGCCATATTCAACATTTACCCTAGGGGGATTTGAACCCCAAATTGCTAGTAAAAACTCCTATCTTGGCCAGAATCTTAAAGGGGTTTGCAGAAGTATTTTGATGGTCCTAAATAATCCATGAACATCATAATCAATTCCTAATATCATTCATACACCTTCTCTGAATATTTGGGAGCATTTGGATCAATTTGGAGACCTAGACCTCAAAACTAGTCAAAGGTCGAACTAGGGAAAAAAGTTGAAAATTTCACTATTTTAATAAAAATAAAAAAAAGGGACATTACAACTTTGTTTGAAAAGTAACTTAAAAGAATTCAAACTTTTATTTATAAAATATTGGATTAGTACAAGATAATTTTCTATGCATTTTTGAAAAGAAATTACATAAATTTGTTTTTTACCATACAATTTGAACACTTTCAAATTTGGATTTTACCAAAAAAAAATAGAAGATTCCCCGAATCTTTGACCAAAGATCCAAAGTGTTCAACAACAAATGATTCAAGCTCTCTTTGGGAAGAGACATTTTCACCATTCCCATCCTTGAAATCCCAAATAATAATAATTACCTTGCGATTCTTTGCAAACTTATGGAAAAAATAAGTATTTTTGTCTCCCTAAGACAACCAAATGGCTCGATTTTTTAGCCTCCATGTCTCCTCCTCTAACCTCAATAGATGTTCATTTTAAGCCGAAAGTTGGCCTATCAAATATTTTTAAGAGACATAGAGAGAACCCCCTTGAGAAACTACAAAAATGTCATGGATTCTATGCTCCAACAACACCAATTTGTTTTTTAAAGTCATCTTCTTTCATTTCTCCTATGCGATTACAAAAGACTTAAGGGATTTTAACTTGTTTACAAGAGACAACATAGGAGATGATTCTCCTCCATTATCCAGAGAGGGCCAACTACCATGAACAAGAGCAATACAATCACTTTCTGCAAGCCAAGCATGATGAAATTAAAAAGGGTAATTTACCTTTTCCGAACCCGACTCAAGTTGTAACACAAATAGCATATGATCGGAGATACATACATTTAGGATCCAAGATCTGTATCAACTCACACCATCCAACAAACTCTCCACTATATAAAACTTATCCAATCTCTTTGCCACCCCCTCCTTGCTAAATCTCCCATTCCTCCAAGAAGAGATAAGGGGACTAGGCATAATGTCAACCAGCCTAGCTTCGATAAATAAAGAGTTAAAAAAACAAGCAAGAGGGTTGATCCGCAATATCGACCCCCATACTTCCCTTGTCGAATAAGTAAAGTTCAAATCACTAGCAAAAATAAGATTATCTATATAAAAAATGCCATCATTCTTTAATCCTTCCGAAAAAGACTGCACGTTATTATAAGGACTGTAACAATTTACCACTTTTATCATACAGTCTAGACCCTTCACTTTATCGACCGTAAGGATACTTGCATCACACAAGAAACGATTAAAAGTAATAGTCATATGGATCCAAGTGGATAATAGACCCCTCGACTTCCCAACAACATCAACATCACACATCTCCCAACCTAAAAGAGTCTTAGCAAACACCTCACGGGCCTTGTCCCTTGACACCATCATTTATTGAATAAGCACCACATCTGGATGAGTCACCTCAAATAATCGATGGAGGGATAGTAGCTTAGGAGAGCTCCCCACTCCCCTAACATTCAATGGGCCAATAATGATTTTTTATCACTAGCAAAGGCCTTCTATACTCTAAGGGTTGGGGAAATGAAGATTGACTACCACCCAGAAACATAGTACCACATGAAAACATCGATACATCCAAAGACTATGACAAAGAATCACCAACACCAACATTAGTAGAGGCAAGACCTCCTTGAAAACCTCCTAACTTAACCCCATTAACTTTGATCCTAGATCTAACTTAAAGAAAGGCGTTATTAAACCATCCACGGAGTCCCCCCTACAACAACTAGAATGAGAGCTCGACACCTTTGGTAAGTTTCTCGCATAAACCTGCAGGGGGTTTTCCAAGATATCTTTGTATGACAGGACCAACGACTCCAAAACTTCAACAATATCTGAAGAACTGGAAGGAAAGGCTTGAGCCTACCCTTCCAATGCCTCAATATAAGAGCCAGACAATGACGAAAAAACCTGAGAGGAATCCGACAAATCCACAGGATCAACATCACCTTTTTCCGAGTCCTTTAAACAACTAGAGATTTCAAAAACCACTTCAGCCACAGAGACATCAACAACACCCTTTCTCAAGTCCTTTAAACAACCATAAATTTCAGACACCACCCCATAATATTTGACAAGGGAAGGGATAACATGCCCCCAAGTATTCGAAATAACAAGGAGAAAGAGAGAGAACACCCCAATCCTTGCTTATCAAACCCTCAAACCCACCCATTGAAACCTTCTCTAAGGAAGGCATTTTCTACTCGAATGATTTAACAAACTCAATCTCACTTCCAAACAACATATTGAACAGAGCGGGAGCATGGACTTTCAACTTACCTAATAAAGAAAAGGACAATCTCCTGCGATCCATCTATCTAAGCTTCAACTAAACCACCACCTACAAGAGCTTCTATTCAAGCTTCAACTAATCCAAAATTGATGAGAGCAACACGAGGAAATGCTACTTGAACACAAGAGGGGGTGGCCATATTTGCTTATCTATTTGAACCATGCTTCAACCCAAATGATTTAGCCCCTAGATTAGGACATCCTTCAAGTGCCTCATATGTCTATAAGAAATACAACAAAAAGGCACTTTCCTATAATCTAGCTTCTGCACAAATGAAACCCCATGCCAAATAATGTCTAGTTCCTCCAGTAAACCTTGACTAATGTCAATACCTACCAGGATACACACCAATCGCTTATCTTCCAATGGAAAATTACTATCATCGACAAAAAGAAAACAACCCAACTTGTTTCTAGAATTGTAAAGGAAAGCCCAGAAGCAGGACCCACATGTGTCGAAAATGAAACTATTCCTTTGCCAAATAGAAAGAAGTGTGCCATCGTTTCAACATCAGAATACCAACCTTGTTCATCCAAAAGACCTTCCAAATTATGGGAAGCATGAGCTCCAGAACAAAAATTGAAACAAAACCAACCATTCACCAATGAGATGACAAACAACGCATAACCCATAATTGGTGACCAAAGTTCATCAACCGAACAAGAAAAATCCTTATGGCTTAATACCCAATAAGTGAAATTACTAACCAGGGTTGAAGAGGAGAGAGTAATGACATCCTTCATTCCCACATCTTGTCCCAATACCAAGGCTTGGTGCTTTTCCCAAATTTTAATGGCCTTTCTCGGTCGCCTTCCCTTAAAACTACTTCGTTGCCCGTAAAAAAATGCTTCTCCAACGTTTCAAGCTTGCCTCACCAAATATTGCTGATAATTAGGGAAACCAAACTCCTCCGCCAACGGCTCAGCAGAAACAACAGAAATAGTTATTTGTGAACCTTCCAGAACAAAATTAGAGACAACATCCTCGAGAATCCCTACCTTAAAATCCTCTGTACACAGAAACCTGGAAATACCATTCACTATTGTTAAGGCCTCATCCCCCTTTTGCATGACCCAATCAAAATCCTTATCAAGACTATCCTTCCGAAAACACTACAAACCTCCACCCAACTCATCCGCAGTTGACTCAGATAGCTCAAAACCATCTCCATCTTCCATGGAAAGAGTATTTGACAGATTTAGGAGTTTAAATTTCTCGTCACTACAGAAAATGCCACTTCAAATCCCAATCCTCGACCGACGGATTCATGAGAGAAGCTAGCTCAGCCTCGAGCTGCAAAGACTCCATGCACCCCCACAAAAACTGACCAACACACACAACCAAAAACCAACGGGATGTTAGAAAAACAGGATCGCAGAGCAATAACAATAAACAGAAATGCAAATATAATCACACAAACACATTACAAGACAAACACCAATATATCGTGGTTCACCCAAGATGGGCTACGTCCACACTGAAATTGCTAGTCCTTATTTTATACCATCCAGTAAATGAAGGGATACAACTTGCAGCACATCCGCTGCACTTCCTCTTCACTGTCTCACAGTCTCTCTTCTTAGATATTAGAGATCTTTACAATGCATAATACCTAATACATCATCCCTAGCCATATTACAATGTCTTTCTTATAAAGGGGAAATACAATGGGAAAATACCACGGGTTTTCCAAAACTATGGGCCCGTAAACTGTTGGTGAAAACAACCCAAAATTTTTTCAGGCCAGAATAACAAAACCCAAACTGGAGCAGGCCCAATACACCATAACACAACCCTTCCAGTACCTAAGAGGCCTAACATAGAGCTGAAAACGCCACTCTACCAAGACTAAAAGTCTTGAAACCTCCATTCTGTAAACCCTAACATCTTACCCTTCAAAAGCGTTGTAAACCCTATATGTTGTGCATTTCATATCATGCTTATGTGAAGCATGTAAAACAAAATTATAGTATTCATTCTTAACTAAAAAACACAATAACGTTCCTTCTTTTTACTCCACTCATGAAGAGAAAAAATTAGATAAAAACAATGACATGCAATTTATAATAACAAATTTAGGTTCCTTGGATTGAAAAAAAATAAAAAATCTTCACTTCAATTTGTGATAATTTTTTTAATTTTAACTTTCTTTGTATGAGGAATAATTTTATGCCCTTCTATCACTACTTAGGGGACTATTGAGAAATTGATATTGTATTCTCGGACAATGGTGACCCAATAATCCATTTTCTCTCAACTCATTTATACTTAACATAACTGTGTTTCCAACTTTCATACGGTTCAAAATATTAATATGAACTGACTTAAAGTAGGTAGAAACTACAAGATTTTCATATATACCTTTATTTTATGGAAATTGTTGTAATGAAATACAACAGATGGAAAATATGAACAACGCTTTTTTTTTTTTATATTTCTTTTGTTGCCGTGGGTGTTAATTTAGAATTTCTATTGTAAAGTAACTTAAAAGCTTTCAAACTTTTATAATGGATTAGTACAAGATATTTTTCTATGCATTTTTTAAAAGAAATTGCATAAATTTGTTTTTTCCTTTACCATTTTAGTAGTGACTAAGTTTTGTATCCTCCATGACTATAATTATGCATTTTTTAAAAGAAATTGCATAAATTTGTTTTTTCTTTACCATTTTAGTAGAGACTAAGTTTTGTATCCTCCATGACTATAATTATTAGGCAACATTTATGAGGTAGAGTAAGATAGAAAATGAAATCAACCATATATGATCTTACAAGGTTAGAAACATATTTTTTTTGCATATAGAAGCTAGAAGTTTAGAAAAAATGGTGCTTTAGTAAGAAATATTGTATTATTGTTAATTGAGTTTATTCTATGTAGTTGAAAGAAGTGTTATCCTCTTCATCTAGGATAAAATTTTACGAGTGACTACCTTGGATGCTCCACAGCTCAGCCTTGTTCCGTAATGGCTCCCAACTTCAACCTCTAACCCACAAGATTTGAACTGGTGACCTATGGAGACTTAACCACCACTTTTCACCAACCCATGTACAACGACTTACAGTACTTGCATAGCAATATAAATCTTGTTGCCACAACCAATGCGAATATCAGGGAGGCGTAAAGTGCAATAACTAAAGCCATGTGGTTCGATAAGGACACAGGTTCTATTGTGAAAGTCCATGATTTCACATAGTTGAGCTTTGTCCCCTCACACGTGGAGGCCAAAAGGCTGAAATAAGCCTTCTCGTCAAGGATATTCGATAGATCGATGATTGAGGAGACGAGGGGTTGCAATGACCTTGAATTTTCAGATTTTTTTGCAAGGTGAATGTCCAACTTCTTCATATCCCCATCAATTGATTTGTTTCTGTCTCGTTACTTCCATTGAAGGGTTCTATCTTATGTAATAAGTCATTTGGTTTTAGCCATGAGGTGTAGGGCACTTGGCTTGAGTGGGGTTTAGTCCTTATTTGGTCACATGTTCAAACCTCATTGTGAGGGGTTGAGGGTGTGAGCCAACGGTGGGGCCTATGGTTGACCCAATGGAATCCCAGGTTACTTTCCTTGCGGGGGGACTGTAGTATTCACTTGCGGGTGGTGTTGTCGTCCTTTAATGCCTCGTGCGACCAGGGTGACAGTTCTACTTACCGCTGGACATATTGTTCTCACATTCAATATGTAGGCTGGTCCTAGCCCAAGTTTACTATGGATAAAAAAATTGGACTCAGTGATCTACTTCACCTCTAGCTCCGCTCGTGTTCAGGTGTAGGTTTCCCTTGTTTGGAAAAAAAAAAAAAAAGTCGTTTGGTTTTGTTGCTATTTTCTACAATTTTTAATTTATTTGAAATAATTTAAAGCCAATTCCACGTTTTCTTAATTCAATGTATTAAACAACTTGCCTTGGTAATTTATTTATTTATTTGAAATAATTTAAAGCCAATTCCACGTTTTCTTTAAATTCAATGTATTAAACAAATTGCCTCCATAATTTTTTATTTACTTGAAATAATTTAAAGCCAATTCCACATTTTCTATAAATTCAATGTATTAAACAACTTACACCACTTGATTTAACCATCAATTTGCACACAATTGACGTGGAAGTTGTTCTTCTCAAGGTATAATCATCTTGACAAACTCTTTGACTTTACAACAAGTTAATTATGTTGGTTATTCTAAATCTTTCCTGAAAGGAGAAGAGTTTAGAAATTTTTTACCTATCAATATTTACCAACCACGACTTAAGTTGTTATACTAATAATTATCCATTACAAACTCATAAAAAATATTATAATCCCTAACAAAATTAAATTATAAATATCCTAAATTTATTTTAATTCATTACACACTCATAAAAAATGATTATAATTCCTAACAAAATTAAATTATAAATATCCTAAATTTATTTTAATTCTTCTTCAATTCTTCTTCATGTACACGATGACTTAAATAAAATATATCTGTCCTAAATTTATTTTAATTATTCATATACCAAATTTCCATTATTCAATTGTAATAACTTTATAAAAAGTAGCCACGTGCACACAACACTAATTGAGTGCATGCACCCAACACAAGCACGGCATTAAGACATGACATTTTAGTGTAGATTTTGAAAATAAGTTATACCAACGTGATTTTTCAACGTTAGTTTGGTAGACAGAAAAAGTTCATTTTATCATCTTTCCTCAATCAAGAATATCATATCATTGAGCCGTGATTTACATGGTTTCTGAAGAGAGAAAACGAAATAAGGAAATTACGATATTCGAAAATAACAGTCTTTGAAAATGAGAGGGAAGAACGTTGTAAACTTAAAAAAATAAATTTACGTAATGTTTTATAATCACTTTTACTCAATGATTTTGTATCTTTGTAATTTAATTTATGATTTAACTGGTGTACTATATTATATTTTAAAAAAATGTTTTGTGTTTTAAGTGGATGAAGTTATCACCATTATAATTTTATTATGATGCTCTTATCTTTTATTACCAATTTTTTTATTATCGAAGTTTCGAGAAAAATAAAAATAAAAGAACCAACCTCTAGTATATGATAAAGAATGTAAAAATGTAAAAAGAGCTATAAAGAAGTTAATGAAGAGTCTTTAAAAATTGACAAGTTAAATAGATACAAAATCCTAATTAAAAGAAAAAAATGCATTATATCTTATAAAACAAGAAAGACTTTTACACCTCTCTCTAAGGTAGCTCCTAAGAAGTTTTGGAAGCAAATTCTAACTAGTAAAATTAAAGATAATAATATGATTGCTTTGAAGGATTAGAACTCATATCTTAAAAAGCTTTATGAATCCTCAGATGCCATAGATAACATTCAAACCTTCCTTACATCAGAAGAAGTTTTCATGTTAGATGACATTGATTTTGGGGTTAAGTGTTTAACGGAACGAAAATATAAGGACATTGAAGGATACCAAGCAACAATCTTAAAATTTGAGGGCATATCCTCATTCCTTGCATCCACAAGCTCTAGACTCTTTTCATAATCCTTTCCCCAGGTTACCCTCAAGCAAGGTTTCCCTAATCCTTGGACTCTAAGCCTCATTATTCCTATCTTTAAAAGCAGTGATAAGAATAACTCCTCTAATTATCAGACCATTATGATTAGCCCTCTCTTAGCCAAGCTTTACAGTATCATCTTAGAAAGGAAAATCAACAATTGGTTAGAAAGTGAAGGTAAGCGAGCTAAAGGTCAAGAGGGATTTAGAAGACATCACTCTACCACAAACCACCTCATTACGCTTAGGATCATTGCGGAGGAATGTGGTAATAGGAAATCCAATGTCTTTTGTTGCTTTGTGGACTTTAGGAAAGCTTTTGATACATTGTCTAGAAATAACTTGTGGAGTAGATTAGAAGAGCTAAAAGTTCCTTTCGATCTTAGGGTTGTTGCAATAAGGTTGTATGAGACCGTCATTGCCAAGTTTAAGAGCATTGAGAGGTGGTCGAAAGATATTAATTGTAAAATTAGAGTTAAGCAAGGTTTCCCCCTCTCCCTACCCTTACGTCATATACATCAATAAGTTAGAAGGTTGTTTAGAAGAAGCAAGTTGCTTTGGCATGACCTTAGCTAGAATAGTCATCTTCCTCCTTCTCGATATTAGTGATATAGTTTATGGAAAGGTGTCCCTTTGATCTTGATAAGCAATTAAGAATTCTGAATGTTTTTTGCTCTAATATGGGTATGGTTGTTAACACTAAAAAAAATAATTTATGATTATCAAATCCAAGACGGACTTACGCTAATTTTGTTTATGACAATAGCAACTTGGACGAAGTGTCTTCTTACAAATATCTCAGAATTGATACTCATAACAAGCTCAACTAGAATTGTAGCATTGAGAAAAGGATCAGTGGAGGGTGGAAAGCTTATTTTGGTCTTGAAAACAATTATAAGTCAACAAACCTCGTGATGTGGGATAAAAATAAGTTCCTTTTTGAAACTCTCGTCACTCTCGTTATCTTGCACGATTGTGAAGTTTGATGTTGCAGCATCTCTAGAGAGTCCTAGATAAATATTGAGCAAATACATAAGCGTTTTATAACGTATAAGCTCAAAATTAAAAGCAACAAACCATATCTTATTCTCCTAATAGAAGTGGGTCCCCCCCAATGAGAGCTATGACTAGATACCTGATGTACAAGTACAATATAAATAACATGGGAGACCAATAACTTCCTAACATTGCTTTAAAATCCAGTCAAGACAACCCGCGACTCAAGAGAGGCTAGTATAAAGACATCATGGCTTGATTAAACCATTGGGGGATTGATGAAAATGTCACTTCACAAAATACCAATAACATTAAAAATATTATCACATCTAAGTTTAAAGAGAAAATGTGGGGTGAGAAAGATTTAGAGGGTAAAATAAAATTAAGATACTATAAAGAGGTCATCAACCCTAATCTGAATGATCAAAAGTATCTCTTTGTTTTAACTAGTTCGAAGAAGAGAATTAATATAGCCAATATTAGAACGAACTCTCATGAGCTGCATAGTGAAATAGGGTGCTGGATAATTCCTAAAACACCATGGGTGGAAAGGATTTTCCATCCCTGAGAGAGTATGAGTGTTAAGGATGAAATTCCATTTATCTTAGAGCACCCTGCATACACCCATATTAGATCATAGTTACATAATCTATGCTACAATTCAAGCCTCCATATTCTTCTATCCTGTCAAAACTATGGCGACGTAAGAACGCTTCTTTCTAAGTTTTTAGAGTTCATATGAATAAAATTTTACAGTAATCCAAATAATTCATTTCTTTTCTCTTAAGATCCGATAGACCATGTTGGTCTCAGTGAACGTTAAGGATCATCATCGTCATCAATATTCAATCTAAATAAAAATAAAATATTTAATATGCCTCCTACCACTCATAATTTTAAATAAAATCTAAAAAAATGATTTTAATATAGCGTACAAATTGATGTGCCCACATCCTAAAGGATTCCTGGTTTGGTTTAGTAAAACACAACTCCAAAGATTAGGTATGAATTTCAAAAGGCTTTTGTGAATGGGTCATTTAATGTAATACATACAAGTGCAAGTTTTCAAAGACCATATTGAAGCGCGAAGTGGCAAGAGCTCTAAATGCCACCTTTATCACACTTATTCCGAAGGTTTCAAATCCTTCATCCTTCTTGGATGTCCGTCCGATTTCACTATGCAACCTTGTATATAAGATCATATCAAAGGTTATTGTGTGCAGGAACAAACCGATTCTCTCTCGGGGGCTCACTATGGAACAATATGGCTTCTTGGATGACAGGCATATTCTCAATTCTGTGGGGGTTTCCTAAGAAGCTCTGCATAGTATAAAGACTAAGAATATGCAAGCCCTGATACTTCAACTTGATTTGTCACGTGCCTATGATAATTTTAACTGGTCATTTCTCCGACTTGCATTGGTTCAGATTGGTATTCCATGGGGTGTTATCAAGTGGATTATGGCTTGCATCATGTCTGCTAACTATTCTATTATGATAAATGTTTGTCCTATGACCTTTATATCTTCATCGAGAGGCCTCCGACAGGGGTGTCCACTGTCAACACTGCTCTTTTTGATCTTGATAGAGGGACTCAACAGATTAATTCATAAAACTAAAGCTGGTTCATTATTCTCCGGCATTCAAGTAGCTCCTCATATAACTGTCACCCACCAATTTTTTTTGGACGATATAATGCTATTCGGTCTTGCTGTTACACGGGAATGGGTTCATATGAGGGGTATACTACATGTTTTTTGTGATTCCTCAAGGATGATTATAAATGAGTTGAAATCAAAATTATTAAAACATAATCTGGTGGGGGTGGGGCTTCTTGAGATTATTGCACTACTTCCTTTTTATGTGGCTGAATTGTCTGATGGCACCATCTATCTTGGTTATTTTCTTAAACCAAATAACTATAGAATTATGGATTGGTTATGGTTACTCAAGAAGTTTGATAAACGCATTTTTAATTGGCGATGGCGTTGGATTTTGAGTGGGGGACGACTTGTATTGGATAAATCTGTCTTACAGAACCTGGGTGTATATTGGTTTTCCCTATGTAAGATCCCAAGGACTATCCTATCACGAATTTAGACAAAAATTCATCGTTTTATTTGGTCTGGGACTGGCAGTCATAAAATACATTTGGTGGATTGGCATAAACTTGCTCAGCCATATGCACTGGGGGGTGGGCATTAAAAAATATCTTCATCTTTTCTTCTGCATTGTTGGCCAAAAGCTTATGGCGTGTTTTATCTGCCCACTGTGTTTGGGGGTGCATTATTAAAGACAAATACTTTGGGAAGCTATCGATTGTTCAATGGATTCGAGGTGGCCGTAGATCTACTAAAGGGGTATCTATCATCTGGGTTGGCTTGTTATCATCCTATTCGACTGTGGCTGAGTGGCTGTCTTGGATACCTGGTGATGGGCGTCATATATTAATTGGAGAAGATCCCATGGTTGGTGGGCCATTGTCCTATAAATTATCACCACTGTTATTATACCATCTTCGCAGCCGGGGTTATATATATCTTTGCCATATTTTGCACAGAATTGGGCCAATCTTCAATACTTGGTTGAATGCTACTCAACTGGGATTGGTGGGATCATTAGCATCTGAATAGAACACTTACATTATGGACTTGTATCATGCAAATTTTTAGATCTCGGATCAGGATGACCGTTTACTTTGGTACTAAAATACCAGTGATGGTTTTGTATTTGCCAAATTGGCTTATTCGGCGATCGTATCAAACATTCTTCTATCTGGAAAATGGTGGCATGTTGCTTGCTGGAGGTGGCATATTCCCCTGAAGGTAAAATTTTTTATTTGGCTTCTGTTGGAGGAGAAGATTCTGCTATGGGGTAATCTCCATAAAAGGGGCTTCTCTGGGCCCAATATCTGCGTTCATTATATGCAGGATGCCGAAACTTTTATTCATCTTTTTGTTGATTGTCCATTTACGAGGAGAGTTTGGCATTTTCTGGGTGATACACTGTCCTCCCTAAATATTGGTTTGGATTTTTCCCTTCAACACTGGTTTAAGTGTGTTTTTTTACACAATCGGATGTTGGGTGTGTTGGCATGTCTGATTTCATGGGAGATTTGGAAATCTCACAATAGAATGATTTTTAATAATATTGTTACTGATACTAGTCGTATAGCATGCCTGGTTTAGTCTACTGCAAAGGATTATGAGTTTCTAACACCTGAAGTTTCTGCTTCGGTTTCCCGTAGTACTTGGCCCCCTCGGCTCCTTCGGTCAAGTAATCAGGCCTGTTTTGATGGTGCTGCGAAGCCTTCTCTTGGGATTTGTGGGGTTGGAGCCTTTATTGAGCTTGAGAATGGTGATCTGATCAAGTTATGGATCCATGGGGGTTATGGTACCAATTCGAAAGGGGAGCTCCTTGGATTATGGCTCGTCCTTTTCTTTGTTGTCCAGTCACGTATCAATCTGGTGCAGATCGCAGGTGATTCTTTGACTATTGTGAACTAGGTGAATGATGAGGCGACTATAAATGATTTGGCACTTTCTGCTTGGATGGAGCAGATTTTATTACTACTTGAGCGTTTCCCCGTGTCCTCTATTATCCACATTTATCAAGAGCACAACTCCATTGCCGACGATCTCTCTCGTCGTGGCTTGGGTGTAGTGGCTGGTCGGATTTTCTATGAGATTTCTGTGGGTTCCCGGGCTCCTACTTGTGGATGTTGGATCATTTTTGTGGTCTAATCCTCTCTTTTTGTCTTCCTGTATATATTTATGCTCTGTTTTGGCCGGTTGGATTGTATTTCGGTGGTGTCTCCCTTGTGGAGGGCTTTGTTTTCACTCTGTTGGGGGATTGGTATATCCCGGGTACCTTTTATTTTTCATGGACTTGGTATGGGAGACATGTTTGGTCTTGTCATTGTCTCACTTGTCTCTTTGGATTGTCGGGATGTTTGTAATTCATACTTTTAATATAAGTATATGAATTTTTCTTATGAAAACAAAAGATACCCCACTCATCACCTCTTAGTTGACAGATGTTTTCATGGCATAAGACGAATGTGATTCATTGTAATATTTATATTAGATGATGCCATTTGTTTGTGTTGACCAACAGTACTCAGACACCAACAATAGTAATTGTAAATTATCTTGAGTAGGGATTTTATTATCTCATATGATTTGTGTTTGAACACATTTTTGTATGTAACAATTTTTCCTTAGCTTTGAATATGTTATAAAATGTGTCCCCTTTAGGTTTTACCATGTTTCATTCATGCACCACTAAATCATATCCTTATTTCGTTTACTTCTATCAATATTTCGATAGACACATTGTCCATGATCTTCAACATGACATTTTTAACAAAATCAACATTAATTCTATTTAGTCAATTTAGCCTTAGTTTTCCCAATGTCATACAACATATTTCGATATACACATTGTCCATGATCTTCAACATGACATTTTTAACAAAATCAGCATTAATTCTATTTAGTCAATTTAGCCTTAGTTTTCCCATGTCATATAGCATGTCTATCCCTATTTGATTTACTTTTATCAATATTTCGATAGACACATTGTTCATGATCTTCAACGTGACATTTTTAACAAATCAACATTAATTCTATTTAGTCAATTTACCCTTAGTATTCCCAATGTCATACAACATGTCTAGCAAAAATTTAAACACCTTACCTACTTATGTGACTATTACTATTTTGTATTTCTAAGTATAACAAATCCATGTCCATGTTTAGCTAGTAGAGCACACTTTGTATGACAAGGTACAAGAAAAACATCTTAAATTTCTATTTAGGATTATAAAACATTGATTACTAATTTTTAATTATTTTAAAAAATCTTAGAAATGATACACATATTTTTAATTATTGCACGTTATACAAGTTTATACTAAAACCAAAAATCTATATTACATTCTAATATTAGAAATTTTAACTTTCATATTGAATTGTGTGTTTTTTTCTCAAGTTGTTCCTACTTATTTTGTAAACAATAATCAAATTGATTTCTATTACCCTTTTTTTGTATGAATGAAAATCTTTTTTCCCTTTCCTATTTGTAACATGTATATTTTAGGATATGAATCATTATTAACAAATTCATGCTAAAGTCTATAGAGGTGTAGTACATACCTTATTCCCTCTCGATTTGAACCTATGACCTCTTAAAAGATGACACATGTTCTTAATTGTTAAACCTATTCAAGCTATACATAATACAATACATCAAATCACTTTTAATATTATAGTAATTAAAAACATTATTAATAATATCAAATACAATTGCTTTATACTTATTTTCTTAATAATTAATAATTAATATAATATAGATTTTATGTCAAAATACTTGTAAATGAATATTATTTAGTTTAAATTAAATTTATTTATTTTAAATTTGTAAATGAATATTATTTAGCTTACATTAAATTTATTAATTTTAAATTTGATATATGATAAATCAATAATGTTTACGTTACAATCTCTATAATTATAATATTTAAGTGTTACAATCTTTATAGTTATCGTATTTAAGTGGTATCTGACTTAAATTCTATGATATATTTCAATAATTACGTGGAAGGCGTATATTAAGGGGCCGACTCCCCTGAGGCCATCGTCGTCCGTCGACGGCCAATCAGGAGTTTCCCCGTGTCAACCTATTTCGGTGAGCTTTTGATTTAGGTACAGTTTACTCATAATTTTGTCATATGTCCCTGGCTTATAGAGTGCTGCCACCTGCTTTTTCAAATGACTAAGAACATTGTCCCTCCTTTTTGCAGCAGGATGGATGCTCTTACCGTTGATTTCCCTGTTGTTGCAGGCTTCCTTGTCTTCTTCAAGCAACACTGATCCACATCGCAGTTGGCATTTGTTGTCGGATGCTAACTTCGACACATTCTTGACTAGTCTTCGCGGTTGATACAACTTCGATAAGTTTCGACGCAATAGGACTTCGACAACTTTAGCACTTCGAGAGGTTCTCGATTTCGACACAACTCTGACGAGTCTCGACTTCAACATACTGTGACATGTTCTGCACCTTCAACATGTTCAGCAACCTCACAGTTCGCAAAATCGACATACAACGTCGACATGCGACCAGCGACTGTCGAACTTCGACAGACTGTCTCTCTGTCTCCTAGTCGACTGTAACGATTGAACAGTTGAACCGTTCTAACTTCTTCTTTGTAACTAAACGTAATGGGCAGGCACCTAAGTGTCTCAGATTTCTATATAAGCATGTAAATTATTGTAACATACATCTGATCTTATTTGATCTTATCTTGATCAATCTATAACAGTTCGCATTCCTGCATATTGTCTGTGTGTATTTATGTTATCTGTATTGCGTAATCCTGTTTTTGCTCATTTTGTTTATTAAGATTCCGCCATAACAGAGCCAACTCATTCAGTCGAACTGTTGTCCCCCTCGTGCTTCCTGGACATGATACAGATCATTGGTATCAGAGCGTACTTAGTTTTCTTGCTTAAGTTCTGCGTATACACTTCTCTCGAAGTTACCTGACTTATGCCGGTTCAAACGCACTTGCAATCTCAGCAATCCAAGCAAACGCAATCTCCATATATGACAGAAGAAACAGATGATAGACATGCATCCAACGAGACAACACAACTTATTGAGCAAGCTATGGCTCGACAACGAACTGAAATGTTTTCCCATTTCAATGAGATTCTCTTGCGATTCGCTTCGACATCCGGAGGATCCTCGACGAGATCTCACTCCGATAAAATCAACCCCTTCAAAGTGCAAATGAATCTCGATATACTGAATCTTGAAGGAAAGATTGACGCAGAATCCGTCGACAATTGGGTGCAACAATTGGAATCCTATTACGCTGTAAATCAACTCTCTGAAGCTGGAGAAGTCACCATTGCATCCTTAAAGATGTCAACCTCCATGAACTGCTGGTGGGAGAACCTCTCGACAAAGATGGAGAAAAACGAGGAACCCATCGACACATGGGATAAACTCGTAGAGCACATCCAGAAGGAATTTTACCCGCCGAAATACCTTGAGCAACAGTATAAGAAGTGGCAGCAACTAAGGCAATGGAAAGACCAATCAGTACAGAGTTACACTGATGAGTTCTACGGACTCATGGCAAGACTTGGCATCCAAGAAGAAGAGAAATTGCTTGTTCTGAAATACACTAGTGGATTGTCTCAGCACATCCAGCAGGAGATGGAATTTTTGACTGTCCATACGCTTGCGGATGCTTTCCACTACGCCAGAAAACTGGAAACCAAGCAGAAGGGAAAAGCATGTTTCGCGACAAAGCCGACATCAGGAAGACCACCCTATAAAAGGACACCATCCGACTACGACAAGTCGAGATCTTCTCAGCCGACACCGCCAAAGCCTGACAATGGTAAGAAGCCTTTTCACAAAAGGGAACGTAGAAAACAACCACTGACCGGAAAATGGTGCAATTACCACCACTCATCTTGGCATGATACATCTAAATGCAAATCTCGGAAGACATTTTTGGCAAAAGTGTCGACCTCCGACACATTCGACAAGACGGTGGAAAAATATAATTCAGATGCGATGACCCTTTTGACCTCAACAACTCAAGCAACCTCGAATATTGTTGATTAGGAGGAACAAGAGCGCTTGTTCCATACACGGATATGGGTCCAGAGCAACCCATTGCATCTAATTGTGGACAACGGGAGCCAAAAGAACTTCATTTATGAAGAACTGGTGAAGAAATTAGGTCTTGTCACCACTCCACATTCTCAACCTTACAACATCGGTTGGATGAAGGATGGACAAGAACTACGGATCACTCGACAATGCAAACTCGCCTACTTCATAAAACCTTTTGAAGATGAAGTACTCTGTGACATGGCACCACTCTCTGTAGCTGACACCCTGTTTGGGAAACCTTACCTCTGAGATAGACATGGAAGTTATCAGTCACGGCCACAGAAGGTGATTGTCAGAATCCGAAATCGATGGTTCAGCATACCAGAGCGTCAACCTACACCAACGGTTGCACTGATATCTTCCAAACAGACAAAGAAGCTCATCAATCATGCTAAAACATTTGCATTAATAATGATCAAGCCGCAACATTCTAAGAAGACTGCAGCAACGAGTCGAGTCACCGACCAATGCAGCTCTCGACAGAAGCAGCAAGTCGATCATATTCTCGATGAGTACCAGAACCTCATTCAAGCTCCAGACGGAGTACCTCAACATTTCCAGGTAAAACACTCCATTGAACTTGTTCCTGGTTTGTCTTTTCCTAATGCATCTGTTTATAGAAGATCCATTCTCGAAAATGAAGAGAATCTCAAACAAATCCAAGAGTTTATCGATAAAGGTCATATCTGACCCAGCTCCTCTCCTTGTGGAAGTCTAGTCATCCTAGTTCCGAAGAAAGACGGGACTTGGCGTATGTGCATCGACTATAGATCTCTCAACAAAATATCGATGAAGAATCGATATCCTCTGTCGCGGATAGACGAGCTTATCGACTATCTGAAAGGTGCTAAATTCTTTACTAAGCTCGACCTCAAGTCGAGATACCATCAGATTCCAATTGAGCCCTTAGATGTGTGGAAAACGGCTTTCAAGACCAAGGAAGGATTGTTCGAATGGTTAGTCATGCCTTTCGGCTTAACCAACGCACCTGCGACCTTCATGCGACATATGGATAACCTTCTCCAACCTTTCATCAGCAAATGGGTTATTGTCTATCTCGATGACATATTGATTTTCAGTCGATCATGGGAAGAACATGTTGGACATCTTCGACAAGTCCTCGACACTCTCCAGCAACATCGGCTCTATTTGAACATGGACAAGTGCTCTTTTGTGATGACCAACATCAAATATTTGGGGTATGTAATTGACTCTACAGGAATTCACGTCGATCCAGACAAAGTACAGATCATCAAAGATTGGCCCATTCCTAGAAGCATTCAAGAACTAAGAATTTTTCTTGGTTTGGCGAATTTCTATCGAAGATTCATACTCGGCTTCAGTCACATAGCCTGGCCCCTGAATCAGTTGACGAAAGGAAACGGGAAAACTATCTTTCAATGGACAGAAACACATCAAGTAGCTTTTGAACAGCTCAAACACAGGCTCTGCACTGCACCAATACTTGTGTTACCTGATTTTCATTAGCCCTTTGAGATTGAGATGGACGCATCGGCCTATGCCTTGGGCGCAGTGATCACTTAGTCTGGTCACCCAGTCGCTTTTCATTTTGAAACTTTTAACGACACGGTTAGAAGATACTCGACGTACGAAAAATAACTGTATGCCATTGTGCAAGCTCTCAAGCAATGGAGGAATTACATCCTTGGTAAGGAAACGGTCATTCTTACTGATCACAAGCCTCTACAGTTCGCTCCATCACAATCAAGGTTGCAGAAAAACCGACAACTCAAGTGGATTAATTACCTACAACAATTTCAGTTGGTGATTAAGTATCGAAAAGGCAAGGCTAATGCCGCTGCATATTTCCTCAGTCGACCACCCATTACTCTCCTTTTGATAGTGATGAGTATGCAGGGTTATGACACGACCACTTGGAAACAGTTGTACGAGGATGACAACGACTTCTCAGCAGTCTACCGACGGTTACATACTAACAAGTCGTCGACCTCAGACTCCGAATACTTCCTGAAAGATACCTTGCTATACAAGCTTGGACAACTTTGTGTACCGACTGGTGATCAACGACAGCAACTCATTTGGGACGCGCACTACAGCAAGACCGTAGGACACTTTAGAGTAGCAAAGACACTTGCTATTCTGCAGAAGTATTTCTTCTGGCCTACACTTAAATTTGATGTCAACAAGTACATTCGATCATGCATGTTTTGTGCCATTGCTAAGCCACCTAATCGACGACAGGGATTGTACACACCTCTGCCAGTTCCTAGTTGACCATGGGAATCTATTTCTATGGACTACTTGACGGGTTATCCTACTACCAAACATCAGCATGACGCGATATTAGTAGTAGTCGACCGATTTTCCAAGATGGCCATTCTCATACCATGTAAGAAGACCACGACAGTGCAACAGACTGCTCAGCTCTTCTTTACACATGTTTGGAAACACTTTGGTTTACCCACAACCATCATTTCCGACCGAGATGCCAGATTCGTCAGCATATTTTGGAAGACCCTTTGGCAACAGCTAGACACGCGACTCTCATTGTCGATAGCTTTCCATCCTCAGACCGATGGACAGACGGAAGTTGTGAATCGCTTGGTAGTACAACTGCTTTGCATGTACAATCACCAGCATCAACGCACATGGGATGATAGTCTTCCATACATTCAACACAGCTACAATCGTGCTTAGTATAGCTCTACAGGCAAGATTCCCTTTGAATTCTGGTATGGATTTCAACCCTTAGCACCTATTGACTTGATCAGCTCCTTGACACAGCCAAACTCCGACATAGATCGCAGTCAGCGAGAAGTTGATAAAGCAGTCAAGTTTTAAGAACAGATTTGTGACATTCAGCGACAATCATAGGATATGTTGCATAGATCAAACGAGAAAGCTAAGGCCTGACACGACAACCATCGCATTATTCATACATTTCGCATTGGCGATAAGGTCTGGCTACATCTTAAGAAGGAGCGCTTCACAGGTCCTTTCAAGAAGTTAAAACCTTTGCGATATGGTCCATACAGTATTCTTCGACAGATTGGTGAGAACAGTTTCCAGCTCGACATTCCTGCTTTCCTGGGTCTGCATCCAGTCTTTAATGTGGATCTACTTCAACCATACCATGCACCCTTGTTGAAACATAATGATTTCTCAACAACAGATCACACAGACATCAGTCCAGATATTCAGGAGCCTCTTCCTTGCGAAACCATTGTGGGACGACGAGTATTCCTTACGAGGACGAACACAATTCCCTTGTTTCAGGTTGCCAAAGCCGGCCAAATCCCATCTCAAGGAAAGTGGTACTCTGCTACTTAAATGATCGACAAGTTTCCTCACCTTCACGAGCAAACAATGGGGTCCATTGTTTCTCAAGGAAGGAGGTATGACCCACATCGCAGTTGGCATTTGTTGTCGGATGCTAACTTCGACACATTCTTGACTAGTCTTCGCGATTGATACAACTTCGACAAGTTTCGATGCAACAGGATTTCGACAAGTTTCGACGCAACAGGATTTCGACAACTTCGACAAGTTTCGACGCAACAGGATTTCGACAACTTCGACAAGTTTCGATGCAACAGGATTTCGACAAATTCAACACTTCGATAGGTTCTCGATTTCAACACAACTGCGACGAGTCTCAACTTCGACATACTGCGACATGTTCCGCACCTTCGACATACTGCAACATGTTCCGCACCTTCAACATGTTCAGCAACCTCATAGTTCGCGACATCGGCATACAATGTCGACATGAAACCAGCGACTGTCGAACTTCGACAGACTGTCTCTCTGTCTCCCAGTCGACTGTAACGGTTGAACAGTTTAACCGTTCTAACTTCTTCTTTGTAACTAAACGTAACGAGTAGGCACCCAAGTGTCTCAAATTTCTATATAAGCATGTAAATTATTTTAACATATATCTGATCTTATCTTGATCAATCTAGAACAGTTCGCATTCCTGCATATTGTCTGTGTGTATTTGTGTTATCTGTATTGCGTAATCCTATTTTTGCTCATTCTATTTATTAAGCTTCCGCCATAATAGAGCTGACTCATTCAGTCAAACTATTGTCCCCCTCGTGCTTCCTGGACACGATATGGATCAAACGCCAGCTCTAATCCCATTCACAACTGTTGGAGCAGAGATGTAGATTGAGCACAAAATCGAAGGAAGTTGGCAGATTGTGCTCTGGGTTTCGAAAACACTGTCTATGGAGGAAAAAGAGGCGAAATATACACCATCACCACTCTTAACGGTGATCCTACAAATCCTAAAACTGCAAGAAATCAGTCCATTCTTAAGGAAAACTGGCCGAAAATCACTATATCCACGAATAATACCGAGAAGAATGGTCCGATTATACCTTGAGCTTAAACATGGCCCGTTCCAACCGTTTCTCGCACTGTGACTATCTTTCCTTTGTCATTCCTGATGGGGCTTCAACATTAGAATCAGAGTAATGGATTAGTCGAAATAGAATTTTTTTATTTTATTTTGGTGTATGACCATCATTGATAGGTGGGGGAAGCGATCAAGCATCGTTCCTTGACTTCACTGGATGAGCTATTGGAATCATGCAATTTCAATTTACCCAGGATGCTAAAAACACCTGGTGAAGAGGATCCAGTCAACCTAAGAAAAATTGCAGTGAGATGAACCAGATCTGGAAAGGATGGAAGATGAAAAATATGAAGAAGGTGGAATGGGACGAAAAGAGGTAGATCCCCTGTGCGTGCCCTGCTCCTCCGGTTCCTGCATTCGTAAGGGAAATGATGGGAAACGATACACAATGATATAGTCACCTACATGCCCAGGTCCCAAACCGGAAGCTTGTCAAAGTCACCTACTGGAACCGAGTAGCTTCTTCCATCCTGCCAGGAAACAAAGTGAATAGCGCAGCCAAAGTGATCAGCATTAGAGGAACCCTAAATCCTTGAATTTAATTTGAAAAACCAGAGACAAAAAACCATCTAGCAGATATGATTTCCTCATTATAGTGAGCAGATATGATTTCCTCATTATAGTTAGCCAAGCATTAGAGACCTATGCACTAAAAACCAGTGTAAATTCCATTATAGTTAGCCAAGCATTAGAGACCTCTACACTAAAAACCAGTGTAAATTCATGTGGTCTAGCTAAATGCCAAAGACAAAAGAAAGATACATGGAGATTCAAAACCTGGACTCGAAGGATTATCACCTCGTTGAAAACCCTGCAACGAGAATTCACTACTTTCGATCATAGATCGAGCGGCTTATTTCTGAAACAATTAGAATGATTGAGATATTTATAATCCGCAAAGCTCTGAAAGCTCACTTTCATTATGGATATCAAAATATTTTATATTTGCGTTTATGTGGGGAGGACGACATTTGTCACTCTCCAATGGTTTAGGTGGCACAATAAGTTTGAGTCATACACAATGTCATGTCCCAAATTTGGAATTGGGTCACAATGGCCTAATCACATTGGCCATATTCATTAGAGTTTATAAAATTGATGTTAAAGGTCAAATAATTGCCAAGGAGGAAAATTACTAGTTTCCTAGGTTTGGGGTGGAAGCTTTGGGATTTGGAATAATGGGGATAATAAATGATGTTTGAACATTAGAGTGGAATAAATATTTAATAAAGGATCTAAATAAATATATACAAGTGAAAATCAAAGTGGCATTTGATCATGAAGACACATGGAGGAAGTGGGACCCACATATGGCTGGATTTCCCCACTACACTTGGCATCATTCTCTCACCAATTCGAATTCAAGGTGAATGGTAACATACTTGGGGGAGTCCAAAAGGTATTATTCATGGCATGACTCATCCAAGGTCGAAATATAGAGGAAGAGTAACTCCCATGGAAGAGGAAGAGGCAATTTGGAGTTAGTGAGACACTTGGGCTAGATTCCCTACCTCTATGACAACAATGATGAAGATGCTATGATAACTATGACACAAATCAGACCTGAAGGCTGACATATGACATATATGACATGTCAAGGCTAAAAATAGACTCCAAGAGGGTTCTCAAGGGTGTTATGGAAGCTAATATGCTTCCACATGTGATTTGGTGGAAGTGGGAAACTAGGAATTGTTGTACAAGTGGCGTTCTTTGGAATCTCTTCCCAACTTGAGTTGGCATGAGTCTCTTGGAAGGAATTCGACCCATGGAGGACATTAGAACTTAATAAATGTCAATAAAAAATAATGAAATCAGATTTTGATCATTTGTAGAATTTTCAATTGCATTTGTGAAGAGGGAGAGCTAGTGGATGACTAGTTTCTTGCCTTAGCCAATTTCGAGGGTGAAAGATTCCCATCCAAGTTGGTAATTGGAAAGGCCATTCAGACCTTTCATTTGGAGATTTAATGGAGTCTTTATTTTTAGGTGTAATATATAGGGTAGCTCATGGTTTCTTCTATTGCAGCTCACTCCTTCAACCATTTCCAGTTTTGATGGCATATTCTTGATCCTTGAGGGAGGGCATTTTTGGTGAGCTATTGTACTCTTTGGGGAAGCTTTTAATGCCCCATTTATTTTTTTAATATGAAGTAAATACTCTTTTATTCATCTCCAAAAATTTTCAGGTCGAAATTCCAAGTAGAAATGTATAAATCGCAGTTTTAATGGAAGAACAATGCCATTTCCCCACTACCTTGTTGTGAGCCAATGTATTGATGATGATTTCGAATGAATGGATGATTATCTGATATATTTGTGATAAATATAATTCCATGGATGTCTTATACAAGTTTCATGTACTGTACTTGAGCATTTGAAGCATTTTTACTCAGTTTAGTTGTATTGGGAGGTGAAATAGTGCCATTTCCCCAAGGGTCGAATTGGGGATTTTTGCAGTTGAATGGGAGAGGGTGAGAACAGTTGTAATAATCCATTAATGGTGCATATGAGAATTTAATAAAATACTTAACACATTACATACCTCTTTTCATAAATTTGAGTGGGTTTGGAGGCATTTGGGAAGCCATTTTTAGTACTTACCCCAGGGGGATTTGAACCCCAAATTACTAGTAAAATTGCATAATTGGTTCAGAATCTTAAGAGAGTTTGCAGAGGTATTTTGGTGGACATATGTCATCCATAAAAATCATATTCAAGTTATAATATAATTCATACACCTTACATGAAGATTTGAATGCATTTGGAGTCAATTTGACACCTAGAGATCAAAACTAGTCAAAGGTCGAACTAGGGAAAAAAAGTGGAAAATTGCAATTTTAATAAAATTCCTAATAAGGGACATTACACACAAACCCGTATTTTGTTATTTTGTTTTTCCAAACATATATTTAATGTGTTTCTCAAGGAATATTATGACTTAATGAAGCATGTGATCAGGAATGGTAGCAATCAATAAGGGTTGGTCCTTCATCAATCGACCCAACTAATAATCACATTGATTATATTTTCTATTGGTTATAATTATAATTAAAATAGGTTTTAAGCCATCATTTTATTAAGCTTCAAAGATATTCTAAATATTGATTCTAAATTATAATTAAAAGATGTTTTAATTAAGCTTAAAATTCTCTAGAAATTATTATTGTTGTTGACTTAATTAATGAATGGACACATAACTCAATGGTCTATAAAGAGTAGTTAGAGTAGTTATTGGTTGAGTTACCACTAAAACACACCAAAAAATAAGAAGGAAAGAGGGGAAGGTGTTGGAGGGGCCTAGGTCGGCCTATCGGCTAGGCCCTCCGCCCGACCACTCTGCAGCACATGTTGACAGGTCGCGTCGACTAGTATAGGTTGGGTCGGTTGGATAAACCGACAGACGGTTATGTAATTGTATTTGCATATATATATATATATATATATATATATATATATATATCTATACTCTAGTGAGCTGAGGTACAAGTTAAGATTGGTTCTATGACTGTATTATGCTCTTGCTGGTTAATATAAAGGCTTGTGTCTCTCTATCTATCTCGTCTCTTGTATCTGTATCATTGTGTATGCTTTGCTTATATCATGTAATGTATCTATGTTAGAACCTTGGGACTACAACATCTGGTTCCATTGCCAGCTGATGCATGAAAAATAAAATAGCAGCATGACCTATGATTTCAGAACAGGAGATTAGAGATTGGTGGGAAAAGAAAATCGTGAATTATCTGCAGAACTATGCGTGACATAACAAGTTGATGATTAGCCAAGCGAGAGATCGATTCTTCTCCTAGACCCATGAGAAATTTGTAGAATCCGTGTCGACCGCCTTGAAGAATCTTCTAGATGAAAAGACCAGTTGATGAAGCAGAGCAGAAGCTATTGTCGAAGCTGATCAACGGAGGATGTACAAATCTGTCGGAGTGGTGCGAAAATATTACAGACGATTTCTGTGAAGAGAAGGCGATTGAATATCGAGTCTCGGTAGATGAAATAAGAAGAAATTTCTTCATCGAATTAGTTGATCAATTTCTGTGTTCTCTGCCGACTTTACTGTTCAAATTTTTGATCGACAAAGGTGCTGTGCATATTGTCGAAACAAGACCGCTACTGCTCTCGCCCCTTTCGAACTCTAATTGGAAGGAGAAAGAACGTAAGTGGGAGAAATTTGTAAAGGAGCATGAATGGGAATTCTTCTTGAAAAAATGATGGTCTGCACTTCCCCAATAATCTAGAAACCTTCAGGCCGGCATTGGGGGGGTGATGAAGCATGCTTTGATGTACCTAGTTTGATGAAATTCAACATATGACAAGACGACATGGCCAGTAGTGGAAAAAATCCGACAAAGACAGACTTTTGAGTCATAAAAGCACACCAGACATTCAGAAAATTGAAAGAGAAAAGAGGAGGCAACGGCGTGAAGAGCTACGGGAGCAGGCAATTGCACTTCAGAGGATGCGAGAATCAAATATCGCAACAGATCCAGAAGGAAATCTGCCAGAATCAAGCTGAGCTCGCAATGATTGGGGTGTCGAAGAAGACCTGTCGCCGATGGGTGAATACTTGTGGATAGAGCGTGGTAGAGCTCTCCAATTTAATATACCTGAAATGGTAACACCTCCTTCTCCATTTCGTTTAACACAAAGCGTAAGGGTGCAATAAATTATCGAAGAAAATCTTGGTCTCCATGCTGGTCAGTCGGGAATTTGGAGTCGTCGAAGTATAGAAGGCGATGATATTAATAGATTATTGATTCATCGATCGGAGGAAGGAAATTGGGTGTCTTTTCAACCTGAATTTTCAAATAGAATCTTTGGGTGTCTTTTCAACCCGAATTTTCAAATAGAAGCTTTCATCTAGTGTACTCAGACCATGAGGAAGCGCCCCCCCTGCCACTACCAAATTTGAGCGACTCGACAAGCACATCGGAAAGCCCGAGATTTAGTGAAATCTCATTTGAGCATAACTTTAACTGGATTTCGACAGAAGTGATAGAAGAAGGAAGATCTAGCGGTACAGAAGAAGTTATAGTCACTGATTCTGAAGACAGAGGACCAAGTCCAGAAAGTCAGCTAATTCAAATTAACAACACACCAAGTTTTGATTGTGGAAATAACCCACCCACACCACCATCAAATTCTCAAAATAATACACCAGCAGACATGGCACACACAACGGCACACCTTCCGTTCTATGAAGGTGACAAAGACCCAAGAATGCACTGGTTTGTGTGCGAATCAATATGGACAGCCAACCAAATCACCAGTGAAGAAAGACAGATTGCTCAATTTGTTGGCTCATTAAGGAAAGGAGCACTAACATTATGCATTGACTAGTGGTTGTTATTTTCCTCACATTTACTAGCATTGATCAACCCTTCAATTTCAAAGTAGATATTTCTAAATGGACACAATTTATATGCAACGTAGTATACTCACCAAATACCACTTTGAGACATTTTTAGATATTGTTTTGAATTACTTATTGAATGATACAATGTATACATTGGTGCATGTCACTGAGTACTAGTGATATTATTACTTAGTAAGAGACAATCGTGCACAATGACCAAAAGTCTACCATCTTCATCTAGAAAAAAAATCAAACTCGAGAATGCATGTCAATTTACACAAATCATTATCTACAAGAGTTTAACATTGTGATTATTGTTAATGAATAACAAATAAAAATGTAGATTTTTTGTTGTGGGCACTAGCAGTTTTAGTGAGAATATTTGTATTGTTTCGACGGTTCAATTTTAACACTTTTAAAAAAGTTGAAACAAAATGTCTAAACTTCATGCATGCAATCACGTAGAACTCCATGGAAATCCCACTAAATGAATTATATAGCTACATACTAATAACCAAGAATTTGTACCAACCTAGTAGTATTTGAGTTCCTCATGGAGATCTCGAACTACAATTGTTGCACAATACACATGTTGTGGTCCTTAGTATGGAATACGACATGTAATACACATAGTATAGGCCCCATGTTGGATCTTATTGGTTTACATATAAGGGCTACTATGTTCATATAAGTAAATGTAATAAATCATTAAGTTCATTTTATGTGATAAAACACGTTGTTAGTTTTCCATGTTTATTATGGTTAGTTGCTTCAACCATGGAGGCTAACCTTAAAATGCCTCTAAATAAGTGTATTTTATCATGAAGTATAATCATCAGACAATCATTTCTCTTATATTGTGTGGATTTTCAAGTTTAACAAGTTGTTGTTAGTTTTTTTTGGTAAATTAAAAAATGTTTGAACTATGTTTTGGGGATAAAGATTGTTCTCTGTTGTGTCTGTTGTCTCCTACAGGAAGAGAAATGTGAAAGACACCCGAATCGTGATAGCCTGATGCCTTGGGCATGAACTTGTAGCTGAACTATTGACATCTGTCGATGACGATTCTTCATTTGTTTGGCATAATATAATCCATTGCATACCAACGCCTCTTGGACATGACACCTGGGTTCTCAATCTAATCGTATTTGTCGCACGAGTTTAATATTCTCATGACCCAATCTCCTTCGTTGTAGCCACTAGTCTGCATGAGCCGACCATATTGTTCCTGTGACAAACACCATGTGCCTGTTAAATTTTCAGAATTTACTTCAATCTGATCTAGGATCTTAACTGAGAGAACAACATGTACAACAAATCTACATCATATCAATCATGGACACAATAATGCAAGCACACAAGAGACACGGATTTTACTTGGGGAAAACCATAAAGGTGAAAAATCTCAATAACTTCCTTAGAGATAGATAGAGCAATGATACAACCAGAATACAAGAGATAGTCTTCTCCTAGCAACAGAGCCTCCTCTTCCACAAGTGTGCCACTCTCCCAAGTGTGAGTGAGAGAATAGAATGTGTAAAATGAGAGAGCCACACTGTTAGGAACCCATGTCTTTGCTTTGTTAGTATATTTTTGTTGGACGCATATGCTTTGTAAGTCGTCCCATAGTATTTGTTGATCAATAGTTTATGTTATTGTTGTTGGCGCATATGCTTTGTAAGTCGCCCGTAGTATTGTTGATCCATAGTTTGTAGTGGCCCATGGTTTTGACCCATAGTATTGGCGCCTAGACTTAGTATATAAGTGTGTGTTGAGACCTATGAAGGCACCGTGAAATTATTTGTATTGAGCTTGCTCATAGGAGGTTGCCCCCTCGAAGTGGCCTGTGATCAATATAAAAGTGATTCTGAGTTCTGTCATTTCTTCTATTTCGCATATTTTTATTAATTAATTGTTGCAGGTGCATCACATCTGGTATCAGAGCACTTTCTTGGGCTCGCTGGGTGAAATTTCTGCCAAATTTTTTTTTCGCATCTGTTGCAGGTTCAGATTTGGGAATAATACCTATCCGCTTAACTGTGGGAAGTACTTGGGCATAAGCCCTAAAACTCATTGTGAGGAGTACCACAGGAACCCTGAAGTAGCTGGCCCATTGAGAGGACCTGCCAGCGAAAAGGGAAACGACCCCTACCTGATTAACTAGTTCCCACCCGTGAGGTAAACCAAGAGCTGTCGTTTGTGGCAAAGCGGTTATCAGTTTTACCTGATCCGTGGATACGCAAGCCGTCAGACAGCATTGGTGGCCGAGTGAAACCCTTGAATTGTTAGGAAGCCGCACATACCTGGGGTCCATATCTATTTTCAGCTGAACTGTTGTCGATCATTGCTGTGTTGTTTTAGATCCAGTCGTTCAGATCCATTTTGAAAGCCGTTCCAAATCCAGCCATTTTCAATCCATTCGGCGCCGTTTCGGATCCCTTCCGAGTCGTAGTCGCTACAGTCTGGAAAAAAAAAAAGAAAAAAAAGAAAAGGTATAATATTCAGTTTTTTCTCCATATCTCCCTTGTTTTCACTCTGTTTCCCTTGAAATTTTCGGGGAACCCCTGTCATCCTATTCTGCATATTTCATTCCTGAGGACCCTATCCCCAATTCCCCTTCCCAAAGCCCGAAATCCCACATTTGTCTATTTTTAGGGTTTGCCATAACTTCCTCAGATTTCACCCAATCACCTTCAAATTTTACCACAGAGTTCCTTTCTGAATTCTGCTTCTTTGTTCCCCTCTGCCAAATTTTCCCATTCTTTCACCCTGCTTCTGAAATCCTCATTTTTGCTTCCCTATCTATTCGCTAGTGTCCAAAACCTAGTCAAACCCCAATTACTCTTCAGATTTTTTCCCAAGTCCATATTTTCCTTTACTGAAGTAGTTTCTGTTTTTGTTTTCCTACCCAGTCAATCGATAAAAAAAAAAACTCCTGGTTATGGTTGTCACCCGTGCAGGAGCAAAAACCATGGAGGACGCACTTGCAGCCATCGAAGCCAAACTCCAGGATCTGGATGAAAAATTTCTCGGCCTCCATCTTGAACATTCAGCTATGAACAACAAACGACAGTCCGAGTCTTCATCAGACAATGGGTTCTCTTCTTCCAGCAATTTCCGTGGTCCGAAGCTTGATTTTCCTCGCTTCAATGGTACCGATCCAACTGGATGGATCTATCGTGCAGAACAATATTTCAGTTTGCATAATACTTTTGATGTCAACAAAGTTCTGCTGGCATCCTTTCATTTGGAACAGGAAGCTCTTCAATGGTACCGTTGGTATATCAAGGCTCATCTAGAGCCCAAATGGCCCGACTTTTGCCAACTCCTTTTGCAATGATTTGGTCCTAGTGATTTTGATGAATTCACAGGAGCCCTCACTAAACTTCGCCAAATTGGCACCGTGAGAGAGTATCAAACCGAATTTGAGAATCTAGCCAACCACACCGAAGGATTGTCTGATGACTTTTACCGGAGTTGTTTTATGAGTGCTCTAAAGGATGCCATCCGCTCTGAGGTCAAAATGTTCTGTCCCAACACAATGATGGAATCCCTAGGGTTGGCTAAGTTGGCAGAAGACAAGATTGCAACCCAACAACGCTCCAAGCCCACTTTTGTTCCCTTCCGAAATATGGGTTCTCAACGACCACCTATACCGCAGGCTCCTCGACCAACTCCTATCAAGCGTTTGTCTGAAACAGAGATGCAAGCACGCAGAGAAAAGGGGCTTTGCTATAATTGTGATGAGAAATTCACTCGGGTACATAGATGTGTTTAGCAAAAGCTCTATCTCTTGGATGTGGATTCTTCGCCTGCCTCTGAAATTGGTGACGAAGATCCAGAAACAATGGATGCTCTGTTCGACATTCAGGAACCGCCTATTGACCCTCCATCTCAGGATGACCAGCCAGAGATATCTCTCCATGCTTTAGCTGGAATCACCACCCCCCAAACAATGCGGGTCAGGGGTTACTTCAAGAAGCTTCCTCTTACAATACTCATTGATTCTGGTAGCACTCATAATTTCATTGACCCTCGGATCGCCAAACAAGCTGATTGTTTATCCATCCTTGCTCCAACTTTGAAGTCATGGTTGCCAATGGGGGCACCTTACCTTGCAAAGGGAAGTGTCGAAATGTGCGTATCTCTATGGGAGATTATACCTTGCGCTCTGACATGTTTGCCTTGACCTTAGACAGATGTGATGTGGTTTTGGGCACTCAATGGCTACGCACACTTGGCCCTATCTTATGGGATTTTGCTGAACTTTGGATGCAGTTTTCCCTCAATGGCCAAAAACACACCTTGACAGGATTACAACCAGGTTCTCTCAGCATCATCAGTTCACATCACATGGAAAAAATCCTCAAGAAGAATTCACATGGTGTCATCGCTCAACTCCATTCCATTCAGATGCAACCTTCAGCGGTCTCCACTACTCCTTTGGATCTACAACAAATTCTGGATCGATATACAAGTGTTTTTGCTGAACCAGTGGGATTGCCACCTTCCAGGCCAGAATACCATCGTATTCAGCTCCTTCCTGGCAGCGTTCCTCCCAACATCAGGCCCTATCGCCACCCATTTCACCAAAAAACGGAGATTGAAATGCTCGTTCGGGACTTATTCAAGCAAGGTATTATCTTCCCAAGCACTAGTTCCTTTTCTTCTCCAGTTATTCTTGTCCGCAAAAAAGATGGGTCATGGCGCCTCTGCATTGACTTCTGAGCACTTAATCACCTCACCATCAAGGATAAGTTTCCAATTCCTGTTGTTGATGAGCTTCTTGATGAGCTTCATGGGGCTCACTTTTTCTCCAAGTTGGATCTTCGTTCTAGGTATCATCAAATTCGGGTTCATGAGGATGATATCCCTAAAACAGCTTTCCGCACACATGATGGCCATTATGAGTTTTTGGTCATGCCCTTTGGCCTCACTAATGCTCCTTCCACATTCCAGGCATTAATGAATAAAATATTTCGACCCTACTTGCGAAAATTCATTCTGGTATTCTTTGATGATATCCTCATCTACAGTAAAACATGGGATGAACATCTCCAGCATCTGGATCTTGTCATGCAACTTTTCTCTGACCATCATCTCCATGCCAAGCAGTCTAAATGTGTTTTTGGACAGAAGGAAGTTGAGTATCTCGGGCAGATTATCTCAGCACAAGGGGTTCGCGTGGATCCTGCCAAAATCGATGCCATGAACAATTGGCCGCATCCTCAGACACTCAAGAGCCTTCGTGGTTTTTTTGGGTTGATTGGCTACTATTGCAAGTTTTTCAAGGATTATGGGAAGATTGCAGCTCCATTAACTACTCTATTGAAAAATGATGCTTTTACATGGACACATGCTGCTGAGTGTGCATTTGACAAACTAAAACAAGCTATGTGTACTAAACCTGTTCTAGCTATGCTTGATTTTTCCAAGCCCTTCACTATTGAGAGTGATGCTTGCAGCAATGGACTTGGTGCTGTTCTCCTTCAAGATGAACACCCCATTGCGTTCACCAGCAAAGCGCTTTCAGGTAAGAATTTAGCTGCCTCTACCTATGAGAAGGAAATGATGGCTATTTTGCATGCAGTACAGAAGTGGCGCCCATACCTATTAGGGAATCGTTTCTGCATCAAGACTGATCACCAGAGTCTGAAATATTTCTTGGAACAACGTGTCTCCTCCCCAGCACAACAAAAATGGGTTAGCAAACTCATGGGTTATGACTATGAGATCACTTACAAGAAGGGTAAAGACAATATTGTGGCAGATGCTCTTTCTCGCACATTTGATGCCCAAGGTTCTCTTTCAGCTATTTCTATGCCTGTTCCAAATTGGTTGCAATCTGTTCAATAGGGTTATGTCAATGACTCTTCCTTATCTCAAATCATCCAACGCTTGACCAACAACCTTTCTGCTGTACCACATTACTCTTGGGATGGTGCTTCTCTGAGATACAAGGGTCGTCTGGTGCTTCCCTAGAGCATAGATCTTCAATAGGTTGTCTTCTATGAACTCCATGCTTCTCCATCTGCAGGGCACTCTGGGTTCCTCAAAACGTATGAACGGGCACGGCGTAACTTCTTTTGGCAGGGCATGAAAAGGACAATTCAACAGATGGTGGCCAAATGTGATACCTGCCAGCGCAATAAGGGTGAAACAACACTCCTTCCAGGATTGCTCGAACCCTTGCCCATACCTACACGGATTTGGATAGATATTTCTATGGATTTCATTGAAGGGCTCCCTAAATCTGGTGGGAAGACAATGATTCTCGTTGTGGTTGATCGCCTCTCCAAATATAGCCATTTTTGTGCTCTCAACCATCCCTATACAGCCTCTTCAGTCGCTCAAATTTTCCTGGACCAGATCTTTCGTCTTCATGGCATCCCTTCTTCCATTGTCTCGGATCGTGATGCGACTTTCACTAGTCATTTTTGGACTGAACTATTTCTCCACACTGGCACCAAATTGAAGATGAGTTCAGGGTATCACCCACAAACAGATGGTTAGACTGAAATTATCAATTAATGCTTGGAAACTTATCTTCGTTGCTTCACCTATGAACAACAACATCAGTGGGAAAAGTGGCTCCCTCTCGCTGAATGGTGGTACAATACCTCTTACCACACTGCCTCTAAAATGGCCCCATATGAAGCAGTCTATGGTCAGGCACCTCCAGTTCTTCTTCCATACACCCCCACCAGTTCACTAGTTCAGGAAGTTGACACGATCCTTCGAAACCGTGATCAGATTCTTCGCATTTTGCGGGACAATCTTCACATGGCAAGAAATCGCATGAAGCAACAAGCTGATCAGCACCGTTCTGAGTGCACTTTTCAAGTCGGCGATATGGTTTTTCTTCGTCTCTAGCCGTACAAGCAGTCCTCCCTAAAACTCAAAGGGCGTCATAAGCTCGCTCCAAAGTTCTATGGGCCATATCAGATTCTTTAGAAGATTGGGTCTGTTGCTTATAAATTGGAACTTCCTCCTTCTTCCCGCATTCATCCAGTCTTTCATGTCTCTTGTCTGAAGAAATTTCTTGGCACCAACATCAGTGGACAAATGATTTTACCCGAACTGGATAATGAAGGATCCATCCTTTTGGAGTCAGAGGCCATCCTCAATTGGCACACTCGTCAGCTTCGCTCTCGCTCTATCACAGAGGTCTTAATTCAGTGGCACGGCATGCAACCAAAGGATGCTACATGGGAAGCACTCCTTCAGATTTAGCAACAATTTCCACATCTAAATCTTTGAGGACAAAGCTTTTTTTTAAGGGGGAGGGGATGTTAGGAACCCATGTCTTTACTTTGTTAATATATTGTTGTTGGACGCATATGCTTTGTAAGTCGTCCCGTAGTATTTGTTGATCAATAGTTTATGTTATTGTTGTTGGCGCATATGCTTTGTAAGTCGCCCGTAGTATTGTTGATCCATACTTTGTAGTGGCCCATGGTTTTGACCCATAGTATTGGCCCCTAGACTTAGTATATAAGTGTGTGTTGAGACCTATGAAGGCACCGTGAAGTTATTTGTATTGAGCTTTCTCATAGGAGGTTGCCCCCTCGAAGTGGCCCGTGATCAATATAAAAGTGATTCTAAGTTCTGTCATTTATGCTATTTCGCATATTTTTATTAATTAATTGTTGCAGGTGCATCACACACACTCTCTATTTATACACTAACTTGACTTGACCTTTACTCAACTAGGTCAGCCTCAACTTAACCACTTAACATAATGCTGACTGGGCTGACCCCCACTAGGGTGATCTAATAACCCTTTGACCCACATGGACGACCCCCAATAGGGTGGTCTAATAACCCTTTGACCCACATGACTTATACAGGGCCGACCCCAACAAGGTGGTCTAATAACCCATCAAGTATAAGTTACGATACTTACAATATACATGACGACACTTCCGTGTAGAGGAATAATAACATCTCTATAGGAATACAACCACTTCCATATAGAGCTATAATAAGATCTCTATAGGAATACAATATACATATATGTGAAATACATTCCGAAGTTACATATACATCAACACTCGCTCTTAACTAGGAAGGTATTTCTCGACACAGGTCTTCTAGCACAAGTCATCTTCTCTAGATCATCGTCACTAGATAATCGTCATTGAGTCATCATCATCGTCACTGCTGATGCTATCTCAATCAATCTCTGAATCTACTCATCATAGGAAGTTCTACAGAGCCAGTCCTTTTTCATACTGGATGTAGGCCCACCACCTGCAGGTCTTCATCATCACTGGCCATACTGTGGAAACCTCAGGACTTATTACGTGCGTCACAAAACCTGGCGGTAACATCCCAGGTTGTTACGAGCACACAGCTCTACCTGTCGGATCTCCTAGGAGCACATTATATATGACCCATCACAAAACCTGGCTGAAGCATCCTAGGCTGTTACGAGCACATAGCTCTACCTGTCGGATCTCCCAGGAGCACATTACATGTGATCTCACCACAAAACCTAGCTGAAGCATCGCAGGCTATTATGAGCACACAGATCTACCTGTCGGATCTCCTAGGAGCACATTACATGTGGTCCACCACAAAACCTGGCTGAAGCATCTGAGGCCTTTTTCATCCTGTCCAGATCTCCCAGGAGAAAATTACATGTGGTCATGGAAAAACCTGGCTGAAGCATTTGAGGCCTTTTTCATCCTGTCCAGATCTCCCAGGAGCAAATTACATGCCATAGGACAAAACCTCGCAAGAGCATCTCAGGATGTTATGGGTACACAAATTCGACTTGAAGATCTACCAGGGCACAAATTACATGTCCTCCCAAAGCAATGTCTCGAAAGAGCATCCTAGGCTATTACGGGTACACAACTCCGACCTATAGGATCTCCCAGACATGCTCATCTGCACAACCTGATCCACGGCCACAAAGTATCATCTTGATACTCATCATACATCATCCTGATGTACACATGATCATTCTGATCATCATCACTGCAACAACCTGCTGCATGTCATCTGGAGCAACATCCTGAAGCTCGTCATCTATGATCATCCCGATCATACACTGCATCCACCTGATGCATACCAAGTATCTACCTGATACATATCATCATACATGATCTACCTGATCATACAATGTATCCACCTGATACATACACAGATACATGATCCACACAATGTATCCACCTGATACATATCAACATACATGATCTCAGTATCCACCTGATACATCTATACATAAATGATTCAACTGATCATATCCAGCATCCAACATGATGCATATATACATAAATGATCCAACTGATCATAACAAGCATCCAACATGATGCAATGATCCAACTGATCATAACAAGCATCCAACATGATGCATATACATATACAGAGTAGTAACTGGAGCATCGTCCTGATGCTCATCATCCATGATCCTCGTGATCATCATAGCATCGTCCTCTTCAGATCATCTCATCGTCCACGAAGCACAACCCAGATGCACATCATCCAGCACTTACACCACCGACATGGGAGAACACATCTACCACCATTCGGGGAAGGCTCCAGCCCTTACTTTTTCACCATGGGAGAACACATCTACCACCATGTGAAAAATGGCTCAGTAATTACATCACGACTAAGGGAGAACACATCAACCATGTCAGAAAAGCTCATGTGCATCTGCATCTTCCAGACTCATCACTTCCCTTTGGAAGGAACCTCGATTTGAAGTGCACCAAGCCTCTCTCTGAAGTACTCAAACTGCACTCTGGCCAACGGCTTGGTCAATACATCTGCAACCTGCTCATCCGTCGCAACATACTCTGGTTTGGCTGTACTCAGTGCTACACAGGACTGCTTCCTGCTAAACCAAGAGATCACACCTGATCCCTATCTGCAACACCACCTGCTCAATCTGAATCAACATAACCCTGCAGGTTAAAATTTTGATTCGCATCATACTTGATACCATAATCAACTGTACCCTTTAGGTACCTCAGAATATGCTTTACAACAACCAGGTGAACACTCCTCGGATCCATCAGGAATTGTCTCAATGTGTTCACCGCAAAGCAAATATCTGGTCTCGTGTTCGTCAGGTACATCAAGGTCCCAATCATCTGACGATACATAGTGATATCAAATGGATCAGATGAAGCATCACACAGAAGCTTCAGGTTCGATGCCATAGGTGTGGCCATATCCTTGCAGTCCATCATCCCGAACCTCTTCAGGATCTCTACTACATACTTCCCTTGTCCAAGGAAGATTCCATCTGCACTTTGCCACACCTCCATGCAAAAAATAAATAGTGCATCATCCCCAAGTTCTTCAACTCGAAATCGGCAGCAAGCTTCCGCTGCATGTCGGAAATCAATCTATCCTCACCGGTTACAAACAGGTCATCCACATAGTAGTATCACTGGATTTCCTTCCTCAACCTTATAGTAAATGTTGGAATCCGCTTTATTCTTGGTAAAGCCCAAACTGAATAGAAAGCTATCTATACTACCATACCAAGTTCTGCACATATATGACTCCCTGTCATGTGTCTCAGAACCAAGTGGATGCACCACATACACTTCTTCTTCAACTACACCATTCAAGAAAGTGTATCTTCCTCTTCATCACTGCAACCAGAGCAAGTACTGATTTAATGGAAGTGTATCTGGCTACAAGAGCAAAAGTCTATATGCTACCACCTGCAACATGCTTGATCTTGTAGATCCTCTTGGAAGTCACTACAGACTCCCCTTCAAGTCTTGGGATTTCATCCCAAACATCTTCATGATCGACTGGTACTCCTCGATCATGGAATTCTTCCCAGATCCTGGGAACTTCAATATCTTCAATATTTTCAATAGATAACTTTGTTGCTAAACAAATGTTGTAGTACTTCTTTTGTAGGTGATGGTATATGATCTTTCCTACACAATAAGTTAAATTGCATGATTAGAAAACATCTCATAGTTTTGAGAACAAATTCTTACACATGAAGAAATATGTCATACAATCATGCAATTATCTTAGCCAATGCTTCAATACAACATTTATCCATATTCCGTAACTTTTTAGATGCCTTCCAATCTCTACCAGAACATTGTTAAGAGTGTGCACAAATCCTAACATGTCAGCAAAGAGGCTTCATTCTAGATAAGTAGCAATGGAATGTTGTACAGTGCCATAGGCCACTTACCCATGTATATTAGTAGTATATTGTTCATCAATGCAACTATTCTAATATGCATAATACACAACCTAATTCTAGGAACATAAGCATATACATCATTGAATAAAATTATGTAAGAAATGACAATTCAAATACTTATGTTTGTTTGGTTGTTGGGTGGACTCCCTCTGAATCTTTGCAACTCCATTCTGATGTGGATTGTGAGAAGTGGTCAACTCCCTCTAAATATCTGCATCCTTGCAGAAACTACTGAAGTGTGCTCCTTTGCTTTCTTGCAGGAACAACTGGAGTGTGCTCCCTCCTTATCTTTGCTTCCTGGATTACCTATCCTTGAACTTATATCCATCCTTAATCACTATGCATGCTTATTAGTATCATCATTGTGTTATCCTTGAGGTCTCATACATAATCACACATTTATTAGTATAATCTTAATACTATCAAAACACAATATTCTTAAACATGTATAGTCATGATCATTCACAGATAATAAACATTAGTATTCAAGGTTTCAGGGAAGTCTTCTTTTACTCATGCATATTCTTATTTGATCATAGGACTCTTCTGATTAGTTAAATCATCAATGCATAAACCCACGATTACTCAAACCTATACCTTCATGATTCTTCTGGTTAGTCATATCATCAATTATGGTAAGAAACATAATATGCATACAACCATGACTATTCAAACCTATGACTTCATGAATAATCATTATCAACAACACAATAGTATAATATCCTAACACAAGGTAGGATTCTAGCTTGATATAGGAAAAACATACCTGGATTAGCATGCTAGCTAGTTATGTCTAACATACCTGCATAATGTCTTCTGGTTCTCTTCAGTGACTTGTGCTAGTAACCTGCATGTCTCATAAGTTAAACATTGTAGAACCAAGTTATTCATACCTCAAAAGTATATCTTCTATGTGATCCATGACAATGGATGAATCTTTGTCTTCATGTCACCAAGATCATATGTTCTTGAAGTAGAACATGATTTGACTTTCTTGGTGTACCTTTTATGTTAGCAAACAACATAAACCTCATACAACATCACAATGCATTAGTACAATCATAAGTGTCAAAACCTTAATGAATGAATATCTTCTATTAAGGTGATACGACAAGTCTAGTAATTAATCAAGATTGTACTGTAATGATATGAAGACAAACATATCATAAACTTAACCATGAACAGAATTCGAAACATACCTATAAGCCATACCTGTCAATATTGATTGTAATCTTCTTATGGAAGGCCTTAGCCTCATCTCCCTCTGAGACAGGAACTTCTTCACTTATGCAGGTGACCAATCCATCTTCTTCTAGGATTAACCCAATCCACTTGATTTGCAAGAACTGGACCTAGAGTTGGATTAGGGTTTGTCAGAAAAACCCAAAAAATTCAAACTTTGAATTTCAAACTTTCGAAAGGATATAAATATGCGCCTTGATGAGCTGATCAAGCTTGTATATTCAGAGTTTGAAAACTACAAAGTTTCACTCCTCAATTTTGCCTTTGAAATTTTTGGATTTACTGGACGTGACCCCGAAATAGGGTTTGATGAAGCCCACTCTTTTGCCTAATCAAAAGGTTTGATCCAAAGCTCTAAGATTCTATTTTTTTGAGGAGCTTCCAGCCGTGGTCATAGATTTCAAAAATTCTCATTTTTGCAGAAGCCCTAATTTTCCACTTTTCCAATCAAAGTCCCGAACTAGGGTCTGATCAAGCCCGGTCTTCTGCCCAACCAAAAATTCTGAACTTGGTCTCTAAATTTCTATTTTGATGAGTAGCATTCAGCCATAATCTCCGATTACAAAAATTCTAACTTTCACCGAAACCCTAAATTTCGGAAACCATGAATGAATGTGCTAAAAAATAATTTTGTTTTGACAGAAATATGTACCTGATTGTTTTTGGTGTAACTCTGCACTTTTGGATCCACAGGGTCTGAAATTTTATTCTGTGGTATCCTGACCTGTCATCTTTCCATCCCGACAGGTCTGACCTCAATTGGATTCTCTGAGAGAGAGTTATTCCAAGTGTCGCAACGTGACCTGTTTATGGGATAAAACAGTAGAGCGAACTTGTACGGCATTCCACGTGTCACTGGTTCAACTTCGGCCTCTGAAAAAGTTTCCTGAGATAGTAAAGTCTGTGCACTACTTGTCACGTGTTACGGAATTTCATTTGGAGCTTCCTCGCCCAAGTTATGACCTTTTTTCCAAGGTCACCTGTTTATGACTGAGATCTGGAAGAGGCAGAAATCCTATATTGTACAGATCATAAATCGCAAAGTACAACGAATTAGAAGTTGTCCTTTAGACACAAGGTACATGGCGATCTTATCTTCGACCTGTAAAAGTTTCAGATCCGAAAACTTCGCCAAAATGGATTTATAGCGAAAGTGCTATGATGACTGGTTTTTGCTATATCAAGCCCTAACATCATAAGTGCAACAAGTGTCATACATGCCATATCATGCCTTCTTTCAAGCTAGCTCTAAAACCATGTTAAGTTTTCATAATTTACTTCAATCTGATCTAGGATCTTAACTATGAGAACAACATGTATAGCAAATCTACAGCATATCAATCATGGACACAATAATGCAAGCACACAAGAGACACAGATTTTATTTGGGGAAAACCATAAAGGTGAAAAACCCCAATAACTTGCTCAGAGATAGATAGAGCAATGATACAACCAGAATACAAGAGATAGTCTTCTCCTAGCAGCAGAGCCTCCTCCTCCACAAGTGCGCCACTCTCCGAAGTGTGAGTGAGAGAATAGAATGTGTAAAATGAGAGAGACACACTCTTTATTTATACACTAACTTGACTTGACCTTTACTTAAATAGGTCGGCCTCAACTTAACCACTTAACATAATGCTGACTGGGCCGACCCCCACTAGGGTGGTGTAATAACCCATCAAGTATAAGTTACGACACTTACAATACACATGATGACACTTCCGTATCGAGGAATAATAACATCGCTATAGGAATACAACCACTTCCGTATAGAGGAATAATAACATCTCTATATGAATACAATATACATATATGTGAAATGCATTCCTAAGTTACATATACATCAACAGTGCCCGTATCAATTGTTAGCATACTTACATTGAGGATCAATTTATCTTTATACTCCACTTGTAATAACAACATCTTCGAGTCGTCACTATGTATAAAGATATATTTCGGCATGACCGCAATTATTCTTGGCCTGTATTGATTTCAACATCCACTGGGGAGATTAACCGATACAAAATTTACCCTAATTATTTCAAGTAAAAGAAGCAAAATTACCATGTCAACAAGACCCAACATCATAAATTATGCTCTGAAGCCGACCCACTGGAGTGCCCAACAAATTATGCAGAAAAAAGCTTCACAGGAAGCTCCAACTTCTTGGATATGTACTGCAAGCCTGGAAGATTCAGAGAATGGGCCAGGTTCAAGGCCCACTGAGTCACAACCGAAACCATAACATTGGACTCGAAAAACTACTCTCAGAAGAAAAACCAAAAATATATCATACACAAAAGGTAAACCAGTAGCAGAGCACACATATATATATTGATAAGAAAGCCCAAAAATATATCATACACATTATTGGGAAGCAAGATGTGGTTGACGAAGGAAATGCAAATCGAAATCCCCAATAGAATGTTCAACAACCAGTGACCCGATACAAGTCATCCAATAACCAGCTCAACCAAGCTCATAAATACCAATATGCATTGTGGTCTAGTGAAGGAATAAGAACATAAGAGGGACTTTGTGCTATAGCCTCCTCCACTTACCAGGCATAATTCACATCTGGTGCTAGTCTCCATGTAGTAACGAATCTGCATGGCATGCAGGTGGAAAAATGAAGATATATAGGAGGTTGTGGAGAATGTGGACATCCCAGGCATACTCGGCAATGAGGGGTTGCAGTTCTCCATGAATAATGCAACATGGCATCGAGGTGCGGGAAACTCAATTCCATTTGAAAAAAAATCATAAGATATAGTATTAAATGTAGGGGTTTGGAAATAGCATATCTTTGTGAATAGACTTCCCAGGAAATGGATCTGGAGTGATCTAGATAGGTTCGACGACTTATTATTATTGTGACTTCCTACTATTGCTTAAAGGTTTTTCGTAAACAATGGACATGAGTGATCTCAATGAAGTAATGGTGCCACAAGGCATTAGAGCTCCATTGAATACTTGGGACTCGGAAATCACAATTGGCAAAGGCTATGAGTCAGAAAAATAAAGCTCAAAGGCAAGAGAAACATAAAACTAAAAGGCATGAGACTTGGGTAAAGTGGCATACCTTCATTCTCTATCCCTTTCACACTTAAAATTTCAATCCTCAATCCTTGCATTCCCTCTACCAAATGAAACTATCGATGTTGATTTCCAATATATTTATAGTCAAACTTGATAACTACCTAGCCCTTTATTGTTTTACTCACATATGTATACATTTTTGTATGACAAAGTAATGTACAAATCATTTTACTTGCTATCGATTACACAGGTTTATATTTATTGCTTATTAGTACTTGAAATAGAGTTTTCCTTTCAATTTCATCGACTACTATCTCTACCATAAATTAGCTACACTTTCTTTCAAACACATGAAATTATATTGTCTACGTACACACAAATTTTTCTCATTTTACAACATATTGAAGTTCATCTCGGCGTTTCATTTCCCCTGCTTTGGGGGTATGCTGCTGCTCTTTGGTGCTGCTCTCGTAGGTCTTCCAATTTGACAGACAGTTATTGAAGACTGATTTCTGTGGAGTGGCTGTAAATTAGGAATCGAATTAACGATTTAATTATCAAGAAAAGGACAAGGGCGTCAAGGGAAGTTGTTAATCACGGTGGATATGAACGTCAAAAAGTATTTGTGGGATGCAAAATATTGTCGATCACTTTGGTATACAATATCCCAAATTGGGTGTACCATAGTGCCCCAGTCTGAAGAGTTTAAGCCCATTTTGAATTACTGAAAAAATTCTAAAAAAATTAATTGAATTCATTTCTGATGCAAACAGATTGCAATAATGTTTCCTTCCTTAATTTAGTTTGTTCGATGTCTATATTTCACAAATAAGTCACTCATACATATGAGGAATTCTATGCAAGGAAATGATTTTGCACAGATTGTAGTTTGATAGTGCAAGATAAGGACACATATATTTTTGAATATGAATACCTAGGATGATGTGTATCATTTTTCTCGCAAGCCAAGGAAACACATAAATAAACACATAGAGCAAAGAAATAGGAAACACATAAAGAAACACATAGAGCAAAGAAATGTACCAATGAGCATTTACTCCAATATTGGAAAAAAATACTAATGGTGTCCTTTTTTTAATATGGTGAAAGTAATTTTTGTTATTAGATAGCATCCTCCTTACACTCATAAATATTCCAAGATTTGTCAAAGAATAACACCATTTAGAGCATATTATGTATTTTCTTCAAAGTGTCACTACATTTCTTATAGTTATAGTGATATGGCACTACGTCATCTCATAAGATACATTCAATCCTCCAAAAATATATGTGCAAAATGACCATTACATTCATACCTCTAAGTTTTTGCATATGTGTCTAAAAGTCTATTTGACTTATATATATATATATATATTCGAAAAAAGATTTTTCGTCTTGTAAAATAAGAATAATTATTGTTTAGTATCAATGGGATCATTCAATGCCTAGGATTACTAGATTGATGGAGACTAGGTATGAGTATCATGCTCTTTGAGCAATATAGTTTTAAACATTTTCAACAATAATTTGATTTTATCCACTCTCTCTAGACATAACTAGAACAATTGAATAACTCTTAGCAAGTGAGGGTGGGCATTTCAAATTCAAAGTTATTGCATTAAGTGTTGGTCACATTTTTTGAGCTCATTCATTTGACTAAATGTAGCCATGAAGGAAAAAATGCTACACTTATTTCCTATATTATAACATTTTTTATTCTTCACATTGTGAAATATCCATAGAAAAATTTAGTTTTTTATTTTTATTCTATTATCGTTTGAAGAAATATATGTTTACAATTTTGTATATTGATTTTGTTTACGTTCAATCTATAACTATGTAATGTTCCTTGCCACTTTTAAATATCTGTGAATGCAACTTAGATAGTCTTTGATTTATTCTTCTTTTTAGATTGATGGATACATAACATAGTAGTCTTTAACAATACTACTCAAACTCAGAATTTGATGGATGAGAAATAATATCTTACATTAGGAGTAAGGTTTGTGTGGACTTAAGAAGCTCCCTTTACACATCCCAAGTTGGATGGTAAACTTACAATAGACATTTCAATGACCCCATCTAACCAGGGACCCACCATCAATCATATAAAACATTGTACATCTTAGTTTATACCTCATAAATCCACTTAGATCACTCAATGTCATTAGAAATCATACACAATTTTAGTTTGGTCTTCAATTTTCAAATTTTTTGTCAATATTTTCTCAAATATGTGAGAAGATTAATCTGCGATCTTAGATCTTATCTTCTAAAACCTGCACAAATAAATCTAGAATCAATGATCACAATAAGTATTGTACAAGTAAATATACAGATTTCAAAATAAATAGATTTCAAAAGGGTAGAACAATAGATATTCATGGAATCACTTACCTTGGAGATCAAGGATAAGGATGCAATCTTTAGGAGTCTCCATCCTGAACCATACTCTCCTCCCTTAACACACTACTACATAAAGGATGGTTAATGTAGATACAATATAAGTGTTACAAATATTAGCCCACGCTTTGTGGCTATTAATTTTTAATTTATCAGTAAACTAGCAATGTGTTTCTCCACAAAACTGATGTAGATAGATGGCTCTGTTCTAGGTATGTTTATATATTGATTTGCAATTATGAGAAGGTTTGTTATGGATTTCCTTTGGGTGGTATGTTCTATTCGGTAAGACTATTGAAAGTGTAGGCATGAAAGGTGAGGAATAGAATAATGTGGCGAGAATGACAAACTTGGCTTGGCATCTGGATACAAGGCTACTTAGGCTTGACATTGGTAACACTGAATTTCAAGGCTTGACCTTCACGCCAATGTCATGCACTACAACATTAGAAGGATTGCGAATTGCACGACCATTCTCCTTCGATTGCTATGCAAAAATGAAAGACACTTCATCTGTCACACTTCGAAAAAAGGAAGAGGCGTTGCTTCATTCCCTGTCCCTTTAACACTTAAACTTGCAACCCTCAATCCCTGCACTCTCCGTACCAAATGAAAATACAAATGTTGATTGCCAATATAATCATAGTTAACCTTGATAACTACCTAACCCTTTATTGTTTACTAATATATGTATACTTTATTGTATGACAAATGAATGTACATTCCATTTTACTTACCATCGATTATATGAGTTTCTATTTATTGCTTATTAGTACTTGCAAGAGGGTTTTCCTTTCAATTTCATCGACTACTATTCCTATCATAAATTATCTAGACTTGCCCTCAAACACATAAAATTATATTGTCTACATACACACAACTTTCTCTCATTTTACAATGAAGTTTTTCTCGACGTTTCATTTTTCCCACTTTGGGGATATGCTAGTAATAAATTGTATGACAGGTTTCGTATCGAGAAAAATTGTACCGATTCATGTACGTAATACCGCACTTGTCTCGTCATTACAAGTTCCGTGTGCATTTGAAATCTGTTTGAACTCGGCTGACCATTCTCAGCCAATAATTTATGTAGTGTAGATAATTTTTGAATAATGTTTATAGATAATTTCTCATTGAATAAAAGCTTTTAACTTAATTATCTTTGATGTTTTGATAGACTGAATTAGAGCACATGTTAATCCCTTATTTTTAAGATAATTACAAGAATTTTGCATAGATCAATGCTTTACTTACTTTTGAGATAATTACGAGAACATTCGTATTCATAAATATATAAGAATTAAACGGTCTGTTTTAGATAATTACTATAGATATAATAAGACACTTTATCTTAACTTTAATTCTTTACATATTTATTTTCATGTTATTAGAGATATCTTTATTTTCATGTTTTAATTTATCACTTTTGAATATATAAAAATATTTATCATATTTTTTTTTTTATATAAAGGATAATTTTTTTATTTGAAATGTTATAAAAATATTAAAATTATTGAAATAATATAAATGTTTTCAATTATTATTTATTATACAAATAAAAGTTCCCTAGTGGATTCAATGTTATAAAAGTATTAAAATTATTGAAATGATATAGATATTTTTAATTATTGTTTATGATACAAATTTAAAATTTATATTACATTTTATAACAACATTTCTATCAATTATAAATGTTCAATTTTTATGTTTTAAAATATTTTTAAATGTTTAATTTTTATGTTTTAAATTTTTTTTAACTAATTAGAAAATTATTAACCAGCTATGTAAATTCAATACTCTTTATCTTATTATTGAGTGTGTGTTTTATATATGAAAGTAAATATAATATAATATTGTTTTCAATTTCTCTTTGTTTGCAAAGTAATTCTACATGTTATTCCTTATTTGTATTTTTATCTTTATATTTTTTCCACAAGCTTAACTTAATTTGAGAATTTCTATCTTTTTATAGATGTAGTCTTCAAAGAATTATTATTTTATTTCATATTAGTAAAATCTTATTTTCTCAATATTTTTACCATAACTTCTTTATTACTTTTTTATACAATATAATTTAAAATACACATTCATATAACATATAATTATACTATTCTACTATTATCTATAAAACTTCACACTTCTCACAATAACCATCTTATTTTACTTATATATAATACAATAAATCAATCAATTGTATATATAAATATAATAATAAAAATAATATTAATATTATTTAATTATATCCATTTATAATATTTAAAATTCAATAATAATAAATTATTTAAAATCCCGATAATGTTTTTTTAATGCTTCCTAAGTTTTGATCTAAAAAATATAAAGGCTTATTATAACTACTTTGTATTATGATATTTAAAATAGCTATTGAATCGAGGTTTTCATTGTAACAACCATCACTCCTTGAAGCACTAATAAAGCCCATATTACCTTCCAATATTACCTTCCACCACTTACATGGGGAAGGATTTGCAAGATTATATTCACCAGGTAATTGACTTTTTGCAACTGATAAAAATTCCAATATGGGGACAAACCCCTAAGTATATTTCCAACAAAGATCACTGCCCAAATAAGCCAAGATGTAGTGGGGGAATTTGTGGATATTCCTCTTTCCAACCTTGATGATCCCTTTCTACAAAAGTTGGTTGATTTTGGCAATAAGAATGACTTAGGATTAGTAGAAGATACCCGCAATGTGTGTCAGGTGCTTGACAGGGATATTGTCCCCATAATTACCATTGTGGATGACCCTTAGGTGACCATTGCAGATATTCCTAGGGTTCTGGTCACCAATGAGACAAAACGAACATGCGACATGGCTACATGGACCTTATAAGCCAAGGATACACCTTCTTCTTCCACCCCTAAGGCGATTGAGGGGAATGATATAGGTCATTCTTGATGGGGACTTGATGTAGTAGGGGTAGGCAGTAATATGGGTGATGCAAGTAGAATCTAAAGAGAGGAGCCACCAAATGGAAATTAGGTTTTGAAGTAGTGTGCCCAAGATATAGGGGCTAAAATAGGTGAGCTTGATAAGGATGTTCCAGACATTGAGATATAGGATCCTTTGCTAGAAATTTCTCTTGAGACTAGGTCTCCTGATAGGGGCGGAATCGACCACAACCAAATCCAACCCGTACCTTCCCAGGAAATAGGGTGATTTCTGAATCGAACCCCTGACTTAGCTAGAATAAGCCAAATCCTTCTTAGTCGTGGCCTCTTGCCTTCAGGATGGGCCTTCCGCAACGTCCTGGCATCTCCTTCCTCCGAAATGGGCCTTCCGCAATGTTCTTGCGGAAACAACTTCTTCTCGTAACCATGGCATCCTTTTGCAACTATCCTTCCGCAATCATCTTTCTGTAACCTTCCTTCCACAACGGTCTCTCCGAAATGCAGGTTGCGGATTGTGGGGCACTCCTCGTGCTTCCTCCGAAAATATTCCTGCAATGCTCTTCTGCAAATCAGATCCCGCAATTCCTCCCTGATATCCTCCGCGCTCCTTTCTTCTACAGAATGTCTTCTCCGCTGTCGATCCTTTGCGGATCTGATCCCGACCGTTGATATCTGATCAATGTGGAACCCTCCACTTTGGCTTGCAGAATTGCTAATTCCCTCGCACGTTCAGTTCGTGCAGCTTTTCCCTGTCGTCGATCTCCTCCTCGGCTTGATCTGATCCATTCGACTTCAGCTCGTCGACACTACTATGTTACACTATGATTTCTTGGTCAATTGATCATGGAATCGATCAACCCATCTCAACCCTCGTCTGGATCTAAGGGAAAATTACACACAACCAATAAATCCACTTATACTACTTAAGGGTGATCGATTTTCCAACAATTAGTATGTTATTACTATGCATGGAAATCACGTGAACATGAAATAGGGATTCATTCACACAAAAATCAGGCCAAAAATTGCACACATCTCTACCTGACAGAATCTCGAAGTGTTCTTAACTCAAATGCACAGAAACCTATCAAGCACAAAGAACTTCTAATTTTATTCATAGATGAGCATGAAAACTACATTCCATTCGGAACGACTGACACAACCCATAGCCGACCAACACCGACCAACAACCTCCACATTCACCAACAAAAAACAACAACAACCCCCTTTTCTCATTCAACTCTTCCCTATTTATTTACTCGGCTTCCCCCCAAACAGAATCGTTCAATCTTGAAACAAACTAACAACCTAACAACTCGACCACTCTCCATGACGACGGTGTCTTCATCATTATTCAGTAGACTTCCTAACTGGCTTGATCTCCACGTAGGGAGTATCAACTCACCATTGTGTCCTAGCTTCTAAAAAACGAACAACACATGAGACGGTTACATGCTTTGTGAATCATAATGATTACAAAAAACAGATCACACTATCCACATCAGAACAACTCATCCCCATGCTAGCCACAACATGTGACCACGTAGTCACATTGCTGACTCAGCATTGATGCTCCCGCATTAGACTCCCAAGATTAAAATTTCCGAATCCCTGTTCAGCAAGTCAACTACTGAGAAACCCTTTGTCTCCAATTCTTTAGAATTCATCCATGTAGAATATTCTACAGGATGTCCTTTCCATTTGACCAAGTATTCCAAGTAATCTCCCTGTCTGTTACTCATTGCCACTCTAGTATCTAAGATAGATTCAGGTTCTGTTGGCTGGGCTATAGGCATTTGGTTCAGCCATTGAAGATCTTCCACTTTTGGCACTTGTCCTGTATAATATGTCACATAAGTATATAGGTCTGCAACATTAAAAATAGGTGATATACCAATCCCTGTTGGAATTTCCAGTTCATAGGCATTTGCTGAAAATTTTCTGAGTATTATGCAAGGTCCAATATTTTTCATCTTCAACTTGTTGTACTCTCCTTTTGGAAACCTCTCTTTCCTCAGATGTGCTAAAACCAAGTCTCCCACTTCATAGTTTTTCTCTCTTCTCTTGGAATTTGCTCTAGTTTTGTAATTACTGTTACTCTGCTACAATCTTGCCTTGAATTGGTCTTGTAGTTCACTGATCCTTGTCGCAAACTCCTCTCCATCTACGTTTCTCTTCTCTAATTGATCCAAATCATGAAGTTCACACACTCCTCTTGGATGCATTCCATACAAAATTTGGAATGGTCTCATTCTTGTACTTCGGTTTGGTGATTCATTATATGAAAACTTTGCTCGAGCTAGCACTTTATCCCATTGCTTTGGACTCTCTCCAATTAGAATTCTTAACATGTTACCCATACTTCTATTTACCACCTCAGTTTGGCCATCGGATTGTGGATGATATGTTGAACTGAAGTTCAACTTAGTACCCAACATTTTCCACAAGGCTCTCTAGAAATGACCTGTGAACTTCACATCCCTATCAGATACAATACTCTTGGGTAAACCATGTAGCTTCACCACTTCACTGAAAAACAAATTAGCAATGTGTGTGGCATCACTAGTTTTATAACATGGAATGAAATGTGCCATCTTAGTGAATCTATCCACCACCACAAAAATAGAATCATTTCCCTTCTGAGTTTTTGGCAAACCCAGAACGAAATCCATACTCACAGAATCCCAAGGCCTAGTTGGAATAGGCAATGGTGTGTACAAGCCTGTGTTTTGGCTTCTTCCCTTGGCATGTTGGCATACCCTACATATGCTCACAAACTTCTCAACTTCAGACCTCATCTTTGGCCAAAAATAAAAATGGCTCAACTGTCCAAAAGGTTTTATCACTTCCAAAGTGACCTGCCATTCCTCCACTATGCTTCTCCTGTATCAGGTTCTCCCTCATGGAACAATTGGGAATACAAAGTTTATTGTTTTTAAAGAGTAAACCTTCCTGTAACATATACTCCATCAATGGATCCCTGTCCACCTCCACAGGATTCTTACAAACTCTGTATGCATCCTAAAAATCAATGTTAGCTTTATACAAACCTCTTAAGTGCTCAAATCCTAAGACTTGGATCTGACTTTCTTGCACCATCAATTGTCTCCTGCTTAAGGCATCAGCTACTTGATTTGATTGTCCACTTATGTGCTTTATCACGAAGGTAAGGTTTTGCATGAACTCAACCCACTTGACATGCTTCTGATTCAACTTAGGCTACTGCATGATGTACTACAATGCATGATTATCATAAAACAAAACAAACTCCCTAGGCATCAAATAATGTCTCCAATGCTTCAGTGATTGCACAATAGCATAAAATTCCTTGTCATAAGATGAATACTTATGTTTGGAATCATTCAACTTCTCGCTGAAATATGCTATAGGTCTATCTTCCTGATTGGGTACAACTCCAATTTCTACCCCACTGGCATCACACTTCACTTGGAAAGGGTGTTTGAAATCTGGTAACTTCAACACTGGTTGCTCAGTGATCTTCTTCTTCAAGTACTGAAAGCTTCTTTTAGCCTCTGCTTTCCATTGGAATGGTTGTTTTTCCTTCCTAATTGTCTCAATGATAGGTGCACAAATACCACTGAAATTCTTTATAAACTTCCTATAAAAACTTGCCAATCCATGGAAACTTCTTACCTCAAAAATGTTCTGAGGTGAAGGCCAATCAATTATTGCTTGCACCTTTTCTGGATCCATCCTCAATCCATCTCTTGAGCTAACAAAACCCAAATGCACCAGTTCTGATTTCATAAACGTACACTTCTTCACATTTACAAACAAATTTTCCTTCTGTACAATTTCTCAAAGACACATCTTAGATGCTTCAAATGTTCCTTTTCTGTTTTACTGTAAATCAGAATATCATCAAGGTAAACTATCACAAACTTACCTATGAAATCTCTCAAGACTTCATTCATTAATCTCATAAAGGTACTTGGTGCATTGGACAGTCCGAATGGAATAACCAACCACTCATACAACCCATCATTGGTTTTAAAGGCTTTCTTCCACTCATCTCCTTCTCGAATCCTGATCTGATGGTATCCACTCTTTAGATCTAATTTTGAAAAGCATGTTGCCCCACTGAGGCAATCCATCATGTCATCCATCCTTGGTAATGGAAACCTATATTTGATGGTAATCTTGTTAATTTATCTGGAGTCAATACACATCCTCCATTCACCATCCTTCTTTGGGGTAAGTACTGTTGGTACTGCACATGGAGTCAGAATTTTCTGAACCAACCCCTTATCTAACAATCCTTGGACTTGCCTTCTAACTTCTTCATTCTCTTGAGGTGCCAATCTGTATGCTGCCTTGTTTGGTAAGCTTGCTCCAAGAATAAAATCAATATGGTGACTTATATCCCTCTTTGGTGGTAACTCATTGGGTAAGTCATCTACCACAATGTCACTGAATTCTTTTAGCATCTCTTGAATCTCCTCAGGCGGATCTATAATATTGGTTTTCATTACTACTACTCTAGGCTTACATACTACAGCATGATTTAGTTTCTCCTCGTCAATCTGCTGCAAATACTCTTTCCCTATCAACATCAGGACCTTAGATGTCTACTACTCTGTTGAATTCTCTCCTTGTAAAGGATGAAGAATATGTTTTATCCCATCTTGCACAAAACTATGAGAGTTCCTCCTACCATCATGCACTACCCTTTTTTCAAATTGCCAAAGTCCCCCAAGAAGAATATGGCAAACATCACATATAATCTTGTCCTTATATGTGCCTACTTGAAAATCAACTTCGCACAGTTCACTTACCAGGATTTGATGTCCCTTGTGCAACCAGGATACTTTGTATGGAACTGGGTGCTTGGCAATTTGAAAAAAGGGTAGTGCACTACCCTACCGTTGAGACATCAAAGTTGATCCCGACCGTTGATCTCTGATCAATGTGGAACCCTCCACTTTGGTTTACGGAATTGCTAATTCCCTCGCACATTCGGTTTGTGCAGCTTTTCCCCATCGTTGATCTCCTCCTCGGCTTGCTCTGAGCCGTTCGACTTCAACTCGCTGACACTACTTTGTTACACTACGATTTCTTGGCCGATTCATCATGGAATCGATCAACCTAGCTCAACCCTCGTCTAGATCTAAGGGAAAATTACACATAATCAAGAAATCCACTTAAACTACTTAAGGGTGATCGGTTTGCCAAGAATTAGGATGTTCTTACTGCGCATGGAAATCACGTGAACACGAAATAGGGATTCATTCACACAGAAATCAGGCCAAGAATTGCACACAGCTCTACCTGACAGAATCTCGAAGTTTTCTTAACTCAAATGCACAGAAACTTATCAAGCACACAAAACTTCTAATTTTATTCATAGATGAGCATGAAAACTACATTCCATTCAGAACGACTGACACAACACATAGCCGACCAACATCGACCAACAACCCCCACTCTCACCAACAGAAAACAACAACAACCCCCTTTTCTCATTCAGCTCTTCCCTATTTATTTACTCGACTTCCCCCCAAACAGAATCGCTGAATCCTGAAACAAACTAACAACCTAACAACTCGACCACTCTCCATGACGGCGGTGTCTTCATCATTATATAGTAGACTTCCTAACTAGCTTGATCTCCACGCAGGGAGTATCAACTCGTCACTATGTCCTAGCTTCTAAAAAACAGACAACACATCAAACGGTTACATGCTTTGTGAATCAGAATGATTACTAAAAACAGATCACACTGTCCACATCAGAACAACTCGTCCCCGTGCTAGCAACAACATTTAACCACGCAATCACATTCCTGACTTAGCATTGATGCTCATGCATCATCTCCTCTTAACATCCTATCAACAATGGTGCACTTGGAGTAACTTGCCCGTGGTTTGATCCATTGCTGCACCATTCTCTTCAATTCTCTTCATATGTCAAGAATACATTGACATCATAACTTTGTTGTTAGAGGCCCCTCAAGAACAAGTGGCTCATGAATTTCATGCATGAAAGTAAGTAGAGGGTGTAACTCACACTCCATCCTTTTTCAACGCCAACCTCTCACATGGTTGTTGTTGGTATATTTAAGTCATGTACAGGATAACTTAAATATACTATATGTGTCTTAAATTGATTTTAATTATTATTCATATACAAAATGGCCTAAATATTTAATTGTAATAACGTTTATAAAATGTAGCTCACTAATTGAGTGGCATGCATGCAACACACAAACACGGCATTAAGACTTGACATTTTAGTATGGATTTTGAAAATAAGTCATATACAAACGTGGATTTTCCATGTTGGTTTGGTAGAGAAAAAATGTTCATTTTGTTATCTCTCCTCAGTCAAGAATATCATTGAGCCGTGATTTACAAGGTTTCCGAAAAGAGAAAATGAAATCAGAAAATTACGAGCTTTGAAAATGAGTCGGAAGAACGTTGTTACGTTCACTTTTACTCAATAATTCAGTATCGCTATAATTTAATTTATGACTTAACTTGTGTACTTTTAAGATATTCTAAAGAAATGTTGTGTGTTTTAAGTGGATGAAGTTATCACCATCATAATATTCAATTTAAATAAAAATAAAATATTTAATATACTTCTTATTATTCATAATTTTAAATTAAATCTAAACAAAATGATTTTAATATAAATTTAAAAAAGATAAAGTTAAATATAAATTTAAAAAAGATAAAGTTAGCACCATCATAATATTTAATTTAAATAAAAATAAAATATTTAGTATACTTTTTATTATTCATATTTTTAAATCATATTTAAACAAAATGATTTTAATATCAATCAAAAAATGATTTTAATATAATTTAAAAAACTAAAAATATATTTTAATATAGTTCACAAAACGATATGGTCACACCCCATAGGATTCCTAGTTTGATTTAGTTTTTACAGTGATTTAGTCTTTTGTAAAGACACAACTCCAAAGATTAGGTATGAATTTCAAAGGCTTTGTTGAATAGGTTATTTAACCTAATAAAGACTAAGTGTAAGTATTGTTTTCATAAATAGATCACAAATAGATATCCCATTCACTACTTTTTTTTATTAATGGATGTTTTCATATTATAAGAAAAATGTAATTCATTTTAATATTTTATTTTAGATAATTTTATTTGTTTGTATTGATTAAAAGTACTTAAATATTAATAATTGTAATTGTAAATTATCTCATATAGGGTTTAATTCTTATATATAATTTACGTTTTAATACATTTTGGTATATGCTAATTTTTTCTTAGCTAGAAAATATGTTTTTTTAGGTTTTATCTTATTTTATGATTTTAGTTGTGTATAATTTGTTTTGTTTTGATTGTGTAGAATAATTTCAGTTAAAATTTTAATATTTTGATATGGTGAATTAATTTATTTAAAATATAGAATATGTATTTTATATTAATTAACTTTAATTAATTTTAATTATGATCACAATTTTAATATTTTGATATGGTGAATTAATATAGGTCAAAGTTTTACAAAAAAAAATTATATAATGAATTAACATAGATCAATATAAGATAAATTTTTTTATATGATGTATTAGTATAGATTAATGCTTTACTTTTAATATAATTTTTTTATAAAGTGAATTAGCATAGAGCAATGCCTTAACTTTAAGATATGGCTAATTAACATGGTGAGTTAGGTAGAATTTAAATGCATGTTTTAAGTGTTTTTTTTACATAATTAGATTAGATTTAATGAAGAGCTTCTATCTCAACTTTAATGTTTTATATATTTAATTTTAGGTTATTAAAGCTATCTTTATTCTTATATTAGAATTTGTTGGAATTCATCTCGATTTTTGTAAATAATAATGGTGTAAATAATTTCAGTTTTTAGTTATGGAAGATGATGAGTCTAAAAACTCCTGGAATCCAAAGTCCAAGGTCCAAGGGACTCCCACGTAATGTATAAATAACGCATTTGGAGAATGAATTGAATCCGGGATTTAATCCTTTCAATTGGTATCAGAGCAACCAAGTTGCTGCCTGCTCTCTTCCTGCTTCCAATGCATCGATTTGCCACATTCATGATGGTGCATCTGCCTGGAAATGACGCCTAAACACTAATTTGATTCTGTGGTATTGTTTGAACGATGAACTCCTCATCACGCTACTGTTGAAGCTCTTAACCCTAACTTTGATGCTATACACTCCTCTCATATAGGGATCTCTCCATTGGAGTTGAAACTTCTGTCTGAGTGAGTCCATGTTTTTGTGGTTGTTGCGTCCAAAATTTAATGTGAAGAGTTGTGCTGCACGTTTTTGTGTGAATTATGATACAGTTTGTGTGGGCTGCGAATAATAACTGCGTCCATGTTTTTATATGCTGCATGACCTCCTTTGAATCTGCATCGTTGAATGCTGCATTGGATTGCAAGCTCAACCTCTCCTTTGGAACACGACCCCTCTTCTTGCTACCGTGTAGTTTGATATCGTTTTGCATGGGATGCATTCATGTTTTGTAAGAAGTCTGTTATGTGGAACACTATATTGAAGGTTTCAAAGAGACACGATTGCCACCACATGCAGAATGTGAGAAGAGAGCCCAACTAGCGTTGGATATTGGTGGCTTCTGTCTGTTGCGACCTTACTCTAAGGTGATGTGTATTTTTGACCTTTCCATTTAATTGCTGCGAGCTACCACGACTACCTCGAGCTGTGTGGGATTGAGACCTACCTCTCGTGGAGCTGCAAGGACTGCATCTTGTGGAGACTATGTGTTATGCAAAATGCTTTAGTGAAGATATAGTGGAGAAATGCGAGCATGAGGCTACCCTCATTAGCAAAGACACTTATCCAGAATGGTCGAGGAAGAGAAAGGCTATATTCGTCTACAATGTTCTATGGAATGACATCTACGAAGGAAAAACCATTCACACCGATGAATGCACATTCATCAATTCAGATCCAAAGCCTCCAACATCAAAGAAAGAACTTGTTATGTGGCAGAGAAAAGACAAGAAAGCCTTAACCATGATCTCTGCTACGTGAGCCAACATATATTTCCTGCAAAATCATGTTTTGAATCCTTAAAGACTTTAAAAGATTTGTATTACTCACACTCTGAAATGGAAGTAATTCAGTTAATGTTAAAGCTATTTAGTCTGGAATTAAAGGATAATGATCCTATGCTGGTTGCATCCGAGATCAAAGCAATCATGCACACGATTCAAGCCTCTAGCATGAAACCAACCTTCCACTTGCATCATTTGTAAAGTCTCTTTATCTTGCTCACTCCAACTATCTTTCAAGTCTTTGCAATAAAGTGACAAGTTCAAAGACCTCACCTTTGACACCCTCGTAGAGAAGATTGCAAACATAGAGAAAGCATTTGGAGAGAAGATAAATGAGAATATTGGAGAATCTATTTGCTTTGCTCAGAAAACAAAGAACAATCCTAAAGACCCTTCCAAGGGAGAAAGCAACAAAAGAGGCAAAGGAAGAAGAAATTTCAGAGGGAGACGGGGAAGAAACAACTCAAGTAGAATATCATATATGAAGTGAAAGCACTGCAGAAATACTGGACATGAAGTAGATCAATGTTGGGATTCTTAGGACTCCATCAAAGGAAGACACAATCAGAATAACGAAGACACGAATACAAACCAAGAGGCTGGTAAAGCCCATGATTTTGCTCATTGTATTGTTGCACATTGTAATCTTGGAATTAATGAAATAACCTCTCTTTCATCTTACAAAGATTGTTGGTTGCTTGATAATGGTGCAACATCCTGTATGACTTTTAGAGAAGATTGATTTGAAGAACTGAATGACCTTTGTTGATGACTATAGTAGAATCTTTTGGGTATACTTGTTGAAGACAAAATTTGAAGCATTTCAAACTTTCAAGAAGTTTCGTGCATGGATAAAAAATCAAGCACAAGCACATATTGGTACATTTCGATATGATAATGTTAAAGAATATACTTGTAAGGTATTTGAAGTTGTAAGGTATTTGAAGACTATATTTGCAAACATGGGATTACACATCAAAATTTAGTTCGCTACAATCCCCAACAAAACGATGTCGCAGAAAGGATGAATAGAACCTTAATGAATACAATATGCAAAATGATGTTTTTCAAGAATGTGAAGCTAATGTTTTGGGGTGATTCAGTGATATGTGCAGCATATTTGAGAAATAAAAGTCCATCTCATGTTCTTGAAGATAAGACTCCACATGAAATGTGGTTTGGACACTTTCCTTCGGTTAGGCATCTTAGGTTTTTGGTTCCACTTGCTATGCCTTAATGCCAAAGGAGCAAAGAAACAAGCTTGGTGCTAGAAGTTGAAGATGCATTCAGTTCACTTCAATTCCTAACTAGGTCTTAGAAGTCAAATTATTTCTTGTTTACCTCATCATAAATGACTCATCTAGGACATCTTCACTACTAGTTAGGAAGTGAAGTGACTCAACATCCTAAGTACATATTCATTTATCATAAAAATTATATTGAAGAACTATTGAAAAGATTTGGCATGAAAGACTACACTCCGCTCTCAAATCCAATGGAATAGAAGCTAAAGCTCACATCAAGTGAAGGAAAAGAATTTGAGAATGCAACCAAGAACAGTTAACTTGTAGGAATCCTTATCTACCTTACCATCACCAGACCATATATTTCTTATGTTGTTATCATTCTTTCATGGTTCCTGCACAAACCTTGTGAAGGACAAGGGTCTGCTGCAAAAAGGGTTCTAAGATACTTAAAAGGGACTCAAGACTTTGGACTCAAGTAATCTAAGGTGGATGACTTCAAACTCATTGGGTACTCTAATTCAGACTTCGATGGCGACAAAGAAACATGAGTGTCCACTTCTATAAACACGACGAGTCTTGGATCAACAACTGTCTCCTAGAGATCACACAAATAGTTAGTTCCAAAATATTTGAAAATAGAAGAAGAATATGTACCTACTGCAGAAACAACCTAAGAGATTGTGTGGCTCAGGAAGATACTTGAATATTTGTTGGAGAAACAAGAGAACTCCACTCCAATTTTGATTGACAACACTTCTGCAATCAAGTTGGCCAAGAATCCCAGATTCCATGATCGAACCAAACACATCAACACAAAGTAGATCATTTGATTCGACATCATGTAGAGGCCAAGACAGTTCATTTACGTCATTGTTCCACGAATGAGAAAGTTGCAGACATCTTCATCAAAGCACTTGGACGAGAAAAGTTTGAAAGATTTAGAACCATTCTCGGACTTACAAACACCCCTTCGGATTAAGGGGGGGAATGTTGGAATCCTACGGGATTTTTGTAAATAATAATGTTGTAAATAATTTCAGTTTTCAGTTATGGAAGATGAGGAGTCTAGAGACTCCAACGAATATCTCGGAATCCAAAGTCCAATAGACTCCCACCTAATGTATAAATAAAGCATTTGGGTAAAGAATGAATTGAATCCGGGAGTTAATCCTTTCATAATTGATTACTTTTGGATATATATATAGATAGTTATCACAATCTCTTTGCAATAATAATAAAAAATTCTCATAAATATATAAAGAATAATATTTTTTTTATTCAATGTTATAAAAAGTATTAAAATTATTAAAATGCTATAGATGTTTTTAATTATTGTTTATTATATAAGTGAAATTTTTCTCATAAATGTATAAATATTTAATTTTTTTATTCAATCTATAAAAACACTAAAATTATTGAAATGATAAATATTTAATTTTTTTAATTCAATCTATAAAAATATAAAAATTATTGAAATGATAGAGATGTTTTTAAGTATTGTTTATTAGAGAAGTTTTACAACAAGATCACAATTTATATTACAGTCTAATATTATATTCTAGCAATATCCTTATCAATTATAAATGTTATTTTTTATATTTTAAAACATTTTTAACATCCTTGTTTGCTTACATATAAAAAAATATTAAAAATATATATAAATTATATGTATAAATTACATATGAAGATAAATATAATAGAATACAATATTTTTATTTACATCCACTAGAGATAGGATCAATGGGATCTACAACAAAAGTTGACATTTACAACTCTCATGTCTTTTATTTCAAAGATGTTTAACATTTGCAAGTCTTCCTTTATCTCAAGGATGTTTAAACATGTAATATATATTTTTGGTGGTGTCCTAAAATTTCGTTAATATAATTGAATTTTTTTGGGTGATAAAGTATTTACAAGCTATCTAAGGTAGTAGAATCTTCATTTTGAATTGAGTGCTTTGTTCTAAATTTCTCCTTGTTTGCCAAGTAATAAAATACATGTTATTCTTTGTTTATATTTTTTAATTTTTCTATTTTCTCCACTTCTAAGTAATGAGAGTTTAGCCTAAATTAACAATCTCTAGTCTTGAAAGAATTATTAGTTAATTTCATGTCGATAGAATTTCATATTCTCAAAAAAATTTCACCATGATTTCTCTCTATTACCCTCTTTTGTACAATATAATTTAAAATACACACATTCATATGACATATAATTATACTATTACATTTTATACAATAGAATTTAAAATACACACATTCATATAACATATAATTATACTATTATTCATAAAAATCACAAAACTTCACACTTCTCATAGTAACTATTTTACCAATATTTTAATACAATAAATCAATTATATATAAATATAATTAATTAACATATATATATATATATCTTCTGAATGGAAAATATCCATCATTCTAAATCAAGAATGGCCATTGACTGTTCTTTATAGAACTTACATTGTACAATGTATTCTCAAAATTACAATGGTGGCTATTTCAACCACCGTCATCATAATGACATATCAGAAGTATAGTAATTTTAGTGTGTTCAGAAACTTAATTCTGGATTGCTTTACAAATATCAAAAAAACTTTGTCCCTTTGTGTCAAACTGTGTAGTGAAGCAGACTTTCTGCAACTGCCAAAAAGCTCACTTGCCAGAGTGCAAATCTTATAATGGAATGGTGAAATTGATTGCGTGACCATTGGAGACTTCTTCTCCCTCAATTACACCAGGTAGAATTGCTAATGCCAGTTTGGAGAGGGTGTCTGCTTCGGTATTTAGCTCTCTGTAAACATGGGTGAATGATAACAATTCGAATGCAGGCTTTAGAGAATTGATCTCTCTGAGCAGATCCAACAAATGTGGCACTTTTATAGTGCTGAGGCCTTTTACCCGATCAATAACTGCTTTTGAGTCCCCGTAGATGTGTAACTTAGGAATTTGTTTATCCCTGGCGATTTTTAGAACTGTCCATAAAGCAGACAATTCTGCTTTAGTGTTGGTGGCTTGTCCCAAAGCCAATTTAGGCGTGATTTTTCTGGACTCAGACAAGTGGATGATGCTTCCGGCTCCTCCTATCTATGATTCCCCTTGGCTGGCTCCATCGAAAAAAAACCAGGGGAGACTCTTATCTATCTCCAAAGCGGTGATGACTCATGGTTTGATTTGTTTGGGTGCAGATTTTAGTTCCATAGTTTTTTGTATCAGCAGGATGGATGTGATATCAACATGCGTCCACCGTTCTTTGAAAATTGCTCTGTTTCGGGCTTCCCAAATGCTATAAACAAAGAGAGCAGGGAATGTGTCATAGCTGCTTACCCCAGTGTGTCCCCACCAATTTTGAATCCTTTGTTCTAGGGATATGGCTGAGTTTATGAGCATAGTATCCTGAGAGAATATTTTAGCTGCATTTTCCCAGACTGCTCCTGCATAAGGGAAAGCTTCAAAGAGGTGAGCATAATGTTCCTCATTTGTCTTGCACATAACACAAAATTGGGACCTTGAAAACCTCTTTTCTTCAAATTTTCCCATGTTAGGAGTTTGTTGTTTAAGGCTAACCAGAAGGTTATCATTGTTTTTAAAGGGTTATTAGTTTTCCATAATTTTTTCCACCACCAGCATTTCTCTCTATCAAAATGTTCCTGAACAGCTGATTCATATTTGTTTTGCTGAGTAGTTTCCATTAACAGAGTTTTTGGTCCATACCAATTTATCCTGATCATCCTATACTAAATGGAAAAAATTTAGAACCAGCATATTTACATATATTTCCCATTCTTCAGCTTCGTTTCCACTAAGTCTTAAAGTCTGTGCATTCTTCGAGCCTTCACTTCCTCTGGGTCGTGGATGATGTGATTGTACATCAGCTAATTTCAATATTCTTTGTGAATTTAGAATTGTCAGCAGTGTTCTTGAGAGCTTGTAGTTATCTCTGGCACCAACCCAAGGATCTTCTCCCATTCTTATGCTTTTACCATTCCCTGCCTTCCAAGCTGTCCAATTACCAACCATGGGAAAGGCCAATACCAGAGCTTTCCAACCAGTCGAGGCATTTTTGTGGGATTTAATGGGAGTCCTGAACCAATCAACTATGGAGGAATTGGGACAATGTTTGGAACTTAAAACATGTCCCTAAAGAGAGTCAGGGTTTTGGGCTAGTCTCCAGAGAGTCTTAGCTACCAAGGATTGATAGAAGAGAGGGAGAGTTTTAATGCCCCATCCACCCAGCTCTTTTGGAAGCGATATGTAATTCCATTTGGCCAAAGGAATTCCATCAGACTGTTTTCTGGATATCCATAAAAATGAAAGACATTTCTTCCTTATCTTAGTGAGTATACCTTTGGGTATATAAGCGATAAATGCCTAGTAGACTGGGATTCTTTGTAAGATATCCTTTAAAAGGACTAATCTCCCTCCTCTTGATAAGAAACGGTTGGACCAGTTAGAGATTCGTGTTTCAACTTTCTTATACAGCCAAATCCAATCTTGAAAACCATAGTTATTGGGTTTTAGAATAAAGCCTAGATACTTAAATCCAATATCAAGGGAATTGGATGGGACGGGTAAGATTTCTTCTGCCTTTTGTGACAAACTTGTGGGAAACTCATTATAGTTTAAGCTATACTTCCTGACATTGATTGTCATTCCTGTAGCCAACTTGTATTTGTTAAGGATTGAGGCATATTCTCAAAGGTTTTGTTCAGATCCACCACCAAACAAGAGTACATCATCAACAAACAGGGTATGAGTGATAACTTCGGTGCTAGATACTCTTACCCCTGCTAGCCTACCTTCTCTTTTGGCATTGTGGATGAGATGGCTGAGTGCATCTGCAATAAGTAGAAAAACAAAGAGGGAGAGGGGGCATCCTTGCCAGAGGCCTCTGGTCGGGCGGAAGAAACTTGAGGGTGCACCATTGATTAAGACTGCAAAGGAAGTGGATTGTATGCATCCCATAATCCAGTCGACCATATCTAAATTCATTCCAATCTGAATCAAGAGCAATCTTACAAAAGTCCAATTAACTCGATCGTACACTTTAGAGAGATCTAGTTTTAACGCAAAGGCCTGTTGTTTTTCCTTCCTGATATTGTGAATAGCTTCCTGAGTTAAAGAGACGGTGTCATGAATAATATTTGGACTTTTACTCACCTAACAAATAGTTAGATCTTTAGTTATCAGCTAATGACCAACGTAGACTCTTGCATGCTCAACCCCTCTTTGTGTGGCGGTCCCAGTCAGTTAGAAAGAATAAAATAATAATAGTCTTCAAATATTTAAGGTAATTAAATCAAAATAGATTGTTGATGCTCCAGAACCTTTCGGCTCAACATCAGGCAATCGCTAGGAGTTCAAGTGTTCCAGAGCATCTTAGCTCACACTTACTCAATAGTTTGGTGCTATTCAGAGCTCACTTGCTCAACACACAAAAATAACCGTAGTTAAATGTTTTAACAACAATAAACAAAATAAAAATAACATAGTCTTTTTCCTGGGATATTACACAACTCGTCACTATGTCCTAGCTTCTCAAAAACGGACAACACATCAGACGGTTACATGCTTTGTGAATCAAAATAATTACTTAAAACAAATCACACTGTCCACATCAGAACAATTCGTCCCCATGCTAGCCACAGCATGTGACGACGTAATCACATTGGTGACTCAACATTGATGCTCCTGCATCATCTCCTCTTAACATCCTATCAACAATGATGCAATTGGAGTAACTTGCCCATGATTTGATCCATTGCTGCACCATTCTCTTCACATGTCATGTCAAGAATATACTGACATCATGACTTTGTTGTTAGAGGCTAGTCAAGAACAAGTGGCTCATGAATTTCATGCATGAAAGTAAGTAAAGGGGGGAACTCACACTCCATCCTTTTTCAACGCCAACCTCTCACATGGGTTGTTGTTGGGATATTTAAGTCAGGTACACGATAACTTAAATATACCATATGTGTCCTAAATTTATTTTAATTATTATTATTCATATACAAAATGGCCTAAATATTTAATTGTAATAACGTTTATAAAATGTAGCCAACTAATTGAGTGGCATGCATGCAACACACAAACACGGCATTAAGACTTGACATTTAATGTGGATTTTGAAAATAAGTCGTATACAAACGTGGATTTTCCATGTTGGTTTGGTAGAGAAAAAATGTCCATTTTGTCATCTTTCCTGAGTCAAGAATATCATTGAGCCGTGATTTACAAGGTTTCCGAAAAGAGAAAATGAAATCAGAAAATTGCGATCTTTGAAAATGAGTCGGAAGAACGTTGTAAACTTTTAAAAAATTAAATGTTATGCTCACTTTTACTCAATAATTTAGTATTTCTATAATTTAATTTATGATTTAACTTGTGTACTTTTAAGATATTATAAAAAAAATGTTTTGTGTTTTAAATGGATGAAGTTATCACCATCATAATATTCAATTTAAATAAAAATAAAATATTTAATATACTTCTTATTATTCATAATTTTAAATTAAATCCAAACAAAATGATTTTAATATAAATCTAAAAAGATAAAGTCAGCGTCATCATAATATTTAATATAAATAAAAATATAATATTTAATATATTTTTATTATTCATATTTTAAAATCATATATGAACAAAATGATTTTAATATAAATAAATAAAAAATTAATATAATTAAAAAAAAACTAAAACTCACAAAATGATATGATCACACCCTAGAGGATTCCGAGTTTGATTTAGTCTTTTGTAAAGACACAACTCCAAAGATTAGGTATGAATTTCCAAGGCTTTCTTGAATTGGTTATTTAACGTAATAAAGATTAAGTGTAAGTTTTCATAAATAGATATTACATTTATTATTATTATTATTGAGGGATGTTTTCATATTATAAGAAGAATGCAATTCATTTTAATATTTTATTTTAGATAATGTTATTTGTTTGTGTTGATTAAAAGTACTAAACATTAATAATAGTAATTGTAAATTATTTTATATAGGATTTAATTATCATATATAATTTATGTTTTAATATATTTTGGTATATAATAATTTTTTCTTAACTAAAAAATGTGTTTTTAGGTTTTACTCTATTTTATTTATGCACTATTAAGAGGGATCAAAATCTTTGAGGTGCAAATTTTTACATTTAAGTTTACATATCTGAAGGGATTTGATCCATATTGACACTTGGTAAATCCCTAATTAAAATAGATATATACTAGTTTCATATGTAAATCTCTTATATGTGTAAATGAAATAGTATATATGTTTTTAATTAGTGTTATACAGGTTATGCTAAAACCAAGAATCTACAATACATTTTAATATTACAAAATTATTCTAACAATTTAACCCTTTGCAATATCAAAGACAACTCTATATATTTATGTAATTTTTTTTCATTTATTTGAAAACTGTTTCTATATAAAGATAATATAAATATTCAATTTTTATATTCTAAAACATTTTTAATATAATTTATTGAATACAAAAATGTTAATAATTTATTTATATTTAAGATTTATTAAATTAGAAAATGACAATAATTTCTTTATTTTAAGGACATCTCAATTTATTTTTTATTTATTTGAAAATTGTTTCTATATAAAAATAATAAAAATATTCAATTTTTAGATTCTAATATATTTTTGACATAATTTGTTGAATAAAAATAATAATATCATGATTTATTTATATGTAAGATTTATTAAATCAAAGAATGAAAATAATTTCTTTCTTTTAAGGATGTCTCAACTTGTAAGATAGTGGTTTTTAGAATATTTTTAATATAAAAGTTCAATACAATACCATACCAAAGGAGAGGGTTAAGTCTTCATATTTGAATGATGTGTGTAGCATTTTGAAACAAACAATTTACATAGTGTATAGAATTCGTGTTTCATATATATGAATGAGAGAAATATGTACGATATAGAATTGGTGTGAAATAAGGGAAATTTTTGTTTCCTATATATAATACGACGATATAAAATTGGTGTGAAATAAGGGAAATTTTTGTTTCATATATATAATATGATCTGCGTGATATATTAGTTGTTTATAATTTGTTTTGTTTTAACTGTGTAGAATAATTTTAATTAATCAATTTTTTACTTTTAAGATAATTATAAGAATTTTTTTTATATACTGGATTAACATAGATCAATATAAGATAATTAATATATATATATATATATATATATATATATATATATATATATATATGATGAATTAGTGTAGATTAATGTTTTACTTTTAATATATATATATTTTATATAGTGAATTAGCATTTACCAATGCATTATCTTTAAGATATGGTCAATTAACATGGTGAATTAGGTAGAATTAAAATGCATGTTTTAAGTGTTTTTTTACATAATTAGATTAGATTTAATCAAGAGTTTCTAAGTTTGCATACTAAGTTTGGATGGAAGGATGAATAGTGCAAGGACACCTTTCCCAATGGCACAATATTGTTGGTTGTGGACTTTGATGAAAACTACACCCTACAACCACAGAATGAGATTCAAAGTCAATACTACCATTCATACCAAGTTAGCATAATGGTCCATATCACGTATAGGCACGCGCTAGAAAGCAACAATGACATGAGGATAATATTGAAAGAGACCAACTTCTACATCAGTGACGACAGGTGCCAAGACCTGCATTATGTGCAACATTGCTTCATAATTTTATATGATTAGCGAAAGGAGAGAGGTATACAGATGGATCAACATTGGATATGGTTAGATGGTTGTGCAGGCCAGTTCAAAAATGCCTGTGTATTAGTGGTTGAGTATTTTGCACAAGACTTATGATGTGTTGCATATATGCAACTATTTTGAGACCGGGCATGGAAAGGGAGAGCATGATGGGGTTGGAGCATGTCTCAAAACTGATCTATGAAGGGAGGAGAGGAGGTGCATGACAAACCCTCATATTCGGGATGCATAATCCATAGTTCAATGGGGCTTTGCAAAAATGTTAGATCGAACCATAAAGCAGAACATACCAATAGGTAGAGGACATGTTGTCAGAAATTTCTGGCATGTGGTTGATATAGATCTATTGCGTTCTTATAGTTGTAGTACTGTACAAGGAACTCATGGATTTCATTCGGTTTGAAGCTCAAACAACCCCTTATTTGAAATATGGACGCGAAAACTTTCTTGCTTTTGTGGGCCTTGCAGTAGTTGTGAGTGGGATGAGTTTGAATCAATGGATTGGGTTGATGAATGGGATCATGTATCACTTGCAGTGGACCCACGTGCAGTTGTTGAAAAAAATCCAGTTAGAGGAAGGTTGATCCTCTATTTCGAATGAATATGATCATATATCTGATCTTGTACATCCAGGTAAACATTTGTGCATTCATATATTGGTTCCCTTGTTTTTTTTTTAACTATCCAAGTTATCAAAGAACTACTTGTTGGAAATGTCCATAAAATTCATTTTCGCAGGACACATCTACGCAGTTTTCGCCTCGACGGACAGTGCAAGTGGCACGAATTATTGGTTGGCACGATGCATCCAAGGGAAGTAAAACCTCCTTGCATCATTAAGCGATAGTGAATGCATTACCTTTCCGATTGGCTCGATGGTTGTTCAGGGAGAATATCTTACAGTAGATGGAAAGGGACCAAAGAGAAATGACTACACATACATGGATTATAGACCAGGTTCATGGGTGTATCACTTTACGCACTTGATCGTTGGTACAAACATCCAACTACAAACAATGTCAACGAAGTCATCAATGAGGTATGCTACTTGCTACCTCATGTTGAGCACGAGAGGTTGTTTGAGACAATAAAAAAAAGAGAGGATACAGAAGGCCTAATTGATTGAGGTACATAGTATAGTCATGTGATTGTTTATTCATGCATGTCTAATGTTATTCATGTTAGATAGTTTATTTGATATCGTTATCTTATATTGTTTATTTGATGTTTTGCTGTGAAGGTATCGGTTCACTAAGTTAATAGTCGAATCCGACTCTCATATTGGATAATAAGTAAGAATAATATATTAAATGATATGATAAAAGATGATATGTTACAATGATGGCCCTGCCTTAAATATGGCTCGGGCATTTTATGTTGAGGAGACACATCATTTCATAACCTAACTTTAGTTAACCTAATTATTAATTATTTAATTATTATCTTATTTTATGTTCATAGCATTGCCACTCTCTTAGAAAGGCTTTGTCCTCAAAGCCTTATAATGTTTCTGCATCATTTTATGTGGTGTCGTAGATGACAAAACATGTCGATATGAATTGCTAAGAGTCGAACATAACTTCTGATATGTCGACGGATCAATCCATCCCAAATTGATTTGTTGTGGACTGATGGGATTCCCTATTGATGTGTCGTCAGTAGATTTGATCACATTAGTACCATTATCTTTCGACATTTCCCACTTTTTCAAATATCGGTTTTTATGGTTGGGGTGTCGATAGGGAACTTTCACGATATCATTTTCATTTACGAATGTCGCCTTTAGAGCATTGATCTGAGTTGGAAGTTGTATTTTCGTCTCTTGAGGATTTAAGTTTTTGTTCTGTATCTTTTCCAACTTGTTTTCTAACTGCCTGTTATCATTTTGAAACTTCTTAATCAATTCGACTTGCGATTTTCTGTCATCTTCAGATGTCTTAAGTTGTTCCTTAAGATCTTCATTATGACTTTTGATACAACTATTTTCTTCCTGCATGTCTAGAAGTTTCCCTTCAATTTCATCCATAGATTGTTCTATCTTCCGGCTATTTTTCAACTTCTTAATTTTTGTGACTAGTATCTTGTTATGACTTCTTAGTCTAAAAATTTCTTCAGCATTGTTGGATAATGCTTTATTACTCTTCGCGATCTCTGACTTATGTGTCTTTTTAGAGTCGTCATTTTTTTGTTGAAGAACTTTTATCTGTTGTCGACACTGGCTGACCTCTGATTCTTGACTTTCTAATTTATGTCGTAACTGCATTAGTTCTTCATCTTTGTCGCTAACGATTTTGTTCAAGCGTATTATTTCTGCTTCGTAATTATTTATTTCCTTCTTTATATCTTGATTTCCTAACCTCTGATTGAATTTATTTTCGGCTTTTAATTCATCAATTTGCGCATACAATTTTTCTATACGCCTTTCCTGGTCATAGATTTTTATTTCATTGTACCTTTCTTGTAATTCAATTCTTATTTCTGAACTGTTATTTATGTCGCGCAATTCTTCATTGTCTTTTCGATAACGTTTTAACGTGGATTCTAATTTTTCTCGCAAATCGTCTTCCATGGTTTCTGTCTTCTTCGACGGTGGAATGATCTTCTTAACGAGCCTTCTTTGGCTTGAATTTGCTTTGTTTCTCCAAACAATTCTTATTTCAAAAGAATTGATTTTTTTTTTATATAACAATAATTATTATTAAAAATTTAATAATATTATTATTATTAATATTTTGTTTTTGAAATATAATCTAGTATAATAATAATAAAATATTATTATTATTATTTTAAATCAAATGGTTAAACTATTATAACAATATATTATAATAGTTTTAATATATGCGTTTGTTTTTGTTTTTTTTGCAGGTGTGAAGGCCATGGAGAGCGGCCGCGATGGAGATGGCAGGTGGGAGGGCGGTGTAGGCAGAGGTGGTGGCAAGCGCAGCGAGAGGAGAGGGCGATGGGTTGGATGGTAGTAGGGAGGGATGGCACCAGCAGGTGAGGAAGCACGCTGGAGGGAGTGGCGATGGCAGCGATGAGTGGAGGCAAGGAGGAAGGCGCGGAGTAGGAGATGGAGTATGTAGCAACACAAGGGAGGAAGGGGCTGTGCGTGGAGTGGAGGAAGTGGGAGAGGGAGTGCGCTGGGAGGGAGGAGGAGCTGTTGAGCGCATCACTGAGGGAGAAGGTTGGCGGCATGAGCAGGCGTGGTAGGTGGAGCTGAGGCGTAGGTGGAGGGCAATGGAAGGCTTGCGTGAAGCTGCCGCGACTAGGGATGAGGGGCGTGGGTATGGTGACGCGGAATATGGCGTAGGATTGTAGGAAGTGGGGGATATGCGAAGGCTTCGCAAAGAGAAACGTGAGGGAGCGAGGGTGATGCATTGGGTAGTAATGCGGGTAGCGGTGTGAAAGTGGAGGTCAGTGTGAAGGATGCAATTCGGGAGTAGGCGCAGGATTTATGGCTGCAGAAGGGGAGGCATGAAATGGAGTGTGGACTGATGGACGAGCGTGGAAGGAGCACAGGTGGTGGAGTTGAGTGGAGCATGGTGGCGCGGATTGGATGGAAGGAGTTCGCAATTGTGCAGATTGGTGCTGAGATGTGTCCTATGGGGATCAACATTGTGACGGATGACAGGTGACTATTGGATATGTTGTTGTACTAAATCGATACGTCCTTTTAATTAGCACCTGAGTGAATAATTCCAAAATTTTAGATTTCCTTCATGGAATTCACCTCACAGTTCGTAACCAGTTGACGAATTGGTGGTTTTTTTTTTTTTTTAGCTGATGATTCCTTCCAACGTTCTGAAGCAACTTAACAACAGGAATTTCCCAATACATTGGTTCAATACTCTGTCTTTCTTCCTCACGACAACCCAAGATTCGGTCTTTATGATTTTTTTTAACTTTAATGATTTCTTGGATTTGAACTAGACTGATATCGTAATATTTGAATCGGATTGGTCCGAGATTAAGTAGGAATTGATGAGCCGAGTTCGAGCTCAGAGTGCACGAGCCGAATCCGAGCTCAGGTCGAAGGAGCCGAATCCGAGCTTTGATACCAAATGCAGTGAACATATCCGTTCACTAAGTTAATAGTCGAATCCGACTCTCATATTGGATAATAAGTAAGAATAATATATTAAATGATAGGATAAAAGATGATATGTTACAATGATGGCCCTGCCTTGAATATGGCTCGGGCATTTGATGTTGAGGAGATGCCTCATTTAATAACCTAACTTTATTTAACCTAATTATTAATTATTTAATTATTATCTTATTTTATGTTCATAGCATGTTTGAGTTATGTTTAAGTTATTATTACAATACATTAATGTTTTACACCAATCACTCCAATTCAAGTTTCCATCCCTTTAGGAAAACTTTACATGCATAAACAAGATTGAAAACTCATCTTATATTATAACATTTCATAATATTCAATAGAAATTAGAATCAGTACACATTTGTCATTCACAAATCACAATGAGACACATAGATGCATTGAAATTTGATAAGCATTGGGCAATAGCTCATGATGTCGGAACCATATTTCTCATTATTCATGTCCTTGTGTGGAGGATGACCCCTCCATATGATCACCATCATCATAGCCTCCAAATCTCCTAGTGGAAGTGGAAAACTCTACAAAGCCAATCCATGTCACATCTGAACTAATGGATGGATAGTGCTAAATTCAAGGAATGGACAATGCAAGGTGTCCAAATAACCTAGAAGAGCAATAAAAGCATGTATAAATGACTCTACAACACTAACAACTCAAATGAACGGTGTCCAAAATGAACATAAATATGGATATTTAGTTTCCAAAATCATGCCAGCAGCCTTGCAAATAGGTGCATTGTCCGTGATGATTTGTACACAAGAATCAACATCTATGTAATGAATAAATAGAACGTGCATGGATGAATTCAATCTCATCATCACACCTCTCCTTTTTTATATAATTGGAAGTCTCATGGACGGAAGAAACAAATGATATAAATATCTTGGGCAGTAAAATCACCCCTACATGCTCCTAGGCCACTAGATCAATAATGTTGACATTCACCCTAATCACAAGAGGAAATACTAACAAATTGAAATGTAGCCCTGGAAATTCTAATGTGGACCTACAACCCTGAAGACCTAATCTAGAATACTTATCTATCCCTAGAGACGTAACCTAGCCCCAGAGACCTAATCTAGCTTATAGACCCTGATCTAGCCCTAGAAACGAGAAGAAAAAAAATCTAGCCTTGGAAATCCTAATGTGGACCTACAACCTTGGAGACCTAATCTAGAATACTTATCTATCCCTAGAGACGTAACCTATCCCTAGAGACCTAATCTAGCCCTAGAAACCAAACAAAAACAAATCTAGCCTTGGAAAGCCTAATGTGGACCTACAAACCTGGAGACCTAATCTAGAATACTTATTTATCCCTAGAGATGTAACCTAGCCCCGCAGACCTAATCTATCCCTAGAGAACCTAATCTAGCTTATAGACACTGATCTAGCCCTAAAAACCAAACAAAAACAAATCTGGCCATGGAAATCCTAATGTGGACCTACAACCCTGGATACCTAATCTATAATACTTATCTAGCCCTAGAGACGTAACCTAGCCCTAGAGACCTAATCTATCCCTATAGAACCTAATCTAGCTTATAGACCCTAATCTAGCCCTAGAAACTAGACAAAAACAAATCTAGCGGTGGAAAGCCTAATGTGGACCTACAATCCTGGAGACCTTCTAAGCATTGGAGGCATGGTGTGGGGGGTCCCCCAACTAGAATCTGACGTCCCAAACCTAATGTATAAATAAAGAATTTGGATAAAGAATGAATTGAATCCGACAGTTAATCCTTTCAATTGGTATCAGAGAAGTCAAGTTGCTGGCATAACTTGTGCCTGCCATAGCCTGTCTGTCAGACTACTCATTTTTTGGCCCGCGCTCCTCCTCATCTTCTCAAGCCTTCCATTTTCATCCTCTTTCATCCCTCTCAATCCTGGCATTTTGCGTTCTTCCAACCCGCTCTCTTCCTGCTCCAATGCATCGATCTGCCACATTCATGATGATGCGTCTGCCTGGAGATAACACATAAACCCTAATTTGTTTATGTGGTATTTTTTGAACGTTGAACTCCTCATCACGCTACTGTTGAAGCTCTTAAACCTAAATCTGATGTTGTACACTCCTCTCATATAGGGATCTCTCCATTGGAGTTGAAACTTGTCTGCTACGACTCTTACAACGTGAGAGTGAGTCCACGTTTTTGTTGTTGTTGCGTCTAAAATTTAATGTGAAGAGTTGTGTTGCACGCTTTTGCGTATTTTGTGTGAAGTTTGATACCGTTTTTGTGGGCTACGAATAATAACTGAGTCCATGTTTTTGTATGTTGCACGACCTCCTTTGAAATCCTTTGAATCTACATTGTTGAATGCTGATTTGGATTGAGAGCTTGATCTCTCCTTTGGAACTCAACTCCTCTTCTTGTTATCGTGGAGTTTGATACCATTTTGCATGGGCTGCATTCATGTTTTTTGAGAATTTTGTTCCATGGAACACTATATTGAAGGTTGCAAAGAGACATGATTGCCACCAAATGCAGAATGTGAGAAGAGAGCCCGACTGGCATTGGATATTGGTGACTTCTGTCTGTTATGACCTTCCTCTAAGGTGATGTGTATTGCTTGACCTCTCCATTTAATTGCTGCGATCTACCATGACTACCTCAAGTTGTGTGGGATTGAGACCTACCTCTCGTGGAGTTGCAAGGACTGCATCTTGTGGAGACTACGTGTTCTGCAAAATGATTTAGTGAAGATATAGTGGAGAACTGCGAGCTCGAGGTTACCCTCACTGGAAAAGACACTTATCCAGAATGGTCGAGGAAGAGAAAGGCTACATTCGTCTACAATGGTCTATGGGATGACATCTGTGAAGGAAAAACCATTCACACCGATGAAGACACATTCATCAGTTCAGATCCAAAGCCTCCAACATCAGAGAAAGAACTTGCTATGTGGCAGAGAAAAGACAAGAAAGCCTTAACCATGATCTATGCTACTGTCGTGAAGAGGTGAGCCAACATATATTTCCTACAAAATCATGTATTGAAGCCTTAAATACTTTAAAGATTTGTATTAATCACACTCCGAAATGGAAGTAATTCAACTAATGTTAAAGCTATTTAGTATGGAAGTAAAGGATAATTATCCTATGTTGGTTGCATCTGATATCAAAGGAATCATGCATACGATTCAAGCCTCTGGTATGAAACTAGACCTTCTACTTGCATCATTTGTAAAGTCTCTTTATCTTGCTCACTCCAACTATCTTGAATCTTTTCAAGAAAGTGGCAAGTTCAAAGACCTCACCTTTGACACCCTGGTAGAGTAGATTGTAAATAGAGAGAAAGCATTTGGAAAGAAGACAAATGAGAATATTGGAGAATCTATTTGCTTTTTTCAGAAAGCAAAGAACAATCCTAAAGACCCTTCCAAGGGAGAAATCAACAAAAGAGGCAAAGGAAGAAGAAATTTTAGAGGCAGAGGGGGAAGAAACAACTCAAGTAGAAGATCGGATATGAAGTGAAAGCGCTGCAGAAATACTGGACATGAAGCATATCAGTGTTGGGCTTCTTGGGACTCCATCAAAGGAAGACATAATCAGAATAACGAAGACAAGAATACAAACCAAGAGGCTGGTAAAGCCCCTGATTTTTCTCATTGTATTGTTGCACATTGTAATCTTGGAATTAATGAAATAACCTCTCTTTCATCTTACAAAGATTGTTGGTTTTTTGATATTGGTGCAAAATCCCGTATGAATTTTAGAAAATATTGCTTTGAATAACTGAATGACCTTTGTTGATGACTATAGTAGAATTTGTTGGGTATACTTGTTGAAGACAAAATTAGAAGCGTTTCAAACTTTCAAGAAGTTTCATGCATGGATAGAAAATCAAGCACAAGCACATATTGGTACATTTCGATATGATAATTTTAAAGAATATACTTCTAAGGCATTTGAAGACTATCTTTGCATGTTAAATTTTGTGCATTAATTCACAATACTCTAGGATCTTTACTGAGAGAATAACATATACAGTATATCAATGCATGACAATCACAATAAGCATGACAAGCATCACAAGAATCAAAAGCATGAGAGACAAGAGACATAGAGTTTCCGTGGGGAAAACCCTAAGGTGAAAAACCCCACAACTTCCTTAGAGATAGAGAGAAATGGCTCAACCAAAGTACAACCAAAATATACTGATATAGTCTCCTAGTAGCAGATGATCCTCCTCCTCACTAGTGAGCCACTTTCTGAGTGAGAGTGAGGTACTTTTTCGAGTGATCTAAATAGAGATCACCTGATCTCTATTTATACTAATCTGTTTTCCCAGTGACCTTATGGGGCCGACTTGTCTAGCTAGGTACATCCACATTATAATATATATTTCAGGGTCGACCCCACACATGGTGGTCTAATAACCCATCGGCAAGTACACACACTTGCGACACTTGTCAATCCACATGATGATACTTCCTTATAGAGGAATGACACATCTCTTATAAGGGTACAATAAATATATATAAAATACACAGATGAAATACATTCCGAAGTTACATATACATCAACACTCCCTCTTAACTAGGAAGGTATTTCTCAACACAGATCTGCTAGACAAGTCTTCTTCTCGGGATCATCGTCATCATCATCGTCACTGCTGCTGCTATCTCAACCAATCTCTGACTCTACTCATCATAGGAAGTTCTGTAGAGCCAGTCCTTTTTCATACTGGATGTAGGCCTGCCACCTGCAGGTCTTCATCATCACTGGCCATACTGTGGAAATATCAGGACTTATTACGTGCGTCACAAAACCTTAAAAGAGTCTCTTGACTAGCAAGAACCCTAAAGAGCATCTGAGGCCTTTTTCATCCTGTCCAAATCTCCAAGACTTATTACATGTGACCCCACCACAAAACCTCGAAAGAGAATCCCAGGACTGATTACGAGCACAAGGCTCAACCTATCAGATCTCCTAGGGCACAAATTACATGTGGTCACCACAAAACCTCGAAAGAGCATCCCAGGACTGATTACGAGCACACGGCTCAACCTATCGGATCTCCCAGGGCACAAATTACATGCCATAGGAAAAAATATCGAAAGAGCATCTGCCAGATATCCCAGGGCACAAATTACATGCCATAGGAAAAACCTTGAAAGACCATCTGCAGATCTCCCAGGGCACAAATTATATGTCCTCCCAAGAAAAACCTCGAAAGAGCATTTGCCAGATGTCCTAGGGTACGAATTACATGCCATAGGAAAAACCTCGAAAGACCATCTGCAAATCTCCTAGGGCACAAATTACATGCTTATCTGCACAACCTGTTCCACAGCCATAGAGTATTAACCTAATACTCACCATACATCATCCTGATGTACACATGATCATCCTGGTCATCATCACTGCAACATCCTGCTGCATGTCATCTGGAGCAACATCCTGAAGCTCGTCATCCATGATCATCCTGATCATACAATGCATCTACCTGATGCATACCAAGTATCTACCTGATACATATCATCATACATGATCCACCTGATCATACAATGTATCCACCTGATACATATACAGATACATGGTCCAAGCATCCAACATGATGCTTATACAAAATACATACACATGATCCAATCGATCATATCCAGCATCCAACATGATGCATACATACATACATAAAAATGATCCAACTGATCATATCCAGCATCCAACATGATGCGTACATACATATACAAAAATGATCCAACTGATCATATCCAGCATCCAACATGATGCGTACATACATATACAAAAATGATCCAACTGATCATATCCAAGCAGAAACCAGAACATCATCCTGATGCTCGTCATCCAGCGCTTACATCCACAGCCATGTGAAGGATCCTCCTTCCAACATGCTTGGAATGGCTTCAGCAAATGTGTCCATCACTTCTTCCTCGAAGTTTCCTCGAACTGAAGAACGCCAAGCCTCTCTATGAAGTACTCGAACTTCACCCTGGCTAGTGGCTTCGTCAGCACATCTGCAATCTGCTCATCCGTCGCAACATACAGGAGCTTCACAGCTCCTCTCTGCACCATATCCCTGATATAGTGATATTTTATCTCTATGTGTTTCGACCTATCATGAAATACTGGGTTCTCAGACAGCTTCACATAACTCTGGTTATCACAGAAGATACCAGTAGCATCCAACGGGAGATCAAATAACTCAGATAGTAGCTTCCGTAGCCATACTGCCTCACAACTAGTTGAATAGGCTGCAACATACTCTGCCTCAGCTGTACTCAGTGCTACACAGGACTGCTTTCTGCTAAACCAAGAGATCACACCTGATCCCATACTGAAGCAGCACCCAGATGTGCTCTTCCTATCTGCAACACTGCCAACCCAATCTGAATCAACATAACCCTGCAGGTTAAACTTTTGATTTGCCTCATACTTGAGACCATAATCCACTGTACCCTTCAGGTACCTCAGAACATGCTTTATAGCAACTAGATGAACACTCCTCGGATCTGTCAGGAACTGACTCAATGTGTTCACTGCAAAGCAAATATCTGGTCTCGTGTTCGTTAGGTACATCAAGGACCCAATCATATGACGATACATAGAGACATCAACCGACTCAGATGAAGCATCACATAGAAGCTTCAGATTCGATGCCATAGGTGTGGCCATGGCCTTGCAATCCATCATCCCGAATCTCTTCAGGATATCTACTGTGTACTTCCCTTGACCAAGGAAAATCCCATCTGCACTCTACCACACCTCCATACCTAGGAAATAATGCATCATTCCCAAATATTTCATATCGAACTCAGCAGCAAGCTTCCTCTTCATATCTGCAATCAATCTGTCATCTCCTGTTACAAATAAGTCATCCACATACAGGAGTAGAATCACAGGATTCCCTTCCTCAACCTTGTAATAAAGGTTGGAATCCGCTTTACTCTGGGTAAAGCCCAAACTAGATAGGAAACTGTCCATCCTACCATACCAAGTTCTGGGAGCTTGTTTCAAGCCATACAAGGCTTTCTTCAATCTGCACACATATGACTCCCTGTCATGTATTTCAAAACCGAGTGGCTACTCCACATATACTTCCTCTTCAACTACACCATTCAAGAAAGCAATCTTGACATCCATCTGGTGTATTTTCCATTTCATAGCTACAGCCAGGGAAAGTACTGTTCTGTTGGAAGTATACCTGGCTACAGGTGCAAAAGTTTCTTCATAATCTATTCCCTCTTTCTGAGAGAAGCCACGAGCTACGAATCTTGCCTTGTATTTCTCTACACTGCCATCTGCAGCATGCTTGATTTTGTAAATCCATTTGGAAGTCACAACGGAATTCTCTTTAGGTCTTGGGACAACATCCCAAACATCATTCTTCATTATTGATTGGTATTCCTCAACCATGGCATCCTTCCATTCTTTCTTTTCCGTTGCTTCTTCATAACTGGAAGGATCTTTGTTCATAATGTCACAGAGTAAAGCAACAAAGCTGGTATGTGATCTGGTTCTCTTCTTTGCTCTATGTTCTTCTTCTGGAATGCCAAATCTTTCTTCATCTTGAATGAGCTCTCTAGCCCATGCAGGTTTCCTCTTGTGAGAGTTATCCTCACGAGGTGAATTTACAGGTTCTTGTGGATCTTCAAACTCATGAACAACTTCTGGAACTACTTCAGTCATGGTAGTGTCTTGAAATCTAGTTTCCTTAGGTTCTTCATAAACTTCGATAGGTGCCTTCCTTGATTTGATGAATGCTGAGTTTTCATCAAATGTTACATCCCTGCTGACATCAATCTTCTTGAACCCTGGAAAGTACATTCTGTAAGCCTTCAAACTTTCACTGTAACCCACAAAGATACCCTTCTTTCCTACAGGATCTAGTTTAGTCCTCTTTTCCTTTGGGACATGAGTGTATACTGGACAACCAAATATTCTGAGATGGCTGAATTCAGGTTTCTTACCAGAAAATACCTCTTCTGGTGTCTTGTTGTCCAATATCTTGTGGGGTGTTCTTTTCTGCACATATACAACTGTTCTAGTTGCTTTTTCCCATAGATGCATAGGTAGATCCTGGTCATGCAGCATTACCCTTGCTGCTTCCATGATAGTTCTGTTCTTCCTTTCTACAACTCCATTTTGTTGAGGATTATAAGGAGCAGTCAACTCCCTCTTAATCCCTAAATCACTACAAAGCTTCTTGAAGTCACCTGAGGTGAATTCTCCACCATTGTCGGATTTGAATGTTTTGATCTTCTTGTCAGTTTGATTCTCCATCAAGGTTTTGAACTCCTTGAACTTATCAAACACCTCATCTTTGTTCTTCAAGAAGTATACCCAAGTATTCCTGGAGAAGTCATCAATAAATGAGACATAGTAAACATACCCACTAAGAGAACTGGATGACATAGGAGCACATACATTTGAGTGGATGATTTCCAGGATATCTTTGGCCTTGCTTTCACTGCTTGGGAAAGCCTTCTTAATGTCCTTACCTTTTGCACATCCTTTTCAAACACCTTCATGTTTGGTCTTGATTCCAGGAAGACCTTCTACGACCTTGCTTGCAATTGGAAGTGCCCTATAGTGCATATGAGAAAGTCTTATATGCCAAAGTTCACTTGGATCCATGGATTCATGTACCATGGCATGCTCAAGTTGTCCCTTCAATTTATACAAACCTCCCTCTTGCTCTCCAATCACTACTGCATCATCTATGTTCTTTCCCTTTGGCCACATTAGGACTTGGCCATCCACAAATGAAACTCTCATACCTTTTGCATCCAATGCAGAGATGGAGAGTAAGTTCTTCTTAAGCCCAGGTACATAAAGGACTTCTTTCATCTTCAAAGATTTTTCAGAATCTAGGTTGTAGGAGGCTTCACCACTTCCTTTGATTGGGTATTGATAATCATCCCCAAGTTTCACCTTATGGAGTGATTCATGTTCAGATAGATTCACAAAAGATTCCTTAAACCCAGTCATGTGTTTGGAATCCCCACTGTCAATCAACCAATCATTACAACCATGGGAGATAGTACCTGTGAGAGCAGAAATTAGAACATATTCTTCTTCACTTGATGAGTCATCATCACTATCACTTTCTGCCCTAGCCTTCTTCTTTGGGGGTTCATCATCTTCGGCAGCATGAGCATGATATCTTCTTTTGTTCTTCTTCTTCTTATTATTGAAGTTGTTGTTGTTGTCTTTCTTCTTCTTGGGACAATCTGAAGCAAAGTGTCCATTCTCATTGCAATTGAAGCATTTGAGATCTTTCTTATCTTTATGATAATGGTGGTGAGAGGATCTTTTGTTATGAGATGATTCCTTCTTGGACTTGCCTTTCCTGGCATGTGCTGTGAGAGCTTGATCTTCATTTCCCATATTTTCTTCTCAGGCCACAAGCCTAGCTTCTTCTTGAGAGCATTCTTCCCACAATCTGTTGAAGGAGATCAACTTCTTCCTTGCACAAATTCCTTGAATGAAGGAATCCCATGACCTGGGTAGGCCATTTAGAGTGGTCATCACCACTTCACCATTCTCCACCATTTCAGCTATTGCTTCTAGTTGTTCCTTGATCTAGGAGACCCTTGAAAAATAAAATTGAATGGTTTCTCCATTCTGAAACTTTACTCCTTTCAATTGGTTCCGCAAAGTCATCTTCTGATTTATGTTCTTCCCTTCAAATAGCTTGGTCAAAGAGTCAAACATCTCCTTGGGTGTCTTTAGAGAGGACACATGGGGTATGAGATGATCTTTAATGGAATCAGAAATGATTCTCTTTGCCTTGACCAAGTTCTTCTTATGCAATACCTTGGCTTCTTCATCCTTTGGGATAGGGATGTCTTCTTTCACATATGAGTCCAACTCATTCTCTTCCAGGATTAACCCAATCCTATACTTCCAAGCTCGGAAGTTATAAGCTCCTTCAAGCTTATCCTCAAGCTTGGTGTGGTGAGACATCTTAAAGAGTACTTCAAATGGAAATAGAAAGGATTTAGATCTTACCACTTGAAATGCTGAAAACTGGATCTGGTCCCGGATTAGGGTTTGTCGGAAAAACCCTAAAAATTCAAAATGTGAATTTCAATTTTCTGAAAGGATAGAAAGATGCGCCTTGATGAGATGATCAACCTGGTGTATTCATAATTTGAGATCAGCAAAGATTTACCCTTCAGATTTTCCTTTTTGTCCTCCCGGGTTCACTAGGGAGAGCCTTGAATTAGGGTTTGCGTTTCTCGGAAATCTACCCAGCCAAAAATCTCGATCCAAAGCTCTAAACTTTGATTTTTGCAAGGAGCTTCCAGCTATGTCTTCAGATTTCAGAAATTCCTATTTTTGTGGAAACCCTATTTTTTAGGGCCAAATCTAAAAATGCTCAGAATTGAATTCTGATTGGACAGATAGATGCGCCTTGATGAGTAGAGTCAATCTACTATACTGATTTTCCAAAATATGTGGAGCGAAACCCAATAAACAAGAAACTCAAGCTCCCGTCACTGCAAAATGTCTTCTTCTCAGGTTAGCTCTAATACCATGTTAAATTTTGAGCATTAATTCACAATACTCTAGGATCTTTACTGAGAGAATAACATATATAGTATATCAATGCATGACAATCACAATAAGCATGACAAGCATCACAGGAATCAAAAGCATGAGAGACAAGAGACACAGAGTTTCCGTGGGGAAAACCCTAAGGTGAAAAACCCCACAACTTCCTCAGAGATAGAGAGAGAAATGGCTCAACCAAAGTACAACCAAAATATACTGAGATAGTCTCCTAGTAGCAGATGATCCTCCTCCTCACTAGTGCGCCACTTTTTGAGTGAGAGTGAGGTACTTTTCCGAGTGATCTAAATAGACATCACCTAATCTCTATTTATACTAATATGTTTTCCCAGTGACCTTATGGGGCCGACTTGTCTAGCTAGGTACATCCACATTATAATATATATTTCAAGGCCGACCCCACACATGGTGGTCTAATAACCCATCGACAAGTACACACACTTGTGATACTTGTCAATCCACATGACGATACTTCCTTATAGAGGAATGACACATCTCTTATAAGGGTACAATAAATATACATAAAAGACATAGATGAAATACATTCCGAAGTTACATATACATCAACATTGCAAACATGGGATTACACATCAAACTTTAGTTCTCTACAATCCCCAACAAAATGATGTAGTAGAAAGGATGAATAGAACCTTAATGAATACAATACACATAATGATGTTTTTCAAGAATGTGAAGCTAATGTTTTGGGGTGATTCAGTGATATGTGCAGCATATTTGAGAAATAAAATTCCATCTCATGTTCTTGAAGATAAGACTCCACATGAAATGTGGTTTGGACACTTGCCTTCGGTTAGGCATCTTAGGTTTTTTGGTTCCACCTGCTATGCCTTAATACCAAAGGAGAAAAGAAACAAGCTTTGTGCTAGAAGTTGAAGATGCATTCAATTCACTTCAATTCCTAACTAGGTCTTAGAAGTCGAATGATTTCTTGTTTACCTCATCATAAATGACTGATCTAGGACATTTTCACTACTAGTTAGGAATTGAAGTGACTCAAAATCCTAAGTACATATTCATTTATCATAAAAATTATATTGGAGAACTATTGAACAGATTTGGCATGAAAGACTGCAACCCGCTCTCAACTCCAATGGAACAGAAGCTAAAGCTCACATCAAGTGAAGGAAAATAATTTGAGGATGCAACCAAGAACAATTAACTTGTAGGAATCCTTATCTACCTTACCACCACTAGAACATATATTTCTTATGTTGTTATCATTCTTTCATGGTTCATGCACAAACCTTGTGAAGGACACTAGTCTGCTGCAAAAAGAGTTCTAAGATACTTGAAAGGGACTCAAGACTTTGGACTCAAGTACTCTAAGGTGGATGACTTCAAACTCATTGGGCACTCTAATTCAGACTTCGATGGAAACAAAGAAACAAGAGTGTCCACTTCTAGATACACGATGATTCTTGGATCAACAACTATCTCCTAGAGATCATGCAAACAGTCAGTTCCAAAATATTTGAAAACAAAGGAAGAATATGTAATTACTGCAAAAGCAACCAAAGAGATTGTGTGGCTCAGGAAGATACTTGAATATTTGCAGGAGAAACAAGAGAACTCCACTCCAATTTTGATTGAAAACACTTCTGCAATCAAGTTGGCCAAGAATCCCAGATTCTATGATCGAACCAAACACATCAACACAAAGTATCATTTGATTCGACATCATGTAGAGGCCAAGACAATTGAGTTACGTCATTGTTCCACGAATGAGTAAATTGCAGACATCTTCACCAAAGCACTTGGACGAGAAAAGTTTGAAAGAATTAGAACCATTTTTGGACTTACCAACACCCCTTCGGATTAAGGGGGGAGTGTTGGAATCCTCCGAAATTTTTGTAAATAATAATGATGTAAATAATTTCAGTTTTCAGTTATGGAAGATGAGGAGTCTAGAAACTCCAACAAATCTCTCGGAATACAAAGTCCAAAAGACTCCCACCTAATGTATAAATAAAACATTTAACTAAAGAATGAATTGAATCGAGGATTTAATCCTTTCATAATTGATCACTTTTGGATATATATAGATACTTATCACAATCTCTTTGCAATAAATAGTAAAATATTCTCATAAATATATAAAGAATAATAATTTTTTTATTCAATGTTATAAAAGTACTAAAATTATTAAAATGTTATAAATATTTTTAATTATTGTTTATTACATAAGTGAAATTTTTTCTCATAGATATATAAAAATTTAATTTTTTAATTCAATGTATAAAAATATTAAAATTATTCAAATGATAAAGATGTATTTAAGTATTGTTTATTAGAGAAGTTTTACAACAAGATTACAATTTATATTACATTTTAATATTATATTTTAGCAACATCCTTATCAATTATAAATGTTCAATTTTTATATTTTAAAACATTTTTAACATCCTTGTTTGCTTACATTTAATGAAAAAAATATTAAAAATCTATATAAATTATATGTAAATTACATATGAAGATAAATATAATATAATATAATAGTTTTATTTACATCCACTAGAGATAGGATCAATGGGATCTACAACAAAAGTTGACATTTCGTGTACAAAAGTTGACATCTCGTGTCTATTTCAAAGATGTTTAACATTTGCAAGTCTTCCTTTTATAATAGTTTAAACCTGTAATATAATAATAGTTTAAACCTGTAATATATATTTTTGGTGGTGTCCTATCATTTCGTTAATATAATTGAATATTTTTGGGGATAAACTATTTACAAGCTATCTAAGGTAGTAGAATCTTAATTTTGAATTGAGTGCTTTGATCTCAATTGCTCCTTATTTGCGGAGTAACAGAATACATGTTATTCCTTGTTTATATTTTTCAATATTTGTATTTTCTCCACATGAGAGTTTAGTTTAAATTAACAATCTCTCTCATCTCAAAAGAATTATTAATTAATTTCATATTAATAAAATTTCATATTCTCAAAATTTTTTCACCATGATTTCTCTCTATTACCCTCTTTTGTACAATATAATTTAAAATACACACATTTACATGACATATAACTATACTATTACATGTAATTCTAGTATTATTCATAAAAATCATATAACTTCACACTTCACACAGTAACTACTTACCAATATTTTAATACAATAAATCAATTATATATATATAATAATAAAAAACAAATATATATATATATATATAATAATAATAATAATAATAATAAACAAATACATATATAAAATAATAATAAGCTGTTTAAATACCCAAAACATCTCGCTCTCACCGTTTTAGATGTTTAATGTTTTTAATAGTATGCTTCCTAAACTTAGAAGAGAAAAAAATATAAATGCTTACTATAACTACTTTGTATATATAAATAATATGTAAGTTAGAAAAATACTAAATTGGTTTTTCCCAATCTCAAAACATTCTAATCAAGAAATTCTTCGTTGAGGGTTTTCAAATAAAATGAAAGGAGAATTAGAGGGTTAAGATGTCTTTAAAAAATGTATTAAAAATAAAAGTAAAAACACGTAAATATAAGAAGTAAAAAAATTATTATGTTGACATAACAAGTAGAAACATAAGAAATAAAATAAAGAAGTAATATATGAAAAGTAGAAACATAATATTATAGTTGACATAAATAAAGAAGTAAAAAAATATTTGTAAAAATAGATATTAAAGTTGACATAAAAATTAGAAACATAAGAAGAAAAAAAAATAAAAAAAAAATGTTATAGCAAACATAAAAAGTAGAAACATAAGAGTAAAATAAAGAAGTAATATATAAAAAGTATAAACATAATATTATCGCTTACATAAAAGAAAGAAGTAAAAAAATTGTTGTAAGAAATATATTAGAGCGAACATAAAAACTAGAAACATAGATGTATAAAATAAAAAAGTAAAAAAATATTATAGCTGACATAAAAAGTAGCAACATAAGAAGTAAAATAAAGAAGTAATATATGAAAAGTAGAAACATTATATTATAGATGACATAAAATAAAGAAGTAAAAAAAAGATGTAAAAAATATATTAGAGTCAACATAAAAACTATAAAATAAGAAGTAAAAAACAATATTATAGCCAATATAAAAATATTATAACCAACATAATAAGTAGAAAAAATAGAAATAAATAACTAATTATAACTCCAAATAAAGTAAAAGCAAGATCTGAACTTTGGTCTCTAGGTTAACACAAGCCCAATCACCTCACTACTTACCAATAAACCACACATTTGTTAAAATACATAAGATGCATTTTCATTTGATTCATTATAGTGATTTAAACAATGCATTGTCTTTTTTTACATGTATGCATTGAATTTATCAATTTAATAAAAAGTCATTCTTACATTGATTTTAACAATGCATTGTTTTTAGTTATTTATATCTATACATTGTCAATAACTAAGAACAATGTATATTGATTCGATGCGTTGTTTTTTTAAATCAATGCAACAAATGCATTGTTTTTTGTAAATAACAAAAAACAATGCATTGTTGCATTGTTTTTTGTTTTTTACATGTATACATTGAATTTATCAATTTAATAAAAAACATTCTTGCATTGATTTCAATAGTGTTGTGGTTTTTGTTATTTACATCTATATATTGAATTTATCAATTTAATAAAAAAAACTACACAAAAATGCAACCAACATTTGTTAAAATGCAACTATAATAGTCCTTAGATTTAATAACTAACTATAACTCCAAGCAAAACGAGATTTGAACCTTGGTCTCTAGGTTGAGATGATTGGGCTTATGAAAAATAGAAACATAATATTATAGATGACATAAAATAAAGAAGTAAAAGAAAAATGTAAAAAATATGTTAGAGTCAACATAAAAACTATAAAATAAGAAGTAAAAAAAAATATTATAGCCGACATAAAAATATTATAACGACATAAGAAGTAGAAAAAATAGAAATAAATAACTAATTATAACTCCAAATAAAGTAAAAACAAGATTTGAACTTTGGTCTCTAGGTTAACACAAGCCCAATCACCTCACTACTTACAAATAAACCACACACAAATATTGTTAAAATACATCAAATGCATTTTGATTTGATTCATTGCAGTGATTTAAACAATGCATTGTTTTTTTTACATGTATGCATTGAATTTATCAATTTAATAAAAAACATTCTTACATTGATTTTAAGATGCATTGTTTTTTGTTATTTACATCTATACATTGTAAATAACAAAAAAAACAATGCATATTGATTTGATGCATTGTTTTTTAAATCAATGCAACAATCGAATCAATATGCATTGTTTTTTGTAAATAACAAAAAACAATGCATTGTTTTTTGTTTTTTACCTAAACAATGCATTGTTTTTTGTTTTTTACATGTATGCATTGAATTTATCAATTTAATCAAAAAAACATTCTTGCATTGATTTGAATAATGCATTTTTTATTTATTTACATCTATACATTGAATTTATCAATTTAATACAAAAAACTACACAAAAATAAAACCATAATTTGTTAAGCCATAATAATAGTTAGATTTGATAACTAATAGTTAGATTTGATAACTAACTATAACTCCAAGCAAAAAGAGATTTGAACCTTGGTGTCTATGTTAACATAAGCCCAATCATCTCACTAGTTACCAATAGACCACAAACAAAAACACAAAATACATATTGATTTGATTCGTTGCATTGATTTCAACAATGCATTGTTTTTTTGTTTTTTACATGTATGCATTGAATTTATCAATTTAATAAAAAACATTATTGCATTGATTTCAGCAATGCATTGTTTTTTGTTATGACATCTATACATTGAATTTATCAATTTAATAAAAAAACTACTTTGCAATGATTTCAACAGATTAAAGTTTTTTGTTCTCCATTTAAGGGTATATCATAGATTCTCATGATAATAATACGAATAACGAAGATATTAACGATCAAAGAAGCAAGGTACAACAAAGGGATATAAGAGAAAGAGAAAAAGAATCATCGGAATGTATAAAAGAACAGAGAAAAGAAGATTGCGAAGAAGAGTTATTTATGCAAAGGGATTCTCAGAAGCATGAATGGGAGATAATTTCAGGGTTATATAGCAATTAGTATATAACTTCAAATGAATTTGTCATTCTTGGATACAAGAAACGCGATAACATGAAAAATTGGAACTCTAATTTTGTTGATATGGACACTTCCAATTGTGCACTACAATTTATATTTGAAAACCAACAGTTAAATGGCATTGTTCATAATAATCATGCTCAAAATTATTCAATCAAGAACGCTTAGCAGAGAAGTAAAGAAAATCATTTGACATTATTCTTGATGATTACAGAGGTGGGAACAATGAACCACTACGAATGATAATCCAAGGAACTATAGGTACATGAAAATGTTACTTGATTGGAGCTATTAGACAAACACTAGAAATTGATTCTTTTCCATATAAGTCACCATTACTTCTTTTGGCCCCAACCGGTGTCACAATGTTTATAATATATGCATCAACAGTACAGTATGCACTGATTGAAATCAGTGCGGACTGCAGGATTGGTCAATGGATCGTAAATAACAAAAAAACAATGCATTGTTTTTTACATGTATGCATTGAATTTATCAATTTAATAAAAACATTCTTGCATTGATTTCAATAATGCATTGTTTTTTGGGGGCAGGGTTATGCTCACATCAAATATGTGGAATGATGTAGGATTGGTCAATGGAGCTCTTGGGTTTGTTGAAAACTTTGTGTATAATCATGGATGTTCACCCCCAGAGCATCCTACATATGTTTTAGTGATATTTGATAACTATATAGGGATTCCATGGGATGACATATCACGCCAAAGCATTCCTATTATGCCAATTGAAAGAGGTACAACAAAACAACTTCCACTGAAACTGTCTTGAGGTTTGACAATCCATACATCACAGGGACTAACATTGGAGAAGGAAACTATAAATATTGGAAAGAAAGAATGACGTGGACTCACATTTACAACAATATCACGAGTAAAAGGTTTGGATGGTCTTCGAATTCATCCTCCTTTCACATATGATTGATACGAGAAGATGGCAAAGGGAGCAAAAGTGGGATCAAGAGAAAAGGAAGAAGAAATATTAAAGTTGATCACTTTGTAATATATTTGTATTTAAACATTATATAAGCTTATATTCTTTGATAACATCAACCAACAGGTTGACATATATCATATTTAAACATTATCTTCTTTGATATGTATTCATATGTATTGTTAAATTTTTTGATGAAATAATTTAACTATGATTACCAGGAATACGTTAAAAAATCACATCGTTTTGATGCGCACACCACGATTGGAACCAATATAGAACCATATAACTTCGGTTCTATAAAGCATTGAGAGGGATCAAATCCCTTGAGGTGCAAACCTTTCATTTCTTTCACTAAAAAAAAGTGTTTGCACCTCAAGGGATTTGATCCCTCTCAACAATTCATAAAACTGGTTTTATATGGGTCTATACTGGTACTATAACATTTAGATATATATTTGATAAAAAATTATAATTTAAAATTTTTAGTTAATTAATGATGGAACAAATCATTCCTATCACTAAATAGATTGAGTTTCAAGATTTTAAGGGTTTATCTATTATATATTGAAAATATACATTTTTGATATAATAAAATTGTTAGATAATCAAGTGTGGTAAAGGATTTCTAGCGATCCTAATGATGGGAACCCCACACTTCTTAGATAAATGACTACCTAGAGTTTTTCTTTTTCTTCATTGCACCATTTGATGAAACCTAATAGAACATATTCTTTGAAATGCTTATTCTCTGAAAAAGTTGTCATGATATCAAAATGTCTAAGGAAAAAGCTTAGTATCTCCAATTTAACTAGAGATTAGGTCGACTAATTGAATCATAATTTTAATTTTATGTTCATGCAAAATTGGCACGGATAAATGCAATGGGTCACGTTTTTTTAAAATTATTATGGAATTTAAGTAATAACTATATATATCATGTCATGTATTTTTTAATGTGTTTTTTAATTATTATAAAAAATGATAATTATATATTTCATATAAGTATAAATTTTCAAATTATTTATTTATGATTTTAGCATTATAATTATTAACTATGCTTATGTTTATTATTTATTAGAAATAGCTATTGCATAAAATGTTATTTGGTTAGGTTATTACTATTCTTTCATATTTTGTTACTATATTCATGTTGTTAAGTGGTGTGCTAACTACTAAATTTTTTCTTTTATTCATGAGATTCTGTGATATCTCCTCTATTAGCTAATTTTTCTATGATAGAAATATAAATGTAACATTGTACCAGTTTCTAATGGGGAGTTCATAGCCAAGGCTTCGTCAGTAAACACTGTAAGTAATTTTCTAAGTTGTTTTGTATTTTGATTTGTAGACTTAGGAGACTAAAGGACTTGACGCAAATAAACAATGGGGGCACAAATCCAATATGGGGAAAGGTTGATCTCTAGGAAGCCATGAGCAGATGATGGGTGCCATCTTAGTGTCTCGGGCATTGGAAGAAAGGTGAACAATAGATGTTCACTTGATGGTTTAAAGCTCTTACGTCTCGTACTAAGTTGAAGTAACCCTTGAGCAGACTTAGTATTAATTGTCAGCTAGCAAATAGTAGGATTTCATGATCTCTCTATTAAGTGAAATGTTAATTTGGTTACTATAAGATTAAATAATCTTAAGCGGCTAACCTAATTGTTATACCTACCTTAGATATTTTAACTTTGGCGTTAAAATGCAAAAAATGTATTCATAGAGCTCTTTAATATAATTAAGCTAAATTTTCTATTGTAGGAGACTATATCATAGTCACCTCAATTAAAAGAAAGACAATATTCTTTCTAGAAATTGTCATGGTTAGTTATACAAATACACTTTATTATGCTCCTAAGAGCTAAAACGGGTTACTAGGAGTTTATTATGATTAACAAAAAATTTGACTAATTATAAGGCCTTATGGAAGTTAGCGCGTGCCTTAGTTCTATGTTTATCTCACATTTTAATTGTGAATAACCTGCATCAATTAATTAATTAGAATACACGAGATAGCAGAAATAACAAAACTCAGAATCACTTTTATATTGATCACAGGCCACTTCGAGGGGGAAACCTCCTTTGAGCAAGCTCAATACAAATAACTTCATGGTACCTTCATTGGTCTCAACAAAAACTTATATACTAATTCTAGGCGCCAATACCATGGGTCAATACCATGTGTTAATAAAAACCATGGGCCAATACAAACTATGAATCAACAATTACTACTGGACAACTTACAAAGCATATGCGTCCAACAACAATAAAACAAACTATGGATCAACAAATACTACGGGACGACTTACAAAGCATATGCGTCCAACAACAATATACTAACAAAGTAAATAGAAGGGTTGACATGGGTTCCGAACATCCCATCTCCCTTAGAAAAAGATTTATCCTCAAAGCTTTAGAGGTGGAAATTGATGCAAAATCTGAAGGAGTGGTTCCCCTGTAGCATCCTCGGGTGGCATTTCGGGCCACTGACACCTTTTGAGTTTCAGGGAGGGTTGCTGGGAAGTTTGTAGACAAAGAAGAACCATATCAGCTGCGTGAAAAGTGCACTCAGAACGATGCTAATCGGCTTGTTGTTTCAGTCGAATTCTTTCCATGTGAAGATTTTCCTGTAGAATGAGAAGAATCTGATCACGGTTTCGAAGAACCGAGTCAATTTCATGAACTGGGGAGCTGCTGAGGGTGTCTAGAAGAAGAACTGGCAGTGCCTGTCCATAGACTGCTTCAGATGGTGTCCTTTTAGATGTGGTATTGTACCACTGGAGCGCTTCTAGGAAATCCATAGAAATAGTTGTCCAAATCTGTGTAGGGATGGGGAACAGTTCGAGCAGTCCTGAAAGGAGTGTCGTTTAACCCTTGTTGACCTGGAAAGTATCACAGTCAGCCACCATCTGTTGAATTGTCATTTTCATTCCCTGCCAAAAGAAGTTACATTGTTCCCGGTCATACATTTTGAGGAACCCAGAGTGCCCTACTGTCGAAGAAGCATGGAGTTCATAGAAGAGATAGCCCTGTTGAACAGATTGCAACCAATTTGGAATAAGCATAGAAATAGCTGTAAGAGAAACTGGTTCATGAAATGTGCGAGAAGGAGCATCTTCCACCATATTGTCCTTACCCTTCTTGTAAGTGGTCGCATAGGCATAACCCATGAGTTGGATAACCCATTTCAGGGGTGTTGGGGAGGAGACCCATTGTTCCAGGAAATTGTCCAGACTCTGGAGATCAATCTTGATGCAGAAATAATTCCCTAATGGGTATGGCTGCCACTTCTGTACTGCATGCAAAATAGCCATCATTTCGTGCTGAGATGTAGATGTGGCTAAATTCTTACCGGAAAGGTCTGTTGAGGGCGACAAGCCCACTGGTTCAGCAAGGACACCTGCATATCTATCCAAGGAAGTAGGGGTGACTATTGATGGGTGCATATGAATGGAATGGAGTTGAGCGATGACACTATGTGAATTCTTCTTAAGGATCTTTTCCAGGCAATGTGAACTGATGAGGTGGAGAGACCCTTGTTGTAAGCCCTTAAATTTGTGTTGTTTCCCATTGACTGAAAACTGCATCCAAAGTTCAGCAAAATCCCATAATATGGGGCAAAGTGTGCATAACCATTGGACACCCAAAACCACATCACATCTGCCTAGGGACAAGGAAAACATGTAAGAGCGCAGGTTATAATCTTCCAGAGAGATACGCACATTGTGACACTTCCCCTTGCAAGGTAAGGTGCCCCCATTGGAAACCATGACTTCAAAGTTGGAGCAAGGATGGACAAAAAAATCAACATGTTTGGCAATCCGAGGGTCAATGAAGTTGTGAGTGCTACCATAATCAATGAGTATTGTAAGAGGAATCTTCTTGAAGTAACCCCTGACCAACATTGTTTGGGGTGTGGTGACACCAGATAAAGCATGGAGAGATATTTCTGGTTGTTCATCCTGAGATGGGGGGTCAATAGGCGGCTCCTGAATGTCGACCTGATCATCCATTGTGTTTGGAGCTTCTTCACCAATTTTAGAGGCAGGCGGAGAATCCATATCCAAGAGATAGAGCTTTTGTTGAACACATCTATGTCCCCGAGTGAATTTCTCATCACAATTATAACAAAGCCCTTTTTCTCTGCGTGCCTGCATCTCAGTTTCAGACAAATGCTTGATAGAAGTTGGTCGAGGAACTGGCGGGATGGGAGGTTGTTTAGAACCCATATTTCGGAAGGGAACAAAAGTGGGTTTGGAGCACTGTTGGGATGCAATCTTGTCTTCTGCCAACTTAGCCAACCCTAGTACTTCCATCATTGTGTTGGGACAGAACATTTTAACCTCTGACCGGATTTCATCCTTAAGACCACTGATAAAACAACTCCTATAGAATTCATCAGACAATCCTTCTGTGTGATTGGCTAGTTTCTCAAATTCTATCTGATACTCTCTCACAGTGCCACTTTGACGAAGTTTAGTGAGTGCTCCGGTGAAGTCGTCAAAAGCACTAGGACCAAATCATTGCAAAAGGAGTAGGCAAAAATCTGTCCATTTTGGCTCATCATGAGCCTTGATGTACCAACGGTACCATTGAAGGGCTTCCTATTCCAAATGAAAGGAGGCAAACGGAACTTTTTGGACATCAAAAATATTATGCAGACTGAAATATTGTTCTGCACGATATATCCATCCAGTCGGATCAGTACCATTGAAGCGAGGAAATTCAAGCTTCGGACCACAGAAATTACTGGAAGAAGAGAACCCATTGGCTGCAGAAGATTCTTGTTGGCGGTTAGTGTTCATGGCTGAATGTTGAAGATGGAGGCTGAGAAATTTTTCATCCAGATCTTGGAGTTTGGTTTGGATGGCTGCAAGTGCTTCCTCCATGGTTTTTGCTCCTGCATGGGTGACAACCATAACCAAGAGTTTTTTTTTTTTGGAGTGGATAGAAAAACAAAAACAAAAGCTTGTTTAGTAAAGGGAAATTTGGATTTGGGAAAAAATCGGATGGGTAATTGGGGTTTGACTAGGTTTTGGACACTTTCTGATGGACAAGGAAACAAAAAATGGGGATTTCAGAAGCGGGGTGAAAGAATGAGAAAATTTGTTAAAGAGGGACAAAGAAGCAGAAATAGGGAATGGACACGGTGGAAAAATTTGGAGGCGAATGGGTAAAAATTAAAGAAGTTATGGAAAACCCTAAAAATAGACAAATGTGAGATTTCTGGCTTTGGGAAGTAGAATTTGGGATAGGGTCCTCAGGAATGAAATATGCAGAAGGGGATTGCAGGGGTGTCCAAAAAGTTTCAATGGAAACGGAGTTAAAACAAGGGAGAGATATGGCAAAAAAATGGAATTTTATACCTACGGCGCAGAAGGGATTAGAACAATTAAATCTGAAACTGCACGGAAGGGATCGACAACAGATGGATCTGAAACGGCACCGAATGGATCGAAAATGGATGGATATGAAATGAATTTCAGAATAGATCTGAAATGGCTGGATCTGGAACGGCTTGGAATGGATCTGAAACTGCGCAGAAGTGATTGGCAACAGTTCAGCTGAAAATAGATATGGACCCCAGGTATGTTCAGCTTCCTATAGGTTCAGGGGATTCACTCGGCCACCAATGTTGTCTGACGGCTTGCGTATTGGGGCAGTACCCCTCAGTCCACGGCTCAGGTAAAATTTATAACTGCTTTGCCACAAATGACAACTCTTGGTTTACCTCACGGGTGGGAACTAGTCAATCAGGTAGGGTTCGTTTCCCTTTTCATTGGCAGGTCCTCTCAATGGGACAGCTACTTCGGGGTTCCTGTGGTACTCCTCACAATGAGTTTTAGGGCTTATTCCCAAGTACTTCCCACAGTTAAGCGGATAGGGATTATTCCTAGATCCGAAGCTGCAACAGATGCAAAAAAAAAATTTGGAAGAAATTTCACCCAGCGAGCCCAAGAAAGTGCTCTGATACCATATGTGAAGAACTTGCATCAATTAATTAATGAGAATATAGGAGATAGAAGAAATAACAAAACTCAGAATCACTTTTATATTGATTGTAGGCCACTTCGAGGGGGAAACCTCCTTTGAGCAAGCCCAATACAAATAACTGCACGGTACCTTCATTGGTTTCAACATAAACTTATATACTAATTCTACGGCGCCAATACCATGGGTCAATACCACATGTCAATACAAACCATGGGCCAATACAAACTATGGATCAACAATTACTACGGAACAACTTACAAAGCATATGCGTCCAACAACAATAAGAAAAACTATGGATCAACAAATACTACGAGACGACTTACAAAGCATATGCGTCCAACAACAATATACTAACAAAGTAAATAGAAGGGTTGACATGGGTTCAGGTAACATTAATAAGATGTGAAAATTGCCAAATATATATATATATATAGATAGATAGATAGATATAGTAAGGAGTGGTGTATATAATAAAAGGTCTAACAAGAAAAAGTATATTCAATGGACGCCATGGTATAATGGATTATAATATATACCATATTGCACTAATTTACATAAATGATAAATTAGGATTCCCTTTGGATGGATATTTTGCTTAAGACAGTTAAAAAAATGGGGGCTCTCGTTGCTCAAGAGCACGGGGGATTCACTTAGTGAACTTGTTATATAGCACGATCGTTCATATGATATTAAAGAATATCCCTAATTTCACTAAATATTGGAAAATTACTCCTAAATTTTTTATTGTTGAACCCCCCTCCTAATATTCCTTTCCAAATACGAAAACCCCTAGTTTCACCAGATATTGTATGTATCCATTTTTATAAACCAATTTTTAATACCCCCTTTATATCATATTATCAAGCTGTAAAAAAAAAGAACCCTAACGCATCTTAGTATAAGCAAACATTATACTAAATAAAATAATAGTATAATGCTAATAATGATCCCACCAAGATTGCAGGGGTGACTAATCCATTTGTAGCATTGGATAGGGGAAGACCCAATGAAATAGTACCAGGGAAGGAAAAATGCATAAAAAGAAACCCAGTCAAGAGATCAACATAACAAATAATGTAAAAGGATGATAGTCCAATAGTTAGTGCAATGCTTAGAAAAGATGAGAATTGCAAATGTTGTACACCACAGCCTGCCAATCTACCAATTTTATATCATGTAAATATAAGTATAGCCATAGAGATCTCATGTTTTCTATAATCTTAATAAATTAAACTCCACAAAAATTCAAAATTGAAACCCTTTCGTGGATGGACTCCCCTACTTTCCTATCAAAACAAACATCATTGATGTTTGAACCCAAATGAACATAGAAAAATTCCTCTTACTTTCCAATAACAACATATGATCATGTGCATAGATTGGATTTGGGTCATTCACAAGATGCAATGAATTTCCTCCACTTCTTCTACATTTATTCTTGCAATCAAGGGAATTAACAACATTTAGTTACTTTTTCTTGGGTTATATCTATTTTTTTATTTACAAGAGAGGTACAAATCTTCATTGTTAGGTTTCAAGCATGCAATGGTTATAAATATACACCAATTGTGAAGCTTATATGATACATTTTCATGGTAATGATAGCACATAGGGTATGTAAATAAGGATTTAGATTTTCACCTATGTTCATGTTAGTTCCAATACAATATTAAGATGATGCCTTGCATATAAGAATTGAAATTACAATTATGAATGTGCCAAATATAACTCAATCTAACAATTATTCATAACTGGCAATGTGATAATGCTAAAGAAGAATACGAAAAGTTGAAAGAAATAATTATCCAAGAAAGATTGATCTAACTTTTATTGGTTCCAGTGAGCCAAGAAATATTGATGTCACTTTTCTTGGTTTTCATGGAGCAAGGTTTGATTGAATCTCAATACCCACCTAAACCCCATCCTAAAAAATAAAGAGTTAGATCTTTTACTCGAATGCCTACAAAAAATACATTACAATTGTTCAACTATGGAACTCCTAATTGGCTACATATCTTAACTTAAAGATGAAAAACAATATAACATCAATTCAAACCAATCCTAAATAAGATATTAAATGGGGATTTCTCAAGGCGAGTAATCCAAAGAGACTTCCATCGATATTATCATTGGTACACTTTTATCAAATTTATGCAAAACTTAGGATCATAAACAATATCAAATAAAAATGGAGGGTCCTTAAGTTTTAGGTGGGTATGATTTGAGCCCTTGATTTGGAGGTATGAATCCATCCCACGATTTGGAGGTTATTCCTTAGCCCACCCAAATAAAAAAAAACCCTAATATTTATATTACTATGTCAAGTTAAAAAACCCCCTTGACCCCTTAATATGGTGCAATATATTTTTGAGGTTTTTACGAGTATTCAAACCCCCAATATGAATGGACGTGATATGATATTGCCTCGCTAGTGAACCCCCTGTGCTCAAGAGGGAGCACCTACTTCTATTATAATAATGACCAGAGATTAGGTCTTAACCATTGTAAGAAGCATCTCTCAGGGAAAAGAAAACCATTTGAGGGAGTGTGGCTCTCTCTAGAATACTCCGTGAAAAGGAATGAAGAGGCACAGTGCAAAATAAGAACAATACCTGGAGTCATAACCAGATAATATGGTTGAGCGAATTTATTTATATTTGCAATTGGGCAGGACAAGTAGCTCAATTGGAGCGAAGGCGCCCAGATATACGGGGTGGGGCAGGGTTTGATTCCCCGTATCACATATGTGTGAAAAAAAAAATATTTGCAATTATGTATGTTGATTGTCTCTACCCTTTGTTACACTGTGTGTTATGGGACCTCTATTCAACCCTTTGCTTTAATTCTGCACCAAGTACTTGCATTTGAGTGAAGCAAGGGAGGGTGCAGCCCTTGGTTAAGCTTCTATTTTTGAAATAGGTAAATATAATTCATTTAAGTGTAAATAGAATTAAGAAGGGTGTAGCCTTAATCTTAATCCTTTGATATATGCATAATATACCTATACTTGGGTAGTGTTTAGTGAAGAAGGGCGCAGCCCAAACCCCATTTATCTTAGTAATATGTGGGAGGTGTGTTGTTCTAAACTTGTCATTAAATAGGTTAAGTATATTAAGTGTATGCTTGGTGGAAGAAGGGCATATCCCTAATACCTTTATATCATATCAATATAACAATGAATATCTATACATGTTTGGTGAGTTGTGAATATTAGATATCAAAGTTGGAAGAATCTATGTATATTGATACTCTATCCTAGTGGATTCGTTGCTTGGCTTGGGGGTGACTTCTCGGTGGGAAAACATATGCCAGCCAAAGTTAGAATGGTTGAGTGGAACATTGCAGTCAAGCCTTCAGTTGTATATGTCTGCTTGGTTCAGATAAGTATTATTAACATGACATCATTATTACAATACTACCAAGTTCTATAAAGAAAAAATATTATTATATTGAATTAAATAATTTGATATAAATTTTGAAATGACCTTTCGATTTATTTAAAACCACTTCTTATGTTCATTTGATTCATTTTTACTTAATATCATAGATGCATGATCATAATGAGTAATTGGACTGAATATTTAATAGATGCATGATCATAATGAGTTATTGGATTGAATATTTAATTAAGCATTTGAGTAAAGTAAACTTGATATTATCATAATATTCATCAAGCTTTTGTTGAGATATAAATATGGATGTGTAGAGTTCCATAGAATCCGCTCAAAGGTCTTCTAGAATCTGATAAGTATCATTAAACATTATTTCAACGTCGAAAGGGATTAACTCTTCAATAATATACTTTTATTATGATGAGATCAAGGATTCGGAATAAAAGTGTGAACAGTACTTTGTTTATATATGTTTATTTATGAACCTTTGATTCCATGTACTTAGTAAGAGTTGTTTGCATACTTACCCTGATAAATAAATTAGTCCTTAATTATAACAAAGCATTCGTGGATTCCAATATTATAGCATCTTGATGTTATAATCTCCATTGATTAAAAGGTATCATAAATATCTATATTTAAGTAGGACCTATACCTTTTAAAGGAGGAAGATGATTAGAGAATAACAAGGGTAACACTGTTTTAAAATATTACCTTGTTATTTGATTTTGCTTTCACATAATTGGTATAGTAAGAGTTATCACATCTAATAAATTAATAATTATCATGCATTTCACCTTGTAAAAATTATAAGATAGGTTGAGATTATATAATTGATCAAGTATTAGCTTTACCACCACATGTATAAATAAAGTTAAATTATGAACAAGATGGCATTTCATTATTGCTATATGGTTATTGGTTCAGAATGAAAGAAAAGGATATGAAAGATTAATGTTCAACATTAATATAAAATGTTATGATGTGACTTCATCTTGTATAAGGTAAGCTATTACATTTTAAGATTTATTTGAAAAGATCTTATTTTATTTTGTTATCATAGTTGCTATAGAGTTATTGATATGATTTTATGACTAGGTGTCTGATTGTTATGAATGTAATTTACTATTATGACCGAGTGATCAATAGAATTAATACTATGGCTTGTTGATTGATAATTAAGGAAAAAAAATTATAGCCCATTTCCTCAAAATATAAACGAGGAATTTGGGTACATTACAGATCCACTAGGTCCACTTCACCTCATTATCATTGTCAGATTGTTTTCCAAATGGGGGATCAACTTTACAGAGTGTCATCCTATATCCAACTATAGCCAAAAGTATATCATTGTATCCATTGACTATCTTATGAAGTGGGACAAAGCTATGTCAAACTTCAACAACAAGGCAACCACAACTACTCACTTCTTCTAAGAATTTTTTGCATCATTAGATTTGTTTTCACAAGTACTTTCACGTTGTTGCATCAATTTCATGTGTGCATGTGTTTCATTTGAGACCCATTTTTCTCACCATTTCAACCAAGCTCATTACCAACCTCTTCAAGTATGATTTTTCAAAATGGCATATAGAAATCATATAACCCTTTTGTCTATGTTGCATTTTCCTTGTTTGATCCCCCACAAATGTTCCCTTAAACGTCCTCCCACCTTGAAAAGTAACCTCACTCTTTCAAGTTGCATTAAGCTCTTTCCTGATAGTAGTAATCCACCTCCGTTGATCAACATGGTTCAGTAACCCTTTATATGTTGGAAACCATGCCACTTCTTCCCTCCTTAGGATTGCAAATTCATATAGCATGCATCATATATAAACCCTCATGCTACCATTCATCATTTTGGTGGCCTATTTCCATTGGAATCCGAAGTGGCTCACAATGTTCTTTATGGTTTAATATTATGCCAAATACTTTGCACATTCCTCCTTTGGCCTCTTGTCTCAATCATGATCCATAAAGAATCTATATTTTATGCTATCATTTATTATTCCACCCAGAAGACCTACCCCTAGTTGCTTCCATTTTACATTAATCTTTCCACACATGTAGGTCACAACTACTTGGTCATATTTTTTTGGGTACTCGCCTCCTTGCTTGTAATGTATCTAGATTCGTTTATTCTTTGTAAGAGACACCCATATTCTTTTATTCCTAGTAAACGAATATATAATATCAACAAAATATTCAAGAAACCAAAAATGGGGCAATTATCAATTCCTAGATTGTTTCAACTTTAGCAATTATCTATTTGCTTGGCAATATAGTCATTGTCTCCCTTGCTCCAAGCATTTTGTATTGACTCACCAATGTCCATCTAGAAAAAAGTATATTTTTCCTTGCATTCTACTCACTCTATTCAAATATGGTCCCCGATATTTACACCTACCATATGTTTTACTTTTCATCTTGGTCCATGAGCCTCCTCATTCCCTAAGGTTTCCTTCATTGGCATGGTCTCTAGTACACTTTCTACATGAGTCATCATTCAAATATTTGCAACTTGTCACATGATTGGGATTGGTTAGTTTGTTTTATGGTCGTTGGTCATGCCAATTATCATTCGTGCTTCGTTAAACGGAAGTCTTGAGTCTCCTACTCATTGGAAAACTCCTCCGCATTTCTCAAAGTGTCGGTTTGTTACATTGTTTACTTAGTGATTCCTTTAGCTTATGTTGGTTTATAAGGATTCCTAAATCCCATTTTCCTTGAAAATTTCACCATTGACATCATATGATTTATTTTTGGGGGTATTTTAGAGGCTTTTCATACCTTGGTCCCCATTTACGTTATCAATGGACATCCTTATATTTGGAAGATATGTGATCATTTCTCTTTGACTTGATCATCTTTCCCATGCTTGATGGAAATTCATTATTGCATCAAGGAGGTTCATACACTTTGGTGGTTGTTTTTTCTTAGATTCTTGTGAAGACCCCCATACAAGCATGGATGTTAGTTTCAAGACCTCAAGTGTGATCCAACCTTCATGTGAACCCCAACATGTTCCAACACCACACATTTTTGGAGTTTGTTTTGTTGTGGTTCTTTGCTCCCCTAGGTATCATTGTCACCCCACAAGATCATCAATTGATGGCACTCTTTCCTAGGAATTGAAGCTATCTTAATCCATGTAGAAAGTGGTGTTCAAATCTAGCCCCAATAAACCATTTCTATTATTGTAACTTGCTTCGACATCTTCATGAACATGGAGATGCTTTCCTCATTTGTAAAATACATTATATCCATAGCTATCACCTTGTATTTGGTTGTCTTGAAAGTGGCCTTGATTGCTTAACCTTGGGAAAGCCCCCCTCCTTCACCATATCACCCTTCTCTCTTTGGATTTTTTCTACAAATAATCATTTCTAGGAAAGAAACACATGATATATTTCATCCATACGAGATGCTCCTAACATCACACATCCGGGGATAACTATTATCACCTTAATTTTTCTCACTTGTGATATTTGGGTGACCATACTAGAAATGCCATCAATTCATATATAAGTTACATAATGCATGATACTAATGAAAAATACATGGCTATTTGTATCCATTTAAGTAGGGATAAGTTCTTAGTTCACTACTTTGATATTATCATGACTTTCTCATGTATTACCCACTCAAGTCACTTGGAAAATTTTCCAAGATCCATGCAAGTTTGGTGAGGCCAAAAAATTCAATTTTCCATCATGCATTAAATACACTCATGCTTACTAATTGGCTCAAGGTTAAGTTCTTACCAAAGAGAAACTCCTCCATGCCTACTTCAGTCATTAGATTCCCTTAAATGTTCATCTAACATGTGGAATCTAGCTCATGGAGTAAGTGAATTCACATTTGAACAAGGTTTCCACATTTGACTATAAAAGGGAGCCATTGGTTTCCATTAAGGAGGAATTCATTGCAAAGTTATGCTAAAGGAATGAGATCATAGACCACAACTATTGCTCTCTCATTTCTTCCATTCTTGCCAACTTTTTTGGCTTGTTTGCATTTCATCAAAAGAGCATGCAAACTACATTCACCAGAGTTAGAAGTGATCATTAAGGAGGAAAGGAATGCTTTCAAGGAGAGATTTGGAACGCATATGTACTCTCAAGGTGATATTTGGTGTTTATTTCCTTTCTGCTCTATATTAATAGTAGTATTGTGTTAAAAATTATGACAACTAATTAACATTAACAATAACTAAGATGGTTTGTCTAACCGTTGGTTGGTTGGAAGTTTATCTAACCGGTGGCAGTTCACCCATATACGTAACTCCTTCTCCCATGTATTTATATGTAATATTGGAGAGGATTAAATGTAATAGGTAAATGTATGGATGAGAGAAATGCTTGATTGTGATCTCCGTTATTGAAAGGAATAAGACATCAATACTTTGTTGGGTGGATGTTTCCCCAAGTTGGGGTTTTACCACGTTAAAAATTCATGTGTTAAATGTGTCTTTTCTTGTCCATTATTTTTGTTTATTATTTTTATTACAGACTCAAATACCAACAAGTGGTATTAGAGTTGTGGTGCCTGAACAGAGAGAGCCTGTTGGGAGAAGGAGCCACTGCTCGTGGAGGAGTTCGAGAGGTTGTGCGTGAGCAGAGGTAGCCGGTTTTGAAGGAAGGGTCGCAAAAGACCAGTCGCCGTTGTGAATATTGTCCATAGGAAGAGGTGAAGCCTGATCCATGCTTGAAGTGGGAGAGAGCCCGCGATCCAGAGGAAGAGGTGAAGCCGCGTGAAGCCACTGGCCATCGTAAAGTGGAGAGCCGTCGTTTTTTCTTCTCTGCAAAGACGCCCATGTGTGTGGAAGTAGCTACTTGTGCATTGATAGGAGGCGTGAAGCCCGTGGTGAGGTGGAGACAGCCGCATTTCGAAGCAGTGGAGAGCTGCGTGATCGCATTTTGGGAGCAGTGGAGAACCTGCGTGAAGGACTAGCTACCATTTTGTGTGGAGCCTTCATTTTTGTGTAGCATTCTTCCTGTGAGAGAAGCATCCGCCTGTGCGTAGAGCCATTCCTGTGGAACCCATGGTGCTGGAGTGAAGGTAAAGAAGCAGAGCCTACAACCAGATGTATGCAAAGAGCCCCTGCGTGAAAGAAGTGTTTACCCAGTGTAGCTAGAGGTATTTTTTGGGTTATTGTTCTTCTGAGAAAAGATTCTGGTTATATATATTTTGGGAAGTTTGTGTTAAAAATTTTAAAAAAATTGATGGCAAAAATGTCTAATTATAAATTCGAAATTGAGAAGTTTAATGGAAAAAATAACTTTGAATTGTGGAAACTTAATATGCGAGATCTGTTAGTTCAGCAAGGGTTGAAGAAGGCCTTAAATGGCAATAAAAAACAACCTATATCTATGACAGATGATGAATGGGAGGAGCTAAATGCCAGAGCACTTAGCACAATTCGGTTATGCCTTGCAAATGATGTCTTGTTTAATATCGTTGGAGAAAAGACAACAACGAGTTTAGGGAGAAAGTTGGAAATCTTGTATATGACAAAGTCTTTGACAAACATAATTTACTTGAAGAGACAACTATAGGGTATGAAGATGAAATAAGGTACGAAAATTGCAGAACATTTGAATGTATTTAATACTCTTATTTTCTAGTTGAGTAGTATGGATGTTAAGATTGATGATGAAGATAAAGAAGTAAATATTTTAGTTACTCTACCTGAATCTTGGGGTCATGTAGTGTCTTCTATTAGTCTTAGCACAACTGAAACTTTGGAATTTGACACTGTGGTTGGAGCTTTGTTGTTTGAGGAGTTAAGAAATAAAGCTAGTATTGAGTCCTATACACCAGAAGCTTTGTTTGTTAGAGGTCGATCCAAAGAAATAGGAGAAAAATCAAGAGGTTCTTCCAGATATAAATCAAAGGGAAAAAAGAGAAAACTCAAGTGTTGGTACTGCAACAAGAGTGGTCATCTCAAGAAGGATTGTTGGAAAAGACAAAAATACAAAAAGGAAGACTCCAAATATGAGTCAAATTCAGTTGAACTGATTCAGGTATGATTGATGAGATTTTGTCCATTTGTAATGTTTATGAATACAATGAAGAATGGTTGTTAGATTCTGGTGCTTTGCACCATGTCTGTCCTCATAAATAATGCTTTACTTCTTATCATTCAGTTAATGATGGTGTAGTTCTTTTGGGAAACAATTATTCATGTAAGATTGTTGGGGTTGGAAGTATTAAAATTAAAATGTTTGATGGAGCTATAAGAACACTAACATATGTTAGACATGTTCCTTAGTTAAAGAAAAACTTAATATCTTTGGGAGTGTTGGATTCGTGTGGTCATAAGTTTACAGGTTTAAGTGGGGTATTGAAAGTATCTAAGGGTGCTTTAGTGGTCATGAAGGCATTGAAAATAGGAAACAGGCTTTACAAACTGGTTGGAAAAACTCAAGTTAATGAAACGACATTGATATCTGAAGAGGCATCTGAATCCACTCGATTATGGCATCAGCGTCTTTGTCATATGAGTGAGAGAGGACTATAGGTATTAATGAATCGTAAATTACTTCCAAATCTGAAATCTTTAGATTTGATATTTTGTAGACATTGTATATTTGGGAAACAGTGTAGACAAAAATTCAAAGTAGGGATTCATGCAAGTAAAGGTGTTCTTGACTACATTCATTCTGATGTATGGGGTCCATCCCCTACTATTTCCTATGGAGGAGCAGCATATTTTGTGTTGTTTGTGGATGATCTTTCAAGAGAAGTTTGGGTCTATGTTTTAAAAAGAAAGGCTGATGTGTTTGATAGTTTCAAATGTTTTAAAATTATGGTTGAAAAAAGAACTAGCAAGACAATAAAGTGATTAAGAATGGATAACGGAGGTGAGTTTAATTCTTTAGAGTTTGAAAAGTATTGCAAAGAAGAATGGATCGTAAGACATAAAACAAATGTATACACCTCAGCAAAATGGCATTGTAGAACGCATGAACAAGACTCTTCTAGAGAGAGCAAGGAGCATTCTCAGCGATGCTAATTTGGGTCAAGAGTTGTGGGAAGAAGCAATTTCTACTGCTTGTTATTTAATAAATCGGTCACCATCAATTGCAATAAATTGTAAAATTTCGGAAGACGTATGGACTGGTCAACCTTGTAGTTATTCAAATTTGAATTTTTTTGGTTGTGAAGCTTATGCACTTACTCCTAAAAATCAACTTTCTAAGTTAGACCCTAGATCAAAGAAGTGCATTTTTGTAGGTTATGATAATGTAACGAAAGGTTATCGGTTGTGGGATTCTACTGCTCGTAAAATCGTCATTAGCAGAGACGCAATTTTTTATTAGTCTTCTGTCGTTAAATAAAAAAATGTAAAATTTGATGTGGAACAGGAACATGTACCGTCAAAACAACTAGTTCAATTGAAGTTTCCATCTTATAATGACTCAAAGAAACAAGAAGAAGTTTCTGGTGATAAGAATTCATAGAAGATGAAGAAATTGTGGAAACTCCATAACCTACACCAAGAAGATCTACGAGGGAGAGAAATCCTCCTAAAAGGTATATCGAATTTTTTTCGGTTGTTGCTTTATTTACTGATGATGGAAAACCTTCTTGTTTTCAGGAAGCCATTGATTGTGTTGACAATACTAAATGGAAGATGGCAATGAAAGAAGAAATGGATTCTTTGAACAAGGACGAGACATGGAACTTGGTTGAACTCCCCAAAGATAGAAAAGTTGTTGGATGTAAGTGGGTATTCAAGTTGAAGAAAGGTATTGATGGTAAGATTGAAAGATACAAATCCAGATTGGTCGCAAAAGGGAATTCTCAAATGGAAGGTATTGATTATCATGAGATATTTTCACCAGTTGTCAAGCTTGTATCTATTCGTATTGTGTTAGCACTAGTTTCTTTGCTTGATTTGGAGTTAGAGCAATTAGATGTTAAAACAACATTTTTACATGGAGATTTAGATGAGGATATTTTTATGGAAGAACCAGAGGGTTTTGTGCAGCATTGTAAAGGAAAATTAGTTTGCAAGCTCAAAAAATCATTGTATGGCCTAAAACAGTCACTCAGGCAATGGTACAAGAAGTTTGATTCTTTCATGGTGAGCCACAGTTATACTAGAAGTGAGTATGATCATTGTTTGTACTTCAAAAGGTTGGATGACATATTCATTGTCTTAGTATTGTATGTTGATGATATGCTTATTGTGAGTAAAAGCATGGACGAAATTGATAGGTTGAAGGCTCGGATGGCTAGGGCATTTGATATGAAAGATCTTGGAGCTGTAAAACAAATTTTGGATATTGAAATACACAGAGACAAAAGAAATGGTAAGCTTAGTTTTTCACAGGAGAATTATGTTGAGAAAATACTTGTAAGATTCAGAATGAATAAGGTAAAACCTGTGAATGTTCCTTTGGCTTCTTATTTTAAGCTTTCTTTAGGTGTATGTCCTAGTAATGATGAAGAAAAGGATTATATGTCTCGTGTTCCATATGCCAATGCAGTAGGATGTTTAATGTATGCGATGGTGTGTACTAGACCTGATATTTCACATGCAGTAGGTGTTGTCAGTAAATACATGGAAAATCCAAGAAAAGAACATTGGAATGCAGTGAAATAGGTGTTTCGTTATTTAAGAGGCACAAGTGGCTATTGTATCACTTTTAATAATAACAGTGATTCTATATGCGGTTTTGTTGATTCAGATTTTGCAGGTGATTTGGACAAGAGAAGGTCTACTTCTTGATATGTTTTTACTCTTGCAGGTGGAGCTATAAGTTGGATCTCAAAGCTTTAGGAAACATTTGCTTTATCCACTACAGAGGCTGAATACATTGCTTCCTCACATGCTTGCAAAGAGGCAATTTGGCTGAAAGGTCCACGTGGAGAAATTGGAAGATTGCAAAACAGTGTGCCTATTTTCTGTGATAGCCAAAGTGCTATACATTTGGCTACAAATCTTGTTTACCATAGTAAGACTAAACATATTGATGTAAAGTATCATTTTGTAAGACAAGCCATTAGTGAAGGTGGAGTAGATCTGAAAAAGGTTCATACTCAAGAAAATTTTGCAGATATGTTTACAAAACTAGTGTTATTAGAGAAGCTACGGTGGTGTGTGGTTTCTCTTGGTTTGAAAAAGAAGTGATGAATAGTCTTCGAAAAAGTATTAGATAATTTGTTTTCAAGGTGGAGATTGTTAAAAATTGTGACAACTAATTAACATTAACAATAACTAAGATGGTTTGTCTAACCTTTGGTTGGTTGGAAGTTTCTCTAACCGGTGGCAGTTCACCCATATACGTAACTCCTTCTCCCATGTATTTATATGTAATCTTGGAGAGGAGTAAATGTAAGAGGGAAGAAATGCCTGATTGTAATATCCGTTATTGAAAGGAATAAGACATCAATACTTTGTCGGGTGGATGTTTCCCCGAGTTCGGGTTTTACCGTGTTAAAAATTAGTGGGTTAATTGTGTCTTTTCTTGTCCATTATTTTTGTTTATTATTTGTATTACAGACTCAAATACTAACATATTGTTGCTCCTCCAAGGATTCTGAAATTTGAATGGTCTTTGGTTATTAAATTCATAGTTTAATGATACTCATGCTATCCTTTTGCTCATAATTTGTTACATTTACTCTTGTGTCATGCTTATCACTTACTCTCTTTTTTTTCAATTTATTAACTCCTTAATATAGTGATTTTATTCATCATTACAACAAAAAGCCAAAAATTATAAATTCAATTAAATAAGGAATATCATATTTTATTCTTTTACTTCTTCTTTTTTTTCAAAATATTTGAAGATTATCTATCACTTGAGCATAAATGTGTTTCCACCTTTCATTTGTTTCAAAAATATTAATATGGACTCTGCCTTGTATGGGGATTTGTTTCGAAAATATTAATATGAACTATGCCTCATATGGTGGCAAGAACCTCAAAGAATTCCATATATCGTTTTATTAGTCCCTGCTCCGCAGGGAATATAGCGATCGCTTGGTCGCCTATTCCCGTTGACTTTCAATTACTCCATACTTTTAACTTAATGTGAACTAAAGTTTTAAATTTTTTGGATATTAAAATGAATTTTTTTAAAATTAAAATAATTTTAAAAATTTTCCAAATTACATTATCCATTTTTTCTATTGGTTCCGTACATAGAATTGAATAAATTTCCCTGGTGTGCAAAATAAATAACAAATTAAAAAAATAATAAAAATTAAAAGAAAAACAAAAAAAACCTAAACTTGCCACGTAACAAATCCATCAAATAACCATAAATGAAATGTTATATCAACAATTGTCATAGAAAATTGCTCCAGACATCCTGGCATATGACAATTAATGTCATAGAAAATCGCTCGAGACATCAGGGCACGTCTGACCTCGATGGAAAAGAACGTTGTGGAGAGGCGTTGTGTTGACGCCAGAAGTTGATCTAATATTGTGCTCTTTAGAGCATTCACTCTCTTCCTCCCTGACTCCTTCAGGAATTCCATCAACTAGCATTATTCAAAGCTTCAGGGTTAGGGTTAGGACCAGCAAGGTCCAGTGTTCAAACCTTCTTCACATAGACTATAGACTACTACACTGAAGGTACCATATATTTAAATAGAAGGTACCAGAAGATCTTGGATATGTACAAAGGAAACTAATTGAATGCAAACTGACAACAATTTTCATACTACAATTTTTTTCATACTGATAAAGACTCACAATTCAACATCATTCAACTTTGATTTTGTACCATGCTTATCACTTCCTGATCTCTTTCCATCACCAATGGACAGATATCATTTGACAATTGCTGGCCGCAACATATATTTTTTGTGAGAAGAATTATGAACTTACAACTTGTAAAGTGACAATTGTTGGACGCAACATATATTTTTTGTGTGAAGAATTATGAACTTACAACTTGTAAAGAGGCAGAGAATTGCATTACCTTTGGCCATGTTGTACACGGTAATGTTATAGCTTGATCGTATTAAGTGCAATTTTTTTGTTATTTCATTTTTTCTTTTCTATTCTCAAATAGTGACTTTCACATAATGTAGAAGTAATTGACCAAGAGCCTACCCCTGCGAAAAAAAACAAATAAGTGAAAATTGCTTTGCTTAGCTTCATGATGCCGCAACTTATACAGTAAGATAACAATTTAGTGTATCTTTTTATGTCATAGAACAAGTTTTGTAGATAGTCGAATGCCACAGCTTATACAGTAAGATAACAATTTAGTGTATCTTTTTATGTCATAGAACAAGTTTTCTAGATAGTCGAAACATCAACAGCATTGAAGTTTGGGACTCTGGGAGCGAAGAAGATAAATACATGGTGAAAGCAATTCTCGGGCCCAACACCTTCGAGCATTTGATAATGAGATTTATTTCTTTGTGAAGGACATGTTTCCAGTGTTAGTGACAATGCATTGCAGCAAAAGCTTCAATACTTAGTCGAATTCTCGTCTTCCATTAATTGGACTTATTCTATTTTTTGGCAACTCTCAATATCCAAAGTAGATGAATATGTGCTCGGATGGTGTGACAGTTACCTTCAAGAACCAAAGCATGGGAAGAAATGGCTCGAAGGTTTAACGAGTCTGATACAGAGAAACGGATGAAGAAAACGGTGCTTCAAAAGATCCATATTTTCTTCGGTGGAGCAAAAGATGATGATTTTGCTATGGGGTAAGATAATTTATCAGATACAGATATTTTTTATATATTGGCTCAAGGATGCGCACAGAACGTCGAATAATACCTCTTTGAGGTCCTTTCTTTCCATATCTGGAGGTATCCAGACCATTCTTTGTGTGCCAATTGACAATGGTGTCGTAGAATTAAGATCAGTTGATTCCATTAAGGAAAATAAATAAGTTATACAAATGATCAAGTCCATCTTTAATGATCATCAAGTTTAGCAATAATAGCTTGGACATTCTAGAGGCTTTGCTTTATCACCAAGCCCTGCTAGAGTAACCGAGTTTCCTCTTTCGAGGGAGAAGGATGTTCATGCTAGAGCTATTGTGCCTTCTAAGCTTCATGAATATGGAGATCTTCGGAATGTTGTTGCACAAGACCATCACAAAGTGCTTAGTCAGGACCGTAACTCGAACTCTTGTTGATGATAAAGCTGCATATTCAAAAATGGAGAATCAACTTCTCCATCCAGTTTTGTGAGCACCTAATGAGCACGAGCACGATTATTATATGAATGGCGATAAAATATTTTATGGGAGCAATAAAAAGGGGTTTCAATCTATAAATTGGAAGCAAATCTTTAGCAGTGAAGAGAGAAGAGCCGAGAAAAAGAGGTAGAAAACCTGCTAGTGGAAGAGACCTCTTAATCATGTTGAAGCAGAGCGTCAAAGACGGGAGAAGCTCAACCAACGGTTTTATTTATTGAGGGTTGTTGTGCCCAAAATATACAAAATGGATAAAGGTTCCTTAATGGGCGATGCTATGGAATATATATATATTCCAAGAGCTCCCATGCACCAACAGTAGCTCCTCAAGGAAATATTCCAGTTGTTGTAAACATCAATTCCATCCCTGATGTCTATGTTAAAATAGTAAATGGAGATGTTGTGACTAGAGTGTATTCCAAGAGCTCCCATGCACCAACAGTAGCTCCTCAAGGCAATATTCCAGCTGTTGTAAACATCAAGGCAATATTCCAGCTGTTGTAAACATCAATTCCATCCCTGATGTCTATGTTCAAATAGTAAATGGAGATGATGTGATTAGAGTAAGTTTCCCACAGGAGAGCCATCGAGTTGCAAGGATGATCATGCTTGCTTTGTAAGAAATGCAGTTAGATGTACAACAAGTAGACATGTCCACTGCTAAAGATATGGTTTTTCATACATTTGTAGTCAAGCTCAACGATGCACAGGAACCGACTAAAGAAAAATTAGTTTCTGCAATTTATGTTTAAATGCTCATTCAAGGTGATGACTCACAAGATTTTTTCCTTTTGGTTAAATAAGGACACAATTTGGCTAATCAACTAACCAAACAGGAAAAGTAGATGGCAGAGTTGTGGAAGCAAGCTCGAGGATATAGTAATGTTAAATGCCACCTGTGTGGGTGGAATCGCATGAATCTGGTAGCAGGAAAGAGTTACTGATAATATTCCTAAATGGAGCAGTGACAAAGTACTACTGAATGGCATAAATAGTTTTCTTGCAAGCCTGCAGAGAGTGTATGCATGTACCATCAGAAGTGATGGCCCAAGTAAATTCATAGGTAACTTGGACAGGTCAATTATTCTTAATATGGTTATAATCGCGGTGTAGTTTGATTGATAATCAAAGACCATGGCTTTTGCAGCATCTATGTTTTAAACTTTTACATCCTATTTTGTCTACTACATTTTTTACTTATGTAATTCTTACAGGTATTTTGGCCAATGGGTATACTGTTCTTCCAAATTTTTTAATGGCTCAAAAACTAATTACTAGCAAAATACACATACTAAATATAAAAAACTATCCAAAATTTAAACTAATCAAAGGGTTTTTTCTTATTTTTCTGGTCTGCGCTTCTGTAATATGCATATTAACCTGCCTATAAAGTACCTGATGTTGAACATGACTTACTTGTTTAGGTTCGCCATTTCCAGTTGCAATAATATGCCCGGATTCTGTGACATTTTCAGCTACTAATGCTGCCTTTTATTCCATCTCAACTTGCTCATTAGGATAATTGATCTGATTACCAGAATTGACTTTGATGTCTAGTAAAATTATCATTCTTTATCTTCATCATGTTCATTTCTTTGGGAAGGTGTTCAACTCTGTTGGATCCCAATTTCACTGACACACTATTGATCTCGTTTTATGTTCTCAGTACATGTCCCCCACATGCAGAGGCCATACGCTATGCACCTACCACATTACTACCCACATGTCGAGGACATACGCTATTTACCAACCACGTTACTACTTAGTTCCTGCTACAACACCCAACATTTTGTCGCGTCACCTTCCTAAATTCATGTTTATTCCTTATTATTAAAACGGAAAACAGAAAGGATAGGCATTACACGGGTTCATGTAGATTCTAGAATCCCTGAAATTTGAACAAATGGACAATTGCTTTCGAGATATTTTTGCTTATTTCCACATCGATTCTCATATCTCGTAACCAACCAGCATAGGTACTTTTGGAGGGTTTTTTGCATGGGAATGATGGCATTATTAATGGTTTAGGTAATGTACCCAATAACTGTCATTTCCCACCAGCGCAATGGTGCCAGTTCAACTTGATTATGGATATTTGAACTTTGAGCTGTTGAACACATAATGCTTAAAAAAATGTGTATTATTTAAAAATATTATATAATCGCATATATATCATATATTACTACATAAACAAACGCACACAAGTCTGGATGCAAGATTATTTTTTTTGTTAATTCCAATAAAAAAATTGAAAACATTTATAGGAGTATTAATGTAATGTCGCCTTTTCTACACATTAAAACATTGTTGTGAATAGCCATAGAAGATTCACCTGACGGAAAAATTTGAAAAATGATCCAACCTAGTTCTTCATTTGAATGAAAACAATCTTGTAAATGATCCTATCAAAGCCAAAATAATTTATGTCACCTCTTATGCCCATACATTCATATGTTCAAAACAAGAAGTCTTATACTTATAGTTTCCACAAAATATGGATGTATGTGAACCAGATACATCTTGAAAGCAACTCGACACAATAGCTGGGCGCAATTGTTAAGATTTGGACACTTCTCATAGGTAATAATCAACTATAACTATTGACTGTAGTATGACCTCTAATTTCTAGCTACAGAATCTGCCATGTCTTCAAGCTGCAGAATCTGCCAATAATTAGAGCAACCGTATGAAAATGAACAAATCACTTTGCAGATTTTTTAATTCATATTTTATAGATTTGTTAATTTTTATTATATATTAGTTTAGTTTAGTTGATGTTGAAATATTAAACAAAAGTAGTTGGTAGCAATTGATTACTTGAATATTAAGATAACTTGTGCTTGAATATTAAGATAACCTGTGTTTGATTTGGCTTTGGAGAGGTTGCTATTTTAAAAGGTTATATTGTGAGTGTATGAAGAATACCTTCGCTGTTTTGTTTCAAATGTGAGGAGGAAATTCTATATATACAATGTAGACCATTAAAAGCATAAAGCCAGAAAAAGATCCACACATTTTATTCAATGCTGTTGATCCAAACAAAAAGTAGCTGAAATGATTTACTAATAAATAAAATTGATTTTGATATAAAAAGTCTTTGCAATAAAATCTAAAATATAATATTAATGAATTAATATGATCATAGTCTTGGGTTTTACGAATTCAATTTTTGGGGTGATATTTTTTTGTTGATGTAAAATTATATCTTGATTTTTTTGCTACTAAGGTCGAGTTTTATATTGAATTAGTTTTTTTTTCAAATGAAGGTTTGAAGTTTTTAAACAAATTTATATGGTTAATATTTCGATTAATTAAGTAAATACAATAAATTTGGTTTTGATAAATAATGTCTAAAATTAAATTACATTTACTTGTTTTGTTTTTATTTATATTTGATAAATAAATTAAATACATATCTAAAAAATCATCACTCTATAAAGAATATCAAATTTCAATTAAATAAAAATAAAAAATTTATATAAAATAACTATTTTATATGGAATTTGTTTTCATCCTTACCTCTAAGAATTAAAATTGTTTAGTGAAAGAAATGTGTGACATATGTATTCAATAAAATTAATAAAATAAAATAAAAGTTAAAGTTAATTATAAATCATGAGAGTTACGATGAATTTTAAATTTCTTAGTTATTGACTTAGAAAAAAAAAAGATCAATTACAATGCAAAGAAGAATTTTAAGAAGAAATTATAAATTGAAACATTATATTTGGGAGCTGCTTATTGGATTTATTCAATCTTCCTTTTCTTTTTATTATCTCTCACTATAATCCCATGTTTGTTTAAAGGCATAAAACCTTCTTCAAGTTGATTCCCTAGCAACGGAATAGGGTTAAATCTGCTCTACTTTTCTTCCTTGTGACTTGAAAAGATTACAACAAATGAAACCTATAAAACTAGCCCCCAAACAATAAATTTGTTTTAAACTATCCACTGTAAGATACTAAAAAACATCTTCATATCGATCATAATAAAATTGGGGCTTATAGGAGATCCAAAATTGACAATATAGAGTCATCATACTATTGCGTACAAATTAATTAAGCATAATATCTTGATCATACCATTGAGCTCATTGATTTTTTTTTAATCTTTATTATGTTATATTCAAATAAACAAAATCAAGAACAGAGACTTGCTACATTGCAGCTATTTCTCTTGTTATTGAAAATGTTGCAATGATAAACAACAATCTGATATGGAAATTGAAAATAAAATCCATAGATACTCTTTTCTATATCAAACAATAAAATATATTGGAAAGTAAAATCAAAGTACGGAAAAATGATGACTCATTTCAGAGCTCGTTCGTTGCCCTTTAGTGTTAATTTATAATTTATGTCATAATTGTGTATAAAATAACTGTATATTTTGCATGTGCCACAATTGTGTTTGTGAAATATCACGATCTTTGACAAAATAAAAAATATCACGATCTTTGAATGTAGAGAATAACAGCCCATGAAAATGAGTAGGAAGAACGATGCTCAATGCGAACTTTAGATTTTATAATCACATTATTTTAGTATATTGATCTTTTAATTGAAATTTAACAACTTCTGGTCAAAGTGTTTTAAGATATTTTAATTATTTTTCCAGCAGAAAGATATTTTAATTATTATCTTTTAATATTACGATAAAAATGTTTATTTTAATTAATTATTTTTTATTTTAAAGATATTTAAAATAAATAAATATTGTTTTTAAAGTGGAAATAGGTATAATTATGGGGTAGTCGAAATATTTTAAGTTTTTAATTTTTTGGTTACTTGACAAACATTGGACAAACGTTACAAGATCTCTCTTATATTTACTTTTTATTTTGTATTTTTCTTTTTTGTTTATGGCCGACATAATATTTATTACTTTTTACTTTGTATTATTCTTTTTTGTTTATTTTGTATTATTTTGTTACTTGACTAACAAGATCACCCTCATACTGCGCTATAGAGCCCTCTTGGCCAATAATTTGAAGACTTCCAAATTTGGATTTTACCAAAAACAATTTACGGGATTTTACTAATTTTGTTTTACCAGATTCCACCAAAACCTACTGGAAAGTCCAAGACATAAAATAAATAGACTACTCCATAATTATTTATTGTATCTAAAACAACAAAATGGTTTTAATGCATTATTAAAAATGTTAGATCCACTTAAAAAAATACAATAGTTAAAATTTACAAAAAAATATAAATAATATAAATATAATATTTATATAAAAATAAAGTTTGTTTTTTTGTTTTTAATTTTACAATTGATGATGATGATGATTGTAAACTTTGGTTTATTAGACTTTTTTTTTAAGAAGTTGGTTTTCTTCAAAAAATTTAATAGAAGCATTTAGATAAAGAGTTACTTGGTTTCCTTTAAAATTATAATTTTATACTTAAAAGGTTTTAATTGAAGCATTCCTAAATCATCATAGTTGTTATTAGTTAAAAATTTAGGAAATTCGGGATTGTAACAAATATTTCTAAATTGGGATTGAAAATTAGTTGGAAAAAGCATGGTCAATGTAAACTTAAATAGGTATAATTATTTATTATATCTAACGTAACAAAATGCTTTAAAAATGTTGTCCATTTAAAAAAGTACAATAGTCCAAATTTACACAAATTTATATAAATACTATCAATATAATATTTATATAATTGATGATGATGATAAATGTTGTCCATTTAAAAAAGTACAATAGTCCAAATTTACACAAATTTATATAAATACTATCAATATAATATTTATATAATTGATGATGATGATGATGATGATGATAATGATGGTGGTGGTGGTGGTGGTGGTGGTGGTGGTGGTCTATACTACCTTAAAAAGGTAAGGAGTTACTTGGTTGCACCCATAGAAACGAGGAGTTTAAATTTAAAAAAAGAAATACACCTCAAGAAATTGGATCCCTCTCGGTGCTTTGCTTGATAGATACGGGTTTAAGATGGATCTATGCTGGTTTTATTTACACTTATATTTATATGTTCCAAAAGATTTAAGAGAAGCATTCACCCTAAAAAGGTAACGAGTTATTTGGTTTTCTTTAAAATTATATTTCCATGCTAAAAAAGATTTAAGATAAGCATGGATCCTAAATCATTATAGTTGTGATTAGTTAAAAGATTAGGAAGTTGTAACAAATTATTCTAAATATTTTATGAGAAAGTGTTTTTCAACTTCAACCCTTTAGCTATTGCTAAGACTCCCTTCTTATTTTAGCTATGTTGATTATATATATATATATATATATATATATATATTTTTATCTTCTAAAAATTATATCTACATCTATATTTTTTTAAGAAATTTGATATCTCCTTACTTCAAATTCAAAATTAAAACAAATATGAGTATTCAATTTTAATAAAAATATAGTCATCTTCCTCCTTCTCTATATAGACAATATAGTTCTTATGGTTAGGTGTCCCTTTGATCTTGATAAGCAATTAGGAATTATGAAAGATTTATGCTCTAACATGGGTATGGTTGTTATCACCAACAAAAGACGGTCACTTACGCTAATTTTGTTTATGACAATAACAACTTGGAGGAAGTGTCTTCTTACAAATATCTCGGAATTGATATTTATCACAAGCTCAACTAGAATTATAGCATTGAGAAAATGATTAATGGAGGGTGGAAAACTTATTTTGGTCTTGAAAACAATTGTAAGTCAGCAAATCTTATGATGTGGGATAAAAAAAAGCTCCTTTTTGAAACTCTCGTCACTCCTGTTATCTTGTACAGTTGTGAAATTTGGTGCTGTAGCAACCCTAGAGAGTCCTAGAGAAATATTGAGCAAATCCAAAAATGTTTTATAACGTATAACCTCAAAATTAAAAGCAACAGACCCTATCCTATTCTCCTTATAACATAAGTGGTTCTCCCCCCAATGAGAGCTATGACTATGCACCTGATGTAGGAGTACAATATAAATAACATGGAAGACCAGAGAGTTCCAAAAATTACTTAAGAAAATCCAGTCAACACCACATGCGACTCAAGAGAGGCTGGTATAAAGACACCATGGCTTTATTAAACCAGTGGGGGATTGACGAAAATGTCTCTTCGTAAAATACCTATAACATTAAAATATTATCGGATCTAATTTTAAAGAGAAAATGTGGGGCAAGAAAGATTTAGAGGCTAAAATAAAATTAAGATAGTATAAAGAGGTCATTAACCCTAATATGAATGATCAAAAGTATCTGTCTGTTTTAACTAGTTCGAAGAAAATAAATAATATAGCCAAGACTAGAATGAACTCTCATGAGTTGCATAGTGAAACATGGCTCTGGACAATTCCTAAAACACCTTGGGTGGAAAGGATTTGTCATCTTTGTGAGACTATGAGCGTTGAGGATGAAAGTCACTTTCTCTTAGAGTGTCATGCATACACCCACATTAGATCGCAGTTTCATAATCTCTGCTACAATTCAAACCTCTCTAACTTTCTATCATGTCAAAACTATGACGACCTAGAAATGCTCTGTTTTAGCTTTTAGAAAATATGAATAAATTTTTATTGTAATTCAATTAAAATTCATTTTTTTCTCTTAAAATACGATAAACCAAGTTGATCTCAATAGATATTAACCATCATCATCATCAATATTTAATTTTAATATACTTAGTACCGCTTATAATTTTAAATCAAATCTAAACAAAATGATTTTAATATAACCTTCAAAATGATGTACCGACATCCTCGAGACTTCCTAGTTGGTTTAGTCTTTGTAAAGACACAACTCCAAGATTAGATATGAATTTAAAATGGCTTTTGTAAATGGGTCATTTAATGTAATATATACGGAGGGCAAGTTTTCAAAAATAGATACCCTAGTCATAACCTCTTAGTTGAGGGATGTTTTCATAACATAAGACGAATGTCATTCATTACATAATATTGATCCTAGATGATGCCATTTGTTTTTATTGAATTGTGTGTTTTTGTTTTTAATTTGTTTTTATATCTTATTTTGTAAGTAACAATCAAATTGATTTCTACTACCCTCTTTTGTATCAATGAAAATCTTCCCCTTCCTTATTTTTAAGGTAACATGAATTTTTGACCATATAAATCATAAAATAATTTATTATTTTTAAAGTAATATGAATTTTTAACCATATAAATTATTATAAAATTATTTATGCTAAAATCTATTGAAATGTAGTACATAATTTATTTGAATGTAAGACCTCCTAAAAGGTCTTAGGTTTCCATGTATTCATAAAAAAAAATTAAAAATTTAAGATAAATTTTTTTCTTAATATTGAAAAAATTTAAAATAATATATATTTTTAATATGTAAAAAAATTTAAGATAACAAAATTTAAATAGAAATATTTAGAATATTTCTATGGGTGCTTAATAAATCTATGCTTACATTACCATCTTTATAATTATAATATTTAAGTGTTACAATCTTGATAGTTATCATATTTGAGTGGTATCTGAGTTAAATCCTATGATATAATTTTAATTTTAATAACAATAAATTGTATGACAGGTTCCGTATCGAGAAAAATAGTCCTGATTCCTGTACGTAATACCCCACTCGTCTCGTCATTAAAGTTCCGTGTGCGTTTAAAATCTGTTTGAAATCGCTGTCAGGTTGAACCATTCTCAACCAATCCTTTGAATTCAAATAACAGACCTTTTATTTTCTGTATTACTGACATCTGTACTTGGCTTCGGGGAAACATCTCAAATTCGCCAATGAAAAACTGGCTTTCTCTTTTTAATTTTTGATTTTGGAAATAAGTTTACTGTGCAAATTCCTTCACGTTTCAAATGAATCCCTCGGCTCTTGGGCACCTCGGCTCTGTTTCCATGTGGACACCTTACAATTTCTGCAACCCAAATGTGCAATATCTACATTCCATGAAAAATGGCGCAGGATATGTAAGCAAAATGCACTGGAAAAAAGGTAATTCAGTTTGCTGCAGCAAGATCAAAAAGAAAGAAAGACGGATGTTCTCTATAATGGATCTTCACGCCGAGACCGATGGTAATGGCGTGGAGAAACTGCTGTGGAATGGAATAAACAACGTTGAGGTGCAGGATAGATATATTCTGCCTCCCCATGAACGCCCCAACATGTCGCAGGTCTCTTATTCCGAGAGCATTCCAGTGGTGGATCTGAAACAGCTGGATGGCCCTAACAGAAGCACTATAATCCAACAAATCCGACGTGCATGTGAGGAAGATGGTTTTTTCCAGGTATAAGAACCTTCAATCCCCACTTAATTCTTCATATTTTTGCTTTTCAAGTTCAGTGTCATGAATATGGTTGGACCATCATATGATCAGATAGTGAACCATGGCGTGCCAGAGACGGTCATGAAAAACATGATGGGAGTCGCCAAAGAATTCTTCGAAATGCCTGTGGAAGATCGAGCATGCCTCTACTCAGAGGATCCAAAACAACTGTCTCGGCTTGCTACAAGCTTTAATATTCACAAAGATCAAGTTCTTAACTGGAGGGACTATCTAAGGCATCCGTGTCTTCCATTAGAAGAAGTCATCGGCTCTTGGCCTGAAAAACCTGCAGCCTATAGGTAGGTAATACCTATTTTTTTTGTATTTGCTTACACCATTTGTGAGTTCTCTAAACATATCGTTGTTACATAGATAACTGAGCTGCAAATAACTGGTCTGGCGTGATTAAACTTCAGCTTTTGTTACAGAGAAATTGCAGGCAACTACGCTGTGGAAGTGAGGGCACTGATATTAAGGCTGCTGGCCGCAATTTCTGAAGCTCTAGGACTCCACTCTGATTATTTGAATAATATATTTGGGAAACACAGACAGCTGTTGCTTATAAATTACTATCCTCCATGCCCAAACCCAGATATTACCCTTGGTTTACAAGGCCATTCAGACGCAGGTGGAATCACTCTTTTAATGCAAGGCGATGTCAGCGGTTTGCAAGTACTTAAAAAAGGAAAATGGGTTGCTGTAGAACCCATTAGTAATGGCTTTGTTGTCAATTTGGGAGATCAACTGGAGGTAATTACAGTTACAATTAGAAGAGATCCAATCATATATTTTTCCTTTAACATGTTATTCATGTGTTAATTGAAAGTTAATTTGTTTGAGATGAATAGGTGGTGAGCAATGGAAGATTCAGGAGTGTTGAGCACCGAGCGATAACGAACCCATCCAGTGCACGCATATCGATCCCTACATCTTATGGACCTTCAGAGGAGGCCTTTATTGCTCCTGCAGCGTCCCTTGTGGATGAACAGCATCCGGCAATGTACAGAGGGTACAACTATGGAGAATTCACCCACCTTTTCTTTACCCGGGGTTTGAAGGGAAAGACTGTGTTGGACCATTTCAAGATACGTCATCCAAATAATGAATAGAGTTATTTAACTCCCTCTACTTGTGCTTTTAGAATGGATATATATACCTTTTAGTATTAGTGGGATATGAGACTGCTAATTCTCAATATTCAGAATTAGTATTAGTGGGATATTAGACTGTTAATTCTCAATATTCAGAATGATGTGTGTAATATTTTGAAATAAACAATTTATGTAGTTGTGTTGAAAGGTGTTCTACAACTCAGTTTGAGGGAAATCTTGTAATTTTGTCAATATTATGTCTATCATAAATAATATTGCTAAGTATTAGGGAGATGTTATAACATTTGTTCCTAACAAAATAATATTGTAGAATGAGGAAGATTTTGTAAAGTTTGTTCTTAAGAAAATAACAATAAAAAATAAAAAATAAAATAAAAACCTAAAATTTAAACCAAGATCTATCAATCAAGAGGTATCAAATTTCTTGAGTGTAAATCTAAAAAAAGAAATACACCTCAAGAAATTGGATCCCTCTAGGTGATTAATTGATTGATAGATACTGATGTATAGAATTTGTCTTTCATATTAATTAAATCTAAAATTTGTATGTCATGTTAATTAAATCTTTAAACAATTTATGAAATGTATAAAATTTTCCAACAATGTTTATAGACAGTTTTTCATTAAAATTTTTGATTTAATTAACTTTCATGTTTTAATAGGGTGAATTAGCATATGTTAATCCCTTATTAATTACATGAAGTGTTTTTGATAGGGTGAATTAGCATAGATGATGTTTTACTTTTAAGATAGTTACAAGAATTTTTATATCCACTTCATGTTTGAAGTGTGTTTTTTTATATAATTACAGTAGATTTAATCACAAACTTTTCTCTTAACTTTAATACTTTACAAGTTTATTTTTATGTTATTAGAAATATCTTTATTTTCATATTTGAATAGATCACTTTTTGATATATAAATATTTATCAAAATCTCTTTATTATATAATAAAAATTTCTCATATAAAATGATAATATGTTTTATTCAATATTATAAAAGTATTAAAATAATTGAAATGATATAAATATTTATAATTATTATTTATTATATAAGTAAAAGTTTCTCGTATATGAATAATATTTTTATGGATTCAGTAGTAAAATTAATAAAATGATTTATATGTTTTTATTAATTGATTATTGTTTATGATACAAATTTACAATGTATATTACCTTCTAATATTACACATTTTATTAACATTTCTATCCATTATAAATGTTCAAATTTTATGTTTTAAAATAAACTAGATCATTATTTCACCTTTCGACCCCATTGTGGATTAGGCACTAGTATGAAGGCTGAATTATTGGCACTGTGGGCTTCTATTCGTCTGGCAAATCTTTTTAGCTTCCCAAGAATTAAGTTATTTGGCGATTCCAGGGTTACTATTAAATGGGTTTTGGGTGATTATAAGTTACAAATCATTTCATTGACTCAATGGTGCTGAGGATTAAGGCTGAGATGAACAAATTTATGGATTTTGAAATCAAACACATATATAGGGAACACAATCAACTGCTGATATTTTATCCAAACAAGCACTTTTTGGAGATGTTGGATATCTCATCTGGGAGGAATACTTTGAAGATGAGTTCCTTGATCATGGTTCTCTATTTTTCTTAGATTAGCTAGTTTTTGGGAGTTTTTTTGGCCAGATGTGATATTTGTTATTTTGTAATGGGTTTTCTATGTACTAATGAACATCCCTAAATGGATGATTGACTGGGTTGTTAGGTCATGTCTTGTAACACATGAAAGAATGTTGAGTGATCTGTGCTAGTCTATGGAACGATCCATCATGTACTATTTTTTTCAATATGAATACAAATAGTATGCTTTTTTCCGCTGAAAAAAAAAACAATTGTTTGCTTATTTAATTAGAAAATTATTAAACAAACTCTTATAGTCAATACTTTTTATTTAATATGTTTATAAATGAAAGTAAATATAATATAATATTGTCCAATTTCACTTTGTTTGCAAAGTAATTATACATATTTGGAAAAAAATATAATATAATATTTTTATCTTTCTCTTTATATATATTGTTTGGAAAAAAACATTTATTGATTTTTTGTTGGTAAAATCTCATTTTCTCAAAAGTTTTTCACCATAACTTCTTTATAACCTTCTTATGTATACTACTATTTAAAATATACAAATTCATATAACATGTAATCATACTATTATATGTGGTTATACTATTATCCATACAAATAATAAAACTTCACACTTCTTACCTTAACTATCTTATTTTACTTATATATAATATAATAAATCAATTATATATAAATATAATAAAAAACAATATTTAAATATATTTATTTATAATATTTAAAATTTAATAATAATAAATTATATATAAAATCTTATGGTATGCTTTCTAAAATAATATTATTTAAAATTTAATAATAGTAAATTATATATAAAATCTTATGATATGCTTCCTGAGCTTTGATTTAGAAAAATATAAATGCTTACTATAACTCCTTTGTATATATCAATTAAAAGATCTCAACGATAAACTTACTTTTTAGGTCGAATATGTTTTTTTTTGTTAACACTTTGAAATTTATGATGAAATGAAAATATGAAGATTTAGGAATATGAATATGGTTTTTGTTGTTAACACTTTGAAATTTATCATAAAATGTAAATTAGAAGATGTAGGAATCTGAAAAGTGAATTATAGAATCAAATAATAAGATGTTTTTAAATAATATTAAAAATAAAAGTATAGATATATAATATTAAAATTTTATTTTATAAAATGATGTTTAAATATATTTGATAAAATAATTTAGTTATAAATTTAAATCAATTATATCTAATTGTGTAGCAGTGAGGATAACACTACTTGGGGGTAGGGTTTCAGGGATTTTTTAGCACACTCTGCAACCCTAGGCAGAGATTACTGGTTTTGGGCGGCATTGTTTCTAAGTAACAAACAACTTGGAGTCACGTTAGCTTATCCGAGCTAACTTAGTACCAACCAAGTATAAAAACAAGTGGGAATTTGGCATACGTTTGTTATTTTTTACAGTCCCCCAAACTTGTCTTATCTCCGTTTTTTGTGGGTTCTGGTTTTTGTGGTGGGTTGGTGCTTTTTTGATATAATTTGTGTCATTGGCGGTTTGTGGTGGGGGCGGTTCTCACTTTCCCTACAGTATTTTTTGGCTTTGGCCGTGGTCACATTATGCCCTTTTGGCACCTGTCTATTCCAACTTTCTTACTAGTGGTTTGAGGTGACAGCTGCCGGTTCTACTGACCGATTCAGTTATTGATGGGACGTCAGGGTAATTACTTAGGTTTTCATTCTTCTCCGGATGGGTTAGAGGGTTTGCTCCCATTCTCCTGTGAGGAGAAGTGAGGGTTTCAGGGTGAGGTTGTTGGTGCTCTCTCGGATAATTGCCAAGATCCGGAAACCTTTTCCAAGACTCATACTAGATGGCTACATCGTTTTAAGGGTATCAAGGCTCGAAAGAGGTGGTTGGAAAAATCCCTTAAGGTTCGGGAAGGTCTGGCTAGTTTTCATATCCCACAGGAGACTAATCTGGCTCGTATCGAAATGTTAAGCATGCGGGCTATTGTTGGCCATTTGGAGTTTATGGCTGGGGATTAGAAGGAGTTGGTGGAGTGGGTTTGCAAGCATTGGATGCATGTTGTTGGGGACATGCTGAGAGTAATGAAATTGTTGAACGGATGGATTATGTTCATATTCTCCAAGCCGGAACATGTGGGGTTAATACTGAAGATATTTTGGTGCTTCAAAGAAGGCTCATTATGTCTGAAAAAGTGGCAGTTGGCTTTTGATCCTCTGAGGGAGAAGCGAAGTATTCGTCATTTATGGCTTCTCATTCCTGGGCTCCAATTGAGTTGTGGACTGAGAATATTCTAATTGGCATTGCTAACTCAATTGGGCAGTTTGTTCAGCTTGATAATTGCTCCCTTCATGGTTTTGATCATCAGGTTGCTAGGGTTATGGTGGAGTTTGAAATGGCCCGGGGCCTACCTACGGAGGTGGAATTAGTGTGGGGCTCTAGGGTTTGGATTCAGAGGCTGGATTACTTCAGGATTCCTTTTCGATGTCACATTTGTCAACATACGGGACATGTGCGCTCACACTGCCCGGAGATTAAAGTTGGGACTCATTGGATGCCGTCCTCCTCTCGGTCGGGGTCTTCTACCAACAATTCTTTGCGACAGGAGGTGTCTTCTGAAGGATTGCCTTCTCATTTGGGTAAGTCTTCACCTCGTTTAGGTACTCCTATTCCATTTATTCCTGAAGAAGACTTAATTTTGTCTTGCGATGCTGATGCTATTTAGATAAGAGACTCGCATTTGGGGATACTGTTCTCAATTTGGGGAATGATGGGGTTCTGAATCCTTTGATTCAAGGTCTATCCCTTTCTGCTAAGTCAAAAGCATGCCGATGGATTTTTGGGGTGGGTTCTTTGCTGGAGGGTGGAATGGACCCTGTCTCTCCTTCTGTGGTTGGGAGAGGGGTTGGGAAAGTTGTTATGGAGTCAATTGTTGATTTGAGCAGTAGTGATACTATTTTGGATAGGTTTCTCATGGGGTGGATAGGGGTGTTTCGAGTCCTCTGGAACATGGGCCTTATACCTTTGGTGATGCTTCATTACTAGGGGAAGCTGTCTATTTAACTAATCTTGCTGATATTACCCCTCTTCATATTTTTATAAGAATCCTTCCAACAATCCGCTTGTGCAGTCTGTTAACTCTGCTCATTTCCAAAATGTTACTATTTGGAAATCTAGGAAGACTGGGCGGGTGGGGAAGGTTTCAGATTGTGATCGAAATCCTGTTCTCAAATTTGTTTTGGATAGGATTAACTCAGGGAAGGAGTTGATTGATCTGGAAATTCATCCTGTGGAGTCTGGTGGGGTTCATGATTTTAGATTTGAGACTGGAGGGGATTTCGTAGGTAAGGAGATGGTTGATACTTCTGTCAGTTTTGGGGGCCTTAGAGCATATAACCCCCGTGATAATGTTTCTTAATGTCTATTTGTTATCTTAACATTTGAGGGTTGGGGAGTGCTGTGCAAGTTAGGGCACTCTCAAACTTAGTTTCTACAACTTGTCCTAGCATTCTTTTACTGCAGGAGACTATGTGTGATGATGTTTCTGCTATTTCTAGAGTCGCGGGGTTTCTTACTGGTTGGGAACTTTCAGCTGTTGGGTTGAATGGGATGTCTGGGGGTCTGTTGGTGGCTTGGGATCCCTGGATCTAGTATTTTTCAGTGTTTAAGACTCCTTGGGGCATTTTGATGGAGGGTGTAATGTCCCCATTCAAATAAGTGCATAGTAAGACAATCCCATCAATCCTACTAGTTTCCTAGGTTGGATGGGCACATGTGGGATGGTAATAAGGAAGCTAATAAATGATATTTAAACATTAGAAGGGTTCAAGCATTTAATAAATATGATGAATAAATAAATTCAAGAGAAATTCTAGGTGGCAAGTGGTTTTGGAGACATATGGAGGTGGTGGGACCCACACTAGCTTGATTTTTCAATGACACATGGCAGCTCTCTCTTTCCAATTCGAATTCATGGGAAGGTGAACACTCTTGGGTGAGTTGGTAAGTCATAACACATGGCATGGAGCATATTAGGTCGAAATGGGATGGAATAGTAACCTCCATGGGAGAGGAAGAGTCAAATTGGAGACTAGTGGACACTTGGGCTAGATTCCCTATTTTTATGACAACAATACTGAAGCATCTATGAGATTTATGACAAAATTCAGACCTGACTTCTTACACTTGACCATTATGACATGTCAGCCCCAAAAATAGGCTCAAGGAAGGCGCTCATGGAGTTGGGGGAATCTAAAGAGACTCAACTTCGAATTTGGGAGAAGATGGAAGGTTGGAACTAGGAGACAAGTGGCAAATGATGAATATTTTCTAAATGGAAAATTATTGAATCTATTGAGAGGATTTCGACCCCTTGAAGGATAATGTTGGTTATAAAATGTAGAAATCAAGTATGAGAATGGATTTTGATGATTTGAGAAAAATTGCATTTGTGAAGAGAGAACTAGTGGATGACTAGTTTCTTGCCTTAGCCAATTTCGAGGGTGAAAGATTCCCATCCAAGTTGGTATTTGGAGAGGACACTCAGGTCTTTCATGGTGCTTTAATGGAGTTTTATTTGCAGGTAGCATCTATAGAAAGTTTCATGGTTTGGTTTAGTGCATCACTTTCTCTCCACCATTTCCAATTTTGAAGGCATATTCGGGCTCCTTGAGGGATTGCGCTTTGGGTGAGATCTTGCACTCATTAGGAGAGCTTCATATGATATTTTTCTGATTGTAATAGATTCATATCCTCTGTTCTTCATATTCAGAAACTCTCAGGTTGAAATACCCATTGAATGTATGCAAAATTATTGATTAATGAGCAAACGATGTCCATTTCCCCAATGCTTTGATGTATGACACTATAAGGTTGATTATTTCGAATGGATGGATGATTCTCTGATATATTTGTGATTCATATACTGCCATGGATATATTATACAAGTTTCATGTACTATACTTGAGCATTTGAATCATTTTTACTCAGTTTGTTTGTATTGAGAGGTGAAATAGTGCCATTTCACCAAGGGTCGGATTGGGGGTTTTTGCTGTTGAATGTGAGAGAGTTAGAACAATAGTAAAAATCAATTAATGGTGCATATGAGACCTTAATCACATAATTAACACATTACATACCTCTTTTCATAAATTCGTGGGAGTTTGGAGGCATTTGGAAGGCCATTTGCAGTGTTACCCCGAGGGGATTTGATGCACAAATTACTAGTCAAAATTACATATATTGATCAGAATACAAATCAAGTTTGCAGCAGTATTTGGAGGGCCATAAAACATCCTTGAACCTAATATTCAAGTATAAATACCATTCATACACTCCTATAGAATATTTGGGAGCATTTGGGTTGATTTGGAGGTCAAAACAGTAAAAGTAGTTAAAGGTCGAAATTGGGGAAAAAGTGGAAAAATTGGCATTTTAATAATATTTTGAAAAAGGGTCATTACAGAGGGGTCCTGTAGATCTTCATACTTGCAGGTTTCTATCCTTAACTGTTATGCCCCATATAAAGAAAGAGAAGCGTTTTGGTAGGAACTTCAATCTTCTGGATTTTAAAGCAGGATAATATTATGATTGCGGGGGATCTTAATTTGACTAGATTGGCACAGGAAGTTTGGGGTGTGAATGAAAAACTGAATGTTTTGGCTAACTTCTTTTCTGAGTTTTTCATCAAAAATAATTTGATTGATGTCTGTACAGGTGCCTATGCCTCGACCTGGTCAAATGGTAGAGGCGGGATTGATGGCATTCATAAGAGACTGGATAAATTTTTGGTTAATGTTACTCTTCTGGAATCTTGTAATAGATATAGATCCTGGGTGGGTGATTCAAAAATTTCAGAGCACTGGCCTATCTTTGTACAATTGGAGGATACTGTTACGAGGTACAATTATCCCTTCAAGTTCGATTCCTCTTGGTTATCTAATGCGGATTTTGAACACTTTGTCAGGGATGTTTGGTTAAAGATTAAGAGTGAAGATGATTTAAATCCTGTCGACCTTTTCTGCTCTAAGTTAAAAGTTTTGAAAGGTAAGGTTTCCAATTGGATTCATCTAAAGAAACAGTTGGACCGGCGGAATCAGGTTGAACTGGAGAAACAGTTGCAGAAGCTTTATTTGCTCAATGTGGAGGTGCCTTTAGATTGCAATGGAATGGTGCTTCTTAAGAATATGGAAGCAGAAAAAGAAAGAATTTACTTGACCGAGGAGAAGGAATGGTGGTTGAAAAGTAAGTCCTTATGGGTGAATTATGGGGATAAAAATACTAGGTTCTTCCATACCTTTGCCTCTGCAGGGAGGAAAAATAATACCATCTGGAAATTATTAGATGAGGAAGGGATTGGAGTTGTAGGTTTACAAGATCTTCAAGCACAGGCTAAAAAACATTTTAGCTTGGTTTATTCAGATGATAGAAGTTGTGATTTACTTTCACAACTCCAAGTGGCAAGACTTTATCCCAAATTCATTAATACTAAAGAAGCTGAGATATTATGTTTGGAGGTTACTTTTGTTGAGGTGGAAAGAACCCTGAAACTTTTTTCTAAAGAGAAAAGTCCAAGGCCTGATGGCTGGACTGTTGAGCTTTTTCTACATTTTCTTGATATCATGGGTGAGGATATTGTTAAGATGGTTGAGTATACTAGATGTCAGGGGTATATCTCTAGGGCCTTGAATTCCACTTTCATCACTCTTATCTCTAAGGTCAATGACCCTAAGACTTATGGTGATTTTAGACCCATTACGCTGTGCAATCTAGCAAATAAAATTGTTTCTAAAATGATTGCAGGTCAAATAAAGCCTATTTTCTCAAAATTTATATGTAATGTCCCCATCTTAACCCTATTGCATTAATATTGTAAATGATGTAAATATTGTTATTTAGTCATGGCGAGGAGCTCAAGGCCAAGGCCCCACCATTGATCTATCGTTTTATGTATCGGCAATTAGAATAGATGCATATGGTTCTTGTGCTAGCCGTGCACAATGTAAATCCGGACACCATGTAAATATGCAATTTTAATGAAAAACCCACAACCAGCTATGCAATGCAACAAAGAGATGGGGCATGATCTTACAAGGAATAGGGAGGAAAAATAACCAAACCCTTGAGCCAATGGAGTCAATCCATGTGTCAATGAGAAAACCCATGAGATCCCAACTACCCATTTTGGCTTATGCCCCAATCATTAAATTCTTCCCAGAGTTGGTTTAGGCAGTTAATGCCTTGGGAATGATGAGGTATGGCAGCCAATTTCGGGTATGGGCAAGCCATCAATCTGGGAATTTGAATTTTGGCTTGCAAGGCAAGAAATCACCCACGTTTTGCCTTCCCAAGCCATTCGGGGACCACAGTCTTTCCTCTCTCACGCAGCCTAGGGCTAACTGGGGTTTTCCTTCACGTTTTCACCATTCTCTGCATTCTTCCATGCCTGGGAACTTGTTTTTGGTTAGCATAGTGGCTGGGAGAAGAGAACCACGATTTTCTAGGGGTTTATAGAGGTCATTTTTGCCCCAAAATGCCCATGGACGTTTTTCTGTAAACGATTATGCTCCTGGGGTTGTTTTCCCATTTTCCAATTTTTCGTTTTGGGCATTCCCATGTTTTCTGAACTGGTGGAATTCCCATCGTTGGGCATCCTACTGCAAAAATGCCCAGCACTTGCATTTCTAGCTGTTATGTCCCTCCCTGTTTAGTTTGAACCTGTGAGCAAGAGATTCAGGAGTGGAAGAGGACAGATTTGGCTTGATGAGCCCAATGAAGTATCCATAGCTCAATGGTTGAGCCACTGGCCTAGTAATTCACTTCTGCCCCTCTCTTAGCAGCCTGATAAATCCAACTGCTGATTGGCTTGGCTGATTCTGGTGTATCCTTGGCTATGTGAGAGCCTGTTTTCCCCTTTTTCCTTGTGGATATCATGCCCAGCTCGGGGGGTGGCAGTGGTGCTGAGAGATTAGGGAGCACACTGGCCTACGGTTGGGTGGAACGTTGTAGAAGCATAGATGGTTGCTCAGGGATTACTTGGTTTAAGATAAGTATTCTCCTTTGCTAATTTGATATTGCTTAAATTGATGAATGGCATGAAAATCTGGAATGTATGATGGATGTATATTGTAATCAAATTCTGCTGTGTATTCAAATGTTTATGCATTTGCATTTCTCCATCTATAATTTGTATGAATGCTTATTTGTTTAGGTATGGGACTAGATGTCCAGTATTATTATTAGTGTCCTCTCCATAGCCTTGTAGGATAGGAGGGACATTACAATTTGGTATTAGAGCTACCGGTTGCAGCATTGGGCCTTTATGGGCTACCTATCATAGTTGCAGAGGTAAGTATCCTTCCTGCTCAGCACTGATAGTTAAGAAAAATTTAAAAAAATTTCAAATTTTCAAAATTTTTCTAAGTTTCTATGAGTTCTGCCCGAAATTTTCGGAAGGAATTCTCTTCCGAAATTGCAGAAGAAATTCTCTTCCGAAACTGCGGAAGGATTCCGAGAGTTGTTCTGCAACGTGGAAGAGTTCGGGAAGTTCTCCCGAAACTGCAGAAGGATTCTGCGAGTTGTTCCGCAACGCGGAAGAGTTCGGGAAGTTGTCCCGAAACTGCGGAATTCCGTGAGTTGTTCCGCAACACGGAAGAATTCGGTGAACTGCTCCGAAACAGCGGAAAATTTTTCTAAATGTTCGTCGTCGAAATAAAATTTTCGGAAGGAATTCTCTTCCGAAATTGCGGAAGGGTTCCGCGAACAACCCCGCAACTACAGAAAGAATTCTAGAAAGTCTTTCGCAACTACGAAAAGAATTCTGGAATGTCTTCCGAAATTGCTGAAGGGTTCCGCGAGTCGTTCCGCAATTGCGGAAGCATTCGGCGAATTGCTCCGCAACTGCGGAAGCATTCGGAGAATCGCTCCGCAACTGCGAGAGCACTCGACAAATTGCCCCGCAATTGCGGAAGCGTTCACCGAACCACGCCGCAATTGCGGAAGGCTTCAACAAACTGGCCCGCAATTGCGGAAGGCTTCAGCAAACCGCCCCGAAACTGTGGAAGCGTTCAGTGAATTTCTCCCTAGCTGCGGAAGCATTCACCGAATTGCTCTGCAATTGTAGAAGCGTTCGGCGAATCGCCCGAAGCTGCGGAGAGATTTCTAAAAAAAAAAAAAAAAAAAAAAAACGAGGGCGCTGCCCTCGACCCGCCACTGCAAGGGGGCAAGCCCCCTTGATCCCCATTCTTCCCCGGAGACAGTTATTGAAAGTGTGAAATGCACTCTTGGGATGAGGAGCAGAGATTGCATAAAGGATGGAATTCTCAGCAAGAGGAATTGGTTGTGATATCCATTATGGAAGATGAAAGGGAAAATGCCTCACCTTAAACTATTTCTGTTTATAGCATAAGAATTGCATGGTTGGAAAATAGCAAGAATGAATGAGTGCACATATGTATATGTTGAATTGCTAATTCATGATAATATCATAGCTAATGATTGCTTGTATGCTTAGTAGGGAAGCCAAGGAAAGGATTAGCTATGATGTGGATGAGGAACTCCATGATGGAATGAGGAATTGAGAAGAATTCCTTAACTCCTCTCTTGCTATTGTATTTATATTCTGAAAAATTATGGCATAGGGATGCTGAAAATGCGAGAGGATAGATAGATGAAGTGAATATGTACTAGATGGAATATTGCACAGTGCACGTGAAAATGGTTTTGCATGTATATGATATTGCATATTGGTAAAAAAGTGAGAATTTACATATGCAATGAGCCACTTAAGATCAAATGATGGTGGTTGCTAATAATTAAGTTGTGTTCGCATTGGTTGTAGGACCAGAGACAACCGAAGCATGGCTAAGGATGTGGATTATGATTGTTTCCTACAACCTCATGAAGAGAGGATGGTGCAACAAATCCATGATCATGATGTTGGCAAAAGGACTGAGTAACCTTGGTAAGAGGTCGACTGATCAGGTAACATCAAGCGATATTAGTAACAGCCATGCAGGTAAGGGTTAACGGTGCTTAAATGCATAAATGTTGAAAGAGGATTTGGTGAATCTCTTCAACTAAGCTTAAACTAAGGTGATTTGGGTTGCATTGAGTGCCTGAATGTGAATGTTAACCTACCAAGTATGGTCAGGTGTGGGTAAATGAAGGCAAGGAGCCTTACACCCTATAGTTTCTAGAAACCTCAATGCATTCATATGAATTCATGTCATGCAATTGGTGAAGATTGGTTGTGAGTTTAACAACCAAAGCAACTGAGGAATTATGGACCTGTCATGGTAGTGCATGATGCATGTAGTAATCTTGGTTAGGCCATATTATGATGGAATGCATAGTATTCATGAAATCATGCAAGATGGCATTGAAGAGATATGCATTGAAATATTCGGTAAATGTAGTAAATAGCCATGCATGTGTAGGTGCGCGTGTTGAAATGTATTGTGTGGATGCATGGGTGTGACATATATATGTTTCAATGCAGTTAGATAATAGATGAAATGGTGGACTATTGCTAATCTTGAGACCATTCCATAAGTTGCTATGAATGCAGGAGAAGGACTGCATGAAGAAGGTAGACATGTGATGGGATACTAGAGCACTCTGTTGGAAAGACAGAGCTGCATGGAAAGAAAGTAATGAGTATTTACAGTTATTTAAATTGCATGGATAGTGTGACTATGTCTTGCAATTTTATTGTGATAGTGATGCATATATAGAAATGTATATATGTTTCATTACATTTCAAATGTTAAACAACTAAAGGTGTTTGAATTTTGGAGTATTATAATTCTGAGATCACTTCAGTAACTGTTATGGAAATGAAGGATTATGTGCGTGGATACTCACAACGTATTTAGCCGATTGAATTTTCAGTTTTCAGGTAAAAAGGTCTTGCGTATGGCAATGAGGATAAGTCCATAGTAAAGACCGAGATCTACCATGTGCAAAAGCCAAAGGTTATAAGAAGGTTCTCATGGTTGTAAATTTATGCATGAAACAAATCTGAAAATTGTCTGGTTTAAGTTTATGAGAATAGTCTCATAGTTGCAAATCAAATTTCTGTAGTAAAACATATTTACAAATTTTAGATTTGAGAATTTGCTTATAATTGCTAATGACTATTTGGGCTTATATAGAATTGTGTCAGGAGGACATGTTGTAGGTGGATGTTCATGTATGGTAGCAAGGGTGAGACCATAATGGGAAAAGTGATACCACTTACAAGAGCCAAACAATATGAGGAGGGCCTCATTGCTAAGCAAATCAATTTCTGTAGGAGACAGAATTGTAAATTCATATTGAATTTAATTATTAATGCTATTGATTGGTTATGGAACAATCATATTTGAAGCTTATTGCTAAATGTTGCTGACTGTTTGGCTATTTGATAAAGTGTGCCAGGATGACACATTGCAGGAAGATCATGTGTGATGGCCTGCATAAGCCAAACCAAATGGGAAAGACCCCATGCTTTGGAAATGGGTTTCGGGTAAAACGCCATTGATAATGTCTCAGCCAAACCACATGTCGGTAAACCATGAACGTGAGATGGTAAAGCTATGCCCTGAAGGCATGTGAGACACATATGCAAAATGAATGAGTATCCTATGACCCTAGACAAGAACATGCATGTCTAAATTATTAGGGTTAATATGCAGAGCATGCTCTATCTTATTTCTATCATTGCAAACTGCTTGAGTATGATTAGGGCCTACATGGCGCACATCAGAAAGGGGGTGCACACCTTTTCTGGTGCTGGGTCATGTTAGGGTTTTCAATATTGACTACACCCTAAGGGAATGGACGCATTCATGGTGTTTCAATACTTGGTAGTGAATGATATGGAATGTGGTTAAGAATTGAACAACAATACTGATGAGCTTGCTTATCCTTCTTGTATTGTCATCCTACACAGATACAGATTGATACTGCACATTAAAAGGGAAAGTGAAGAAGGGTACGCAAAGGGACTGTATGGGAATTGGAAACCTTTCTATGCTCACGTGAAATATTACCAGAAGGGATGGACAGGCCCGAAGGGCTGTGAAATAAGAGAAGGTATCATCCTTGTGTGAATGGGGGTCATGTTAACCTGCAGTCAAGAAAGTCACCTATAAGATGCCTAAAAGGAACCATCGATTTACACAAGATAAGGAGTGGCATCCTTGTATAAATGAAGAGTTGATGTGTGTGAAGGGTTACGGTGCAAGAAGGTGTGGTGGCATTGGTAAAGGCATAAAATCTCTACTGGGACAACAGTGGGAGGGCGGGCGCTGAGGACTGACTAAAAACCCTGATATGCCTATGGCTCCATAGTAGATCCTTGACCTATAATGGTCAGTGGCGCAGTTCCTTCCATTGGTTGATGACCCAGACGAATGTGCTGGCTCGACACTGGAGAGGGCCAACCAGGTATGGGACTGGTTGGGCACCACCAAATGCTTGGTAAATCCAACCGATGGGGAGGCATATTGGTTAAGCATTAGCTATATCCAAGTCCATAGGCGATCCCAAGGCTTGTAAAGTGAAGCAGGATCTTGTGGACTAGAGGGGAAACAAACAATACAGATAAGTATTCGTTTTCATTTATGTTTTGTTTGGAATAATGAAGATTTCAGGTATAAGTCTTCTAACAGCTAAGCTGATACACTATTCTTTCTTTGTTGGAAACCTTGGTCATTACAGGAATGCAAGACCCTGAAAGACTATAAATTGCTGGTAAATCCAGAGAGTAAATGAGTGGGCGATATAAATTATTAAGAAATCCAGGGAGTAGCTGGTTGAACGCTATAAAGTTCTTGATAAGTCTAGAGAGTGACTAGTTGGGCATTGACTACTTGATATGGTAAAGTAGCGTGTACGCTGGCCCAACACCCCTTAAACAATTGATAAAACCAGTCGGAGCACTGGCCTAGCATATTGCTAAAGGAAATGATTGATAAACCCAGTCGGCGTATTGGCCTGGAATTGCCTATTCGAATGATTGTGGAGTAACCTACGTGCTGGCCCAACATTCGTTATTGTGTTCACGGGAAATCCAAGGCTCGTAAAGAAAAGAAGGATCCCGTGGAATAAAGTAAAGACATCCAATACAGATAAGTATTCAGTTACCTTGCAGCTCTTACTTATGAATATATGTGTGTATATGATTTGGTTATGATTTCCTAAACTCTTGATTAGAGATAAACCCTATGAAAATGAACTAAACATGTGAATTGATTCAATGTTTGAGTGTAGGTATTGCTGGAAGCAAGGATTATGAAGGAATCCTAGAGATGCATGTGGACATGTGACCGTCCTAAAGAGCTCAGTATGAGCAGTAATGAAAGATGGTGCTAGTGGATACAAGTGGATCCTAGCAGCCAAAGGTTCTATAGGAAATAATGGGAAGGGTGCCCTAGCTGAAAGTCCATATACAAACCTTAGACACTAAGTGACATAGCCAAGAAAGGAAAGTCAAAGCATTCACATTGAAGTGAAAGAGACTAAGGAGCATGAAACCACGGCGATGGTGTAGCTCCATAATAGAACAAGACTAAGAGGGAGAAACCCCTACTCTTCTCTTTCCTTTTGATTGAAGCATTTATAAAACAAAAGATTGTTGAATGCATATTATGGCTGAAATAAGATTGTGTTTATTTGCTTGAGATGAATTCTGAATGCTGAAATAATAAATTTTCTGTGAAAGGATGAACATGAATGAGTTCATGTGTATGTTGGGAAAGCATGAAAAGTGTGGAAGTCCCATGAATAAAGCATGGACATTCCATGACAATTGGGAAAATAATTGACTAATCTTAATGTTTATGTTATCCTTGTCCTAACAAATAATTCCCATGATGAATTTCACAGGAAAGAAAGTGAAACAATTGGTTGCAGCCGGCACAAGAAAGTGTTGATAGTAAGCAAAGTGTGTTCAGTTGTGCCCATTGACCATGGCAGCAGACCGAGGGCTATTAGAGTTGGCTGAAAGTCTTCTTCAAACAATTGATAGGACTCAAGAAAATCTTGGGGAGATGCTCAAGCTACAGAGGCAACAGAATGAGATAAACCATGAGGCTTTAAGGACTCTATTCGTCTACAAAAAGAGGTAAAAAGCATTCTGGGAGCAATCAACAAGGGAAAGGAAAGTGGATCAATGAAGAAGCATTCATCCAATCGTCCGATTAAGAAACGTTCCAGGTGGGAAGAATCAAATGAAATGGACCGGGAAAGGTAAAGCCGCCAATGAAATGTTGGGGATGTGGAGGAAATCATTGCCTCCATGACTACCCAACAAGAGAATATCAAGAGGGTATCAACAATAAATTCCCCAGGTTCATGGACCCGTTGGAAGGAAAAGAAAAGGAAGGAATTCTTTTGGAATGATGTCCTCATGCAGAGCTAGAAGGTTCCAGCCAGCAAGAGCAGTTTGTAAAGACCAAAGGACATAGTCCTGAAAAACCCAAGTAAAAAGGTGAAATGCAGGACGAACCTACCACATTTAGTGAATTTTTGGACATATGTAAAGTGGGTATTTATTTTTCGAAGCATTGGAACACCGAGGACGGTGTTATTCCAAGGGGAGGGGAATGTAATGTCCCCATCTTAACCCTATTGCATTAATATTGTAAATGATGTAAATATTGTTATTTAGTCATGGTGAGGAGCTCAAGGCCAAGGCCCCACCATTGATTTATCGTTTTATGTATCGGCAATTAGAATAGATGCATATGGTTCTTGTGCTAGCCGTGCACAATGTAAATTCGGACACCATGTAAATATGCAATTTTAATGAAAAACCCACAACCAGCTATGCAATGCAACAAAGAGATGGGGCATGATCTTACAAGGAATAGGGAGGAAAAATAACCAAACCCTTGAGCCAATGGAGTCAATCCATGTGTCAATGAGAAAACCCATGAGATCCCAACTACCCATTTTGGCTTATGCCCCAATCATTAAATTCTTCCCAGAGTTGGTTGAGGCAGTTAATGCCTTGGGAATGATGAGGTATGGCAGCCAATTTCGGGTATGGGCAAGCCATCAATATGGGAATTCAAATTTTGGCTTGCAAGGCAAGAAATCACCCACGTTTTGCCTTCCCAAGCCATTCGGGGACCACAGTCTTTCCTCTCTCACGCAGCCTGGGGCGAACTGGGGTTTTCCTTCACGTTTTCACCATTCTTTGCATTCGTCCATGCCCGGGAACTCGTTTTTGGTTAGCATAGTGGCTGGGTGTAACGTCCCCTCCTACCATACCAGCTTGATAGAGAGGACGTGATGCTAAAACCGGGCAACTAGCCCCATAATTTTTAGCCAAGCATTCACATACTATAAAAGACATATGGAATGTATAACTATAAGAAATATGCAGCGGAAAATAATATCAATTACACATTCCTCATACAATTCATCAAATAAATAATTGCAAGTTAACACAAGAGAATACTTATCTTAAACCAAGTAATCCCTTAGCAACCAGCTACGCTTCTGCAACGTTCCACCCAACCGTAGGCCAGTGTGCTCCTTAATCTCTCAGCACCACTGCCACCCCCGAGCTGGGCATGATCTCCACAAGGAAAAAGGGGAAGACAGGCTCTCACATAGCCAAAGATACACCAGAATCATTCAAGCCAATCAGCAGTTGGGTTTCTCAGGCTGCTAAGAGATGGGCAGAGGTGAATTACTAGGCTAGTGGCTCAACCACTGAGCTATGGATACTTCATTGGGCTCATCAAGCCAAATCTGTCCCCTTCCACTCCTGAATCTCCTGCTCACAGGTTCAAACTAAACAGGGAGGGACACAACAACCAGAAATGCAAGTGCTGGGCATTTTTGCAGTAGGATGCCCAATGATGGGATTTCAGCCAGTTCAGAAAAACGTGGGAAAGCCCAAAGCGAAATTTGGAAAAAGGGAAAACAACCCCAGGTGCATAATCTTTTACTGAAAAATGTCCATGGGCATTTTGGGGCAAAAACGACCTCTATAATCCCCAGAAAATCGTGGTTCCCTTCTCCTAGCCACTATGCTAACCATAAACGAGTTCCCAGGCATGGAAGAATGCAAAGAAATGGTGAAAACATGAAGGAAAAACCAGAGTTCGCCCCAGGTTGCGTGAGAGAGGAAAGACTGTGGTTCAGAATGGCTTGGGAAGGAAAAACATGGGTGATTTCTTGCCTTGCAAGAAAAAATTCGAATTCCCAGATTGATGTCTTGCCCATACCCGAAATTGGCTACCATACCTCATCATTTCCAAGGCATTAACTGCCTCAACCACTCTTGGAAGAATTTAATGATGGGGGCATAAGCCAAAATGGGTAGTTGGGATCTCATGGGTTTTCTCATTGACACATGGATTGACTCCATTGGCTCAAGGGTTTGGTTATTTTTCCTCCCTATTCCTTGTAAGATCATGCCCCATCTCTTTGTTGCATTGCATAGCTGGTTGTGGGTTTTTTCATTAAAATTGCATATTTACATGATGTCTAAATTTACATTGTGCACGGCTAGCACAAGAACCATATGCATCTATTCTAATTGCCGATACATAAAACGATAAATCAATGGCGGGGCCTTGGCCTTGAGCTCCTCACCATGACTAAATAACAATATTTACATCATTTACAATATTAATACAATGGGGTCAATATGGGGACATTACATTACCCTCCCCTTGAAATAACACTGTCCTCGGTGTTCCAACACTTCAGAAAATAAATACCCACTTTACATATGTCCAAAATTCACAAAATGTGGTAGGTTTGTCCTGCATTTCATCTTTTACTTGGGTTTTTCAGGACTAAGTCCTTTGGTCTTTACAAGCTGCTCTTGCTGGCTGGGACCTTCTAGCTCTGCATGAGGACATCGTTTTAAAACAATTCCTTCCTTTTCTTTTCCTTCCAACGGGTCCACGAACTTGGGGAATTTACTGTTGCTACCCTTTTGATATTCTCTTGTTGGGAAATCACGGAGGCAATGATTTCCTCCACATCCCCAACATTTCATTGGCGGCTTTAGCTTTTCCCAGTCCATTTCCTTTGAGACTTCCCACCTGGAACGTTTCTTAATTGGACGATTAGATGAATGCTTCTTCATTGGTCCACTTTCCTTCCCCTTGCTGATTGCTCCCAGAATGCTTTTTACCTCTTTTTGCAGACGAATAGAGTCCTGCAAAGCCTCATGGTTTATCTCATTCTGTTGCCTCTGTAGCTTGAGCATCTCCCCAATATTTTCTTGGGTCCTGGCAATTGTTTGAAGAAGACTTTCAGCCAACTCTAATAGCCCTCGGTCTGCTGCCATGGTCAATGGGCACAACGGAACACACTTTGCTTACTAGCAACACTTTCTTGTGCCGGCTGAAATTCATCATGGGAATTCTTTGTTAGGACAAGCATAACATAAACATTAAGATTAGTCAATTATTTTCCCAATTGACATGGAATGTCCATGATTTATTCATGGGACTTCCACACTTTTCATGCTTCCCCAACATACACATGAACTCATTCATGTTCATCCTTTCACAGGAAATTTATTATTTCAACATTCACAATTCATCTCAAGCAATTAAACACAATATATTTTCAGCCATGATATGCATTCAACAATCTTTTGTTTTATAAATGCTTCAATCAAAAGGAAAGAGAAGAGTAGGGGTTTCTCCCTCTTAGTCTTGTTCTATTATGGAGCTACACCATCACTGTGGTTTCATGCTCCTTAGTCTCTTTCACTTCAATGTGAATGCTTTGACTTTCCTTTCTTGGCTATGACACTTAGTGTCTAAGGTCTGTATATGGACTTTCAACTAGGGCACCCTTCCCATTATTGCCTATAGAACCTTTGGCTACTAGGATCCACTTGTATCCACTAGCACCATCTTTCATTACTGCTCATACTGAGCTCTTTAGGACGGTCACATGTCCACATGCATCTCTAGGATTCCTTCATAATCCTTGCTTCCAGCAATACCTACACTCAAACATTGAATCAATTCACAGGTTTAGTTTATTTTCATAGAGTTTATCTCTAAACAGGAGTTTAGGAAATCATACCCAAATCATATACACACGTATATTCATAAGCAAGAAGCTGCAAGGTAACTGAATACTTATCTGTATTGCATGTCTTTACTTTATTCCACGGGATCCTTCTTTGCTTTACGAGCCTTGGATTTCCCATGAACACAATAATGAATGTTGGGCCAGCATGTAGGCTACTCCACAATCATTCGAATAGGCAATCCAGGCCAGTACGTCGACTGGGTTTATCAATCATTTCCTTTAGCAATATGCTAGGCCAGTGCTCCGACTGGTTTTATCAATTGTTTAAGGGGTGTTGGGCCAGCGTACATGCTGCTTTACCATATCAAGTAGTTAATGCCCAACTAGTCACTCTCTGGACTTATCAAGAACTTTATAGCGTTCAACCAGCTACTCCCTGGATTTCTTAATAATTTATATCGCCCACTCATTTACTCTCTGGATTTACCACCAATTTATAGTCTTTCAGGGTCTTGCCTTCCTGCAATGACCAAGGTTTCCAACAAAGAAACAATAGTGTATCAGCTTAGCTGTTAGAAGACTTATACTTGAAATCTTCATTATTCCAAACAAGACATAAATGAAAACGAATACTTATATGTATTGTGTGTTTCCCCTCTGGTCCACAGGATCCTGCTTCGCTTTGCAAGCCTTTGGATCGCCTATGGACTTGGATATAGCTAATGCTTAACCAGTATGCCTCCCCATTGGCTGGATTTACCAAGCATTTGGTGGTGACCAACCAGTCCCATACCTGGTTGGCCCTCTTTAGTGCCAAGCCAGCACATTCGTCTGGGTCATCGACCAATGGAAGGAAACTGCGCCACCGACCATTATAGGTCAAGGCTCTATTATGGAGCCATAGGCATCTCAGGGTTTTTAGTCAGTCCTCAGCGCCCGCCCTCCCACTGCTGTCCCAGTAGAGATTTTATGCCTTTACCAATGCCACCACACCTTCTTGTACCATCTGACCATTATAGGTCAAGGCTCTACTATGGAACCATAGGCATCTCAGGGTTTTCAGTCAGTCCTCGGCGCCCGCCCTCCCACTGCTGTCCCAGTAGAGATTTTATGCCTTTACCAATGCCACCACACCTTCTTTTGTGCAAATCGATGGTTCCTTTTAGGAACTTTATAGGTGACTTTCTTGACTGCAGGTTAACATGACCCCCATTCACACAAGGATGATACCTTCTCTTATTTCACAGCCCTTCGGGCCTATCCATCCCTTCTGGTAATATTTCATGTGAGCATAGAAAGGTTGCCATTTCCCATACAGTCCCTTTGCGTACCCTTCTTCACTTTCTCCTTTTATGTGCAGTATCAATCTGCATCTGTGTAGGATGACAATACAAGAAGGATAAGCAAGCTCATCAGTATTGCTGTTCAATTCTTAACCACATTCCATATCATTCACTACCAAGTATTGAAACACCAGGAATGCATCCATTCCCTTAGGGTGTAATCAATATTGAAAACCCTACCATGACCCAGCACCAGAAAAGGTGTGCACCCCCTTTCTGATGTGTGCCATGTAGGCCCTAATCATACTCAAGCAGTTTGCAATGATATAAATAAGATAGAGCATGCTCTGCATATTAACCCTAATAATTTAGACATGCATGTTCTTGTCTAGGGTCACATAATACTCATTCATTTTGCATATGTGTCTCACATGCCTTTTGGGCATAGCTTTACCATCTCACTTTCATGGTTTACCGACATGCGGTTTGGCTGAGACATTATCAATGGCGTTTCACCCGAAATCCATTTCCAAAGCATGGAATCCTTCCAATCTAGTTTGGCTTTTGTAGGCCGTCACACATGGTCTTCCTGCAATGTGTCATCCTGGAACACTTTATCAAATAGCCAAACAGTCAGCAACATTTAGCAATAAGCTTCAAATATGATTGTTCCCTAACCAATCAATAGCATTAATAATTAAATTCAATATGAATTTACAATTCTGTCTCCTACAGAAATTGATTTGCTTAGCAATGAGTCTCTCTTCATATTGTTTGGCTCTTGTAAGTGGTATTACTCTGCCCATTATGGTTTCACCCTTGCTACCATACATGAACATCCACCTATAACATGTCCTCCTAACACAATTCTATATAATCCAAATAGTCATTAGCAATTATAAGCAAATTCTCAAATCTGAAATTTGTAAATCTGTTTTCCTATAGAAATTAGATTTGCAACTATGAGACTATTATCATAACCTTTGGCTTCTGCACATGGTAGATCTCAGTCCTTACTATGGACTTATTCTTATTGCCATACGCAAGACTTTTCTACCTGAAAACTGAAGCTTCAATCAGCCAAACACGTTGTGAGTATCTATGCACATAATCATTCATTGCCATAACAGTCACTGAAGTGATCTCAAAATTATAATACTCAATAATTTAAACACCTTCAACTATTTAACGTTTGAAATGCAATGAAATATATATACATTTCTATATATGCATCATTGTCACAATAAAATTGCAAGACATAGTCACACTATCCATGCAATTTAAATAACTGTAAATACTCATTACTTCATATTCCATGCAACTCTACCCTTCTAACAGAGTGCTTTGGTATCCCATCCATTCAATCATTCTCCTCCATTCATAGTAGCTTATGAAATGGTCTCAGGATTAGCAATAGCCCACCATTTCATCCATTATCTAACTGTATTGAAATATATATATATGTTACACCCATGCATTCCCACAATTCTTTTCAACATGTGTACCTACACATGCATGCATATTTACAACATTTACCGAATATTTCAATGCACATGTCTTCAATGCCATCTTGCATGATTTCATGAATACTATGCATTCAAACATACTATGGCCTAACCATGATTACTACGTACAGTATGCACTACCATGACAGGTCCATAAGTCCTCAGTTGCTTTGGTTGTTAAACTCACAACCAATATTCACAAATGGCATGATATGAATTCATATGAATGCATTGAGGTTTCTAGAACTATAGGGTGTAAGGCTCCTTGCCTTCATTTACCCACACCTGAGCATACTTGGTAGGTTAACATTCACATTCAGGCACTCAATGCAAACCAAATAATCATAGTTTAACTGTAGTTGAAGGGATCTTACCAAATCATTCATGCAATAAGCATAAATAACCATTACCTATATGGTTGTCATTATCATCGCTTGATGTTACCTGATCAGTTGGCCTCTTACCAAGGCTACTCTGTCCTTTTTTCCAACATCATGATCACGGATTTGTTGCACCATCCTCTCTTCATGAGGTTGTATGCAACAATCATCATCCACATCCTTAACCATGCTCCGGTTGTCTTTGGTCCTACAACCAATCTATTTTTTTGCATTTCCAGCATCCCTATGCCATAATTTTTCAGAACATAAGTAAGAGAGGAGTTAAGGAATTCTTCCCAATTCCTCATTCCATCATGGAGTTCCTCATCCACATCATAGCTAATCATTTCCTTGGCTTCCCTACCGAGCATACAAGCAATCATTAGCTATGATATTATCATGAATTAGAAATTCAACATATACATATGTGCAATCATTCATTCTTGCTATTTTCCAACCATGCAATTCTTATGCTATAAACATAAATAGTTTAAGGTGAGGCATTTTCCCTTTCATCTTCCATAATGGATATCACCACCAATTTCTTTTGCTGAGAATTCCATCCTTTATGCAATCTGTGCTCCTCATCCCAAGAGTGCACTTCACACTTCAATGACTGTCTCCGGGGACGACGGGGGTCAAGGGGGCTTGCCCCCTTGTGGATCGCCACTGCAGGGCGAGTCGAGGGCAGCGCCCTCGTTTTGTTTTTTTTTTTTTAGAAATCTCTCTGCAGCTTCGGGATGATTTGCCGAACGCTTCCGCAATTGCGGAGCGATTTTCCGAGTGCTCCCGCAATTTCGGGCCAACTCGCCGAACTCTTCCGCATTGCAGAACGGTTCACGGAACTCTTCCGCAATTGCGGGAAAATTCGCCGAACTCTTCCGCAGTTGCGGGGAGATTCGCGGAACTCTTCCGCAATTGTGGGAAGGTTCGTCGAACTCTTCCGCAGTTGCGGGAAGCTTCGCGGAACTCTTCCGCAATTTCGGAAGAGAATTCCTTCCGCAAATTTTGGAAGAGAATTCCTTCCGCAAATTTCCTTTCGCAAATTTCGGAAAAACTCGCGGAATGCTTCCGCAGTTGCGGAGCAATTCGCCAAATGCTTCCACAGTTTTGGAAGACATTCGGGAATTCTTTCCGAAACCGTCTTAAACAAAAATTTTCAAAAACACTTAGGAAAAATTTTGAAATTTTTCTTCCTTTCAGTGATGAATGCTGCTTAGTAGGAGGTAACTTTACGCTTGCAAACTATCCACTTAGCCAGTTTAGGCCCTATGCTGCTATTTGTGGTGATCAGGAAGGGATCTTCCCTTGTAACCATAATTGGATTTGGCCCATAGAGGCCCAATGCTGCAACCAGCAGCTCTGATACCAAACTGTAACGTCCCCTCCTACCATACTAGCTTGATAGAGAGGACGTGATGCTAAAACCGGGCAACTAGCCCCATAATTTTTAGCCAAGCATTCACATACTATAAAAGACATATGGAATGTATAACTATAAGAAATATGCAGCGGAAAATAATATCAATTACACATTCCTCATACAATTCATCAAATAAATAATTGCAAGTTAACACAAGAGAATACTTATCTTAAACCAAGTAATCCCTGAGCAACCAACTACGCTTCTGCAACGTTCCACCCAACCGTAGGCTAGTGTGCTCCTTAATCTCTCAGCATCACTGCCACCCCCCGAGTTGGGCATGATCTCCACAAGGACAAAGGGGAAGATAGGCTCTCACATAGCCAAAGATACACCAGAATCAACCAAGCCAATCAGCAGTTGGGTTTCTCAGGCTGCTAAGAGATGGGTAGAGGTGAATTACTAGGCTAGTGGCTCAACCACTGAGCTATGGATACTTCATTGGGCTCATCAAGCCAAATCTGTCCCCTTCCACTCCTGAATCTCCTGCTCACAGGTTCAAACTAAACAGGGAGGGACATAACAGCCAGAAATGCAAGTGCTGGGCATTTTTGCAGTAGGATTCCCAACGATGGGATTTCAGCCAGTTCAAAAAAACGTGGGAAAGCCCAAAGCGAAATTTGGAAAAAGGAAAAACAACCCTAGGTGCATAATCGTTTACAAAAAAACTTTCATGGGAATTTTGGGGCAAAAACGACCTCTATAAACCCCAGAAAATCGTGGTTCCCTTATCCCAGCCACTATGCTAACCATAAACGAGTTCCCAGGCATGGAAGAATGCAGAAAAATGGTGAAAACGTGAAGGAAAAACCCTTGTTCGCCCCAGGCTGCGTGACAGAGGAAAGACTGTGGTTCAGAATGGCTTGCCGAAGGCAAAACGTGGGTGATTTCTTTCCTTGCAAGCAAAAATTTGAATTCCCAGATTGATGGCTTGCCCATACCCGAAATTGGCTTCCATACCTCATCATTTCCAAGGCATTAACTGCCTCAACCACTCTTGGAAGAATTTAATGATGGGGGCATAAGCCAAAATGGGTAGTTGGGATCTCATGGGTTTTCTCATTGACACATGGATTGACTCCATTGGCTCAAGGGTTTGGTTATTTTTCCTCCCTATTCCCTGTAAGATCATGCCCCATCTCTTTGTTGCATTGCATAGCTGGTTGTGGGTTTTTTCATTAAAATTGCATATTTACATGATGTCTGAATTTACATTCTGCACGGCTAGCACAAGAACCATATGCATCTATTCTAATTGCCGATACATAAAACGATAAATCAATGGCGGGGCCTTGGCCTTGAGCTCCTCACCATGACTAAATAACAATATTTACATCATTTACAATATTAATGCAATGGGGTCAAGATGGGGACATTACATTGGGAGAAGAGAACCACGATTTTCTGGGGGTTTATAGAGGTCATTTTTGCCCCAAAATGCCCATGGACGTTTTTCTGTAAACGATATGCTCCTGGGGTTGTTTTCCCATTTTCCAATTTTTCGTTTTGGGCATTCCCACGTTTTCTGAACTGGTGGAATTCCCATCGTTGGGCATCCTACTGCAAAAATGCCCAGCACTTGCATTTCTGGCTGTTATGTCCCTCCCTGTTTAGTTTGAACCTGTGAGCAAGAGATTCAGGAGTGGAAGAGAACAGATTTTGCTTGATGAGCCCAATGAAGTAGCTCAATGGTTGAGCCACTGGCCTAGTAATTCACTTCTGCCCCTCTCTTAGCAGCCTGAGAAACCCAACTGCTGATTGGCTTGGATGATTCTGGTGTATCCTTGGCTATGTGAGAGCCTATTTTCCCCTTTTTCCTTGTGGAGATCATGCCCAGCTCGGGGGGTGGCAGTGGTGCTGAGAGATTAGGGAGCACACTGGCCTACGGTTGGGTGGAACGTTGCAGAAGCGTAGCTGGTTGCTCAGGGATTACTTGGTTTAAGATAAGTATTCTCCTTTGCTAATTTGATATTGCTTAAATTGATGAATGGCATGAAAATCTGGAATGTATGATGGATGTATATTGCAATCAAATTCTGCTGTGTATTCAAATGTTTATGCATTTGCATTTCTCCATCTATAATTTGTATGAATGCTTATTTGTTTAGGTATGGGACTAGATGTCCAGTATTATTATTAGCGTCCTCTCCATAGCCTTATAGGATAGGAGGGACATTACATTATAACTCCTGAACAGTTGCCCTTTTACAAGATAGACAACTTCATGATGTTGTTGGTATCACACAGCAGTTATTACATTCGATAAAATGTAAGAAGAAGAGAGCAATTCGACTTAAAATGGACTTAGAGAAGGCTTATGACAGAGTTAACTGGGACTTTTTGAGGATTGTTCTGATTCAAATAGGTGTTCCGTCATTAATTTTAAACTGGATCATGGCTTGTGTGAATACCATGAACATTGCAGTTCTTGTTAATGGTGCTCCTACTACTTTCTTCAGCTGCACCAGAGGTATTAGACAAGGTTGTTTGATGTCGCCCTTATTATTTCTGTTGGTGATCGATGGTTTGAGTAGGTTGATTACTCAAGAAAAAGTGGAGGGCAAGTTAAAAGGCATCAAAATTTCAAAGGATCTATATTTGACTCATATTCTATTTGTTGATGATGTTCTGATTGCTGGCATTGAGTCTGTTGAGGAATGGAGATTGCTGCAGGATATTATTATTCTTTTCTATAAGGCCTCTGGAATGCGGGTAAGTTTAAAGAAATCCTGTCTTTTTGAGAACCTAATTGAGAGAGAAAGGTTGGTAGATATTCAAGCACTAATGCCATATAAATGCTGTAAGCTATCTGAGGGTTTCACTTATTTGGGATTTCACTTAAAACCAAATGGTTATTTGATAAAAGATTGGGTTTGGCTCATTAAAAGATTTGAATCTAGAATTTCCCACTGGACTTATTGCTTGTTGTCTATTGGTGGTAAGCTAACCTTGGCGAAGTCTGTGTTGTTGGGAACCCCAGTTTACTGGTTCTCACTTCTTCCTGTGCCTTGTTCTGTCATTAATTCTCTCAGAAGACTTCTTTTTAAATTTTTGTGGACAGGAGGTCTGAAGAAAGCTTGTTTGTCTATGGTTGGATGGGAGAGGATTTCACTCCCTTTTATTTCTGGGGGTTGGGGGATCAAAGACCTGACTGTTTTCAGTGAGGCTTTGTGGTTAAAAAGCCCGTGGAGAGCTATTTATGGCAGTTCTCTCTATTCTAAAGTTATTCACCAGAAGTATATCAAAACAAAAATATCTTATTGGTTAAGGAAGCCAAGGAAGAAGGTCAGGGGGGTCTCTCCTATTTGGAATGGTTTCTTGAAAGTTTATTGTTGGTTTGCTTTTGAACTCTGCTGGAAAATTGGTACTGGTAAGGAAGTGGCCATTGGTGTTGATCCTATACTAGGATTAAAAGAATTTTATAAACTTCTCCTGAACTCATAACTTTCTTGAAGAGGTCTAGACTGATCACGTTAAATTATATTGTAAAGAATGATTTGGGAGGTTATTGGTTGAATGTCGTGGATCTTCAATTGCCACCCTGGTTGGCTCAAGAATGGGAGACTTATATTCATGGACTTAATGTAGTAGGTATTCGACTTAGCAGTGATGAAGATGTGGTGGTTTGGGGCGGCAATGAAGCTTCAAGAAATATTACTGCTCATACTACTTACAATTGCATTATCAAATGTAGGTGTATCTATCCCAATCACTGGTGGTATAAGAAAATATGGCATTGGCTTATGTCGCTTAAGCTTAAATGTTTCAGTTGGTTTCTGTTACAAGATAGGTTAAAGACGTGGGATAATCTGTCTATGATGGGTTGGATAGGCCCCAGCTTTTGTATTCTCTGCAAATATAGCTCGGAATCTGCTTTACATCTCTTTGCAGAATGTTCTTTCACATTGGAGTTATGGGAGAAATTTTACCAGTCCTTTGGTATCACGGTTAGGTGGAAGGGATCCAATCTAGTTTGTTGTTTGCAGGAGTGGATGAAAAATTGTAAAGAGTATTTGACACTACCAATCTTCATTTGCTGGACCATTTGGTTAGTTAGAAACAAGGCTACATTTGATGATCACAAGCCAGATGTGGATGGCACATTTAATCTTGTTCTGTCTCATTTTCTGCAGTATCAGATTGAGTCTTTGACTCCAGTTCAGAGAAAGGTTGGCAATTTCCAATTTATAGTTGATAATCCTGTTCGATTTTTTGATGGAGCTACAAATTTGGGAAATTGTGGAGCTAGAGGGGTGATTTATCTAAATCAAATGCACTATTATACTCTCCGTTTGAAATGTGGCAGAGGTTCCAACATGAAAGCAAAACTATTTGCTCTGTGGTGTGTCGCTCGTGTTGCTAATATTTTTGGATTAGTAAAGGTAAAGATCTTTGGGGACTCTCGCGTTACCATCAAATGGGCTCAAGTTGAATATGACCTTAATGTTTTAAATCTTGTTAGTTGGTGTAACAGAGTTAAGAAAGAACTTGGTACTTTCAGTTCTATTTAACTTTGGAACATATATTCAGAGAATTTAATGATTAGGCAGACAAGTTATCAAAGGTGGCACTTGAAGGCGAAGAGGATATTTTATTTTGGGATGAATTCTGGGAGAATCAGTTGATTGATTCGGGTTCCCTTAATTTTCTGAACTGATCTAGCATTGGGCTCTTTTTTATTTTTGTCTGTTAATGCTACTTTGCTTATTTTGTATGATCAGGACTCTCACTGATGATGAGTTTATTTTGTAAGATCAGCTATTCTTGGTTACAATCATATACTATTTGATTCAGATATTGAATAACAATAATATGCTTTTTTTCGCAGGAAAAAAAACAATTTAATTATATATATATATATATATATATATATATATATATATATATATTTTAAAATTAAAATATTAAAAACAAATAAATTTTTAATTTTTAATTAATTAATGATTGAGTAAAATTATTCCTATCCCACATAGATTGAGTTTCAAGATTTTAAAATTCTATTTATTATATATTAAAAAAATCAATTTTAAGAAATTTTATTATATATAAAAAAAATCATTTAAAAATATAAATTTTTAAGATTTTATTTATTTATAAAATTTTATTTATTATATATTAAAAAAATCAATTTTAAATTTTTTTATCATATATAAAAATAATCATTTAAAAATATAAAATTTTAAGATTTTATTTATTATATATTAAAAAAATCAATTTAAAGAAATTTTACCATATAATAATATAATAAAATAATCCGTATAAGATTTCAATAAAAAGGTTAAATCATCCAACAAGATGGTGGACCCCATGCATCTTAGGTAAATGAGTACGTAAACGGAAAAACAATTTAGCTAGATATTAGGCCGACTTTAAGCAGAACCGGACTTTAAGTCAATTTTGTAGTTAGAAGAAAATATGATTTGCAAACCATTCTCCAAGTTCAACTCACTTTGTGTAATGACTTGAATTGTCTTTTAGAGTTTTTGGAATTTCAATTCAATTTTACAGTAGCATATACATTTCACTTGTGGTTGATAAGCCACACTTTAAGTGTTGTTAAAAAAATATATGTTAATTGTTTTTTATATGTAGTTGTAGTTGTAATCATCTGTTCTACAAATTACCTGTTATCTGGATACATGACCTACTAGTTATCCATGTATTAACTACCGGTTATTTTTTATATATTTTTTAATAATTGTTTATTTTGAATTTGGAACAATGCCCATAAAATCAATTTGGATAGTACACTTGTCTCATCCTCTTGCAATCTAGGAAAAACATACTTGCTAGGGCGTGGGATAAACGCCAACCAAAATGCCCCGTTGTTCCAACGTATTTCTTACTAAATCCGATCAAAATCTTGATGAAAATTGCAGTTTGTGCAATTATGCAATTTCAATAATCACAAATATCTGTCCTAGACTAAATGACAGGTTTCGAAACTATCCAAATCTTTTGAGAATGGAAATTGCACTTATAGTCATTCTTCCCTTGTTGGATTCCGACAGATATGGGGCGATCTAGTTGTCTCATATACTTCTCCTACTTGGTAGTCCACCCCAAACTCTCAAATATAAACACCTATCCATGTATGTAAAAATACTCAAGTAATTTGATAGAGACATATTATTTTATTATGGAAAAAGTAATAACTATACATGTCAGGTCATTTTTTTTAATTATTATGGAAAAAGTGATAACTATACATGTCATGTAAGTATAAACTTTCAAATTAATTTACTTATGATTTTAGCATTATAATTATTAACTAGGATTGTGGTGGTTATTTATCATAAATGGCTATTGCATAAAAGTTTGTTCACTTAGGTTATTACTAGCCCTCATTATTTAATTACTATATTCATTCGGTTATGTGATGTGCTAATTGCTAAATATTGTCTTCCAATTCATGAGATTCACTATGTCCACTCTACCTCACTATCATTGTCAAACTGTTTTCCAAATGGGGGATCAACTTTATGGAGTGTCATCCTACATCCAACGATAGCCACTAGTACATCATTGTATATATCGACTATCTTATGAAGTGGGTCAAAGCCATGCCAGAATTCCACTGCTCAATTCTCTTGAGAATAATTTGCACCATTAAATTTATTTTCACATGTACTGTCACATTGTTGTATCTATTTCATGTGTGCAGGTGTTTTATTCAAGACCAATTTTTCTCTCCATTTCAACCAAGCTCATTATTAACCTCTTCAATTATACTTTTTCAAAATGGCATATAGACATCATAACAATTATGTCTATGTTGCATTTATTTGTTTGATCCCCCAAAAATGTGCCTTTACGCTCCCCCCACCTTGAAAAGTAACATCACCCATTCAAGTTGAATTAATCTCTTTCCTGATAGTAGTACTCCACCTCCATGGATAATTTCTATTTCACTTGAGCATCCTTCCCATGCTTGATGGAAATTCATTATTGCATCAAGGAGTTTCATACACATTGGTGGTTATTATGTCTTAGATAATTTTGAAGACACCCATACAAGCATGTATCTCAGTTTCAAGACCTCAAGTGTTAGTCAACCTTCATTTGAATCCCTACATGTTCCAACACCACACCCTTTTGGAGTCCCTTTTGTTGCAGTTCTGTGCTCCCTTAGGTGTTATTGTTGCCCCACAAGATCATCAACTAATGACACTCTTTCTAGTCATTGAAGTTATCTTAATCCACGTAGAAAGTGGTGCTCAAATCTAGCCCCAATTGCCAATTTCTAGGATTTTCCACCACAGTGCCAGTCCTTTTTCATACTGGATGTGACCTAGATCAAATATAGGATTTTCCACCACAGTGCGAGTCCTTTTTCATACTGGATGTGACCTAGATCAAATCTAGGATTTTCCACCACAGTGCCAGTCCTTTTTCATACTGGATGTGACCTAGATCAAATCTAGGATTTTCCACCACAGTCCCAGTCCTTTTTCATATTGGATGTGACCTAGACCAAATCTAGGATTTTCCAACACAACATCATCATCATCACATTCTCAGAGACAAGAGTCTACGGATCCCTTTAGGCCATGTGTCCAGGGATGATACAATCCCATTGCAACATCATCATCATCACATTCTTGGAGACAAAATTCTACGGATCCCTTTAGGCCATGTGTCCAGGGATGATACAATCCCACTTTAACATTATCATTATTAGCATCAACCTTGCTCCCCCTTTCGAGGAAGGTCCTTTCGAACCACACCAAGCTTGTCATGGAAGTACTCAAACTTCACTCGAGACAGAGGCTTAGTCAACACATCAGCAACTTGCTCATCAGTGCTCACATATTGGAGCTTTATAGCTCCCTTCTGTACCATATCCCGTATGTAAAAATATTGGATTTCTATGTGATTTGACTTGTCATGGAATGTTGGGTTCTCCATCATCTTTATACAACTCTGGTTGTCACATAGAATCACCGTGGTATCCAACTCCAGGTCAAGTAGACCTGACATCAACTTTTGGAGCCATATGACTTCACAACTTAGCAAAACAAGATGCTATATACTCTGTTTCAACTTGTGCCGAGAGCAACAATGGATTGCTTCTTGCTAAACCATGAGATCATGGTGGATCCCAGACAATAACATCCACCTGAGGTGCTCTTCCTGTCTGAGACACTTCTGACCCAATCTACATCTGTATAACCATTAAATCTGTAGTCATGATCTCCAACATAGTATAGACCAAAGTCTATCACACCTTTTAGGTACCTCATCACATGCTTTGCAGCTTCCAGGTGAACACGTCTAGGCTCAACTAGATACTGACTCAAGATGTTCACAGGAAAGCATATATTTGGCCTGGTATTCATCAAATACATCAACGAACCATTCATATGTCTGTAAATTGTAAAAACTGATGTCCAACATCCCAAATCTCTACTTCACATTTTCCTTGGCTAAGGAAAAATTTCATATGATCTCAGCCACATATCTAATCACAAGAATCATGCCAAGATTCTTTAACTATGATATCTACTCTGTAATATACCTAAAAGTATATTACTAATATTAGACTACTTAATATTTATTTCGTTAAGTCATTAATTAGTTAAATTGTATATGACATGTCTCTTACTTAAAAGACATGTCCATTCGTTCTTGGGCATATATATACTAGCCCTTATTATTGTATTAATCATCAATTCAATTATAAAAATATATATATTATCTATTAAGATAATCATGTAATCCTGGTAGCTTACAAGTAGTATCAAAGCTCTCGGTTACCTCATTTGGGTCTCATTCTCCATTTTCTTCATTCACTCACCTCTCCTCATTTTTCCTCCCTTCCACCACCCTCCTGTGCCCCATCTCCTTCCATTCCCCATACTCCTCCTCCGCGCTCACTCTCCACCATTCTCCACCGCTGCACTTCTCCATCTCTGACCTCGTGCCCTCCCACCTTCTCCATTTCCTCCATTCCACGCCCTCCCCACACTCCTCCACATGCATTTGGCTCCGCTCCTCCGCTCCTGCCTTCACTACTCCCACTTCTCACCTCCACTCCTCCATAGTCTTTCGCATTCTTTCACTTGATACTCGCAGTTGCTTACCTTTCCCACTCTCATATTTCTCACCTCCATACATCACTCGCCTCCCTCATCACTCATCTCATCTCATCACCTGCCTCCCTTCGCCTCAAATTCCATGCTCCTGCACACACCCTACTCCCATCGCTGCTCACCACATCCTCTACCTACCTCACCCCCATACTCCCTGCGACCTGATCCATCTCCTGCGCACTCATCCCCCACTCCACACGCACATCCCCCGTGCCCTATCTCCACAATCATCCCTACACTCAACCCTGCATTAAAATCCTGCTGTGCCCTCCCTTCTCCATTTCCCCTCCACCCCCCACCACTTCTCTACACTGCATCATCCTTCCTCTCATCCCCGCCTGCGCACTCACCCCCCCACCTGCATTAAAATCCTCCTTCCCTGCAGCTGCATCCGCCAGCCATCTCTGCGCCTTCTCAATCTTCCACTCCACAAAATTCCCTCACCAATAGCTCTCTCCTCATCAAGCACCAACCTATACCCTTACTTCACGCCAGCCCTCCCCCACCCCACGCCCCCCCACCCCACGCCCTTCACGAGCTCTCACGCATCCACTTCACGCCACACCTAAAACGCCCATGATCCACTGCTATTCACGCTGCTGCACTTACCTCATGATCCATGCGCATCACTCCACCCTGCATACCGTTCTACACACCGACCTCTCCTTCTAAGCAGATCCACAACCTTACCACGCTCCCTTTCTGCAACGCCACTCTAACACACACTTGTGCTATCCCTATCCCCTCACATCCATGCTAATCAATTCAATTATATATATATATATATATATATATATATTATCTATTAAGATAATCATGTAAGGTGTTACCTTACATTCCGTTGAAAAAGGTGTTACCTTACACCCTCGGTTTTCTCTCCTCTGATCTTGTCCCTTAGGCTGATTTGCATCCTCCTCATCTCAGCGCTATGCCTCCCTCTTCTCAGCATTGCACCCTCTCTCGAGCTTGGCTTCCACTTCACCGCCTTTTCTCCACTCCACGCTAATCCATTCCTCTACGCCCTTCTTCCCTGGCTGCCCCATCTCTACACGCTCTCCCTTTTCTCTCTCCACTATCATCCCACTCACTGCTTACTCCCCTCTTTCCCTTGCTCTACCATTCTCCTCCACGTTTTCGTCTTCCATATAGTTTTTATACATATAATTTTATTTTAATAATAATTTTTTATTAAAAAAAAACTATATATATAAAAATTTATATAGTTTTAGTAATAATTATATAGTTTTAGTAATAATTATTATTATCTTTTATAAAGGGAAAATAAAAAAAAAATCAAATTCTTTTTGGAATATTTTTAAAAGTTGGAATCACCATGTTTCCCTCTTTTAATAAGATCATTATCAGTCCATTCCACAAACCTAAAAGATGTGAAAGAATTGAAGCAGAAGATATAAAAAGGATCAAGGCTAAAGAAATAAAAAGAAATCAACATGAAGAGATGAAAAGCGGATATGAAGACATTATCAAATTAGTTAAGGAATTAAAGTTGACAATAACACAACGTCAAGAAGAAGCTACAGTGACTTCCGAATTCCTAGGTCAAGAAGAGTTGGAAATTGCATCTACACCCATTTCAGAAGAAGGGACTCTTATCATAAAGAAACAATCTATGTTGACTTCCGAGTTCTCAATTATAAAGATAATAACAATGTCGTAGATTGTAATAATAAAGCACAAAACACTGTTAAAAATGAATTCAATGTTAACGACAATTATGAGAGAGATGAACTTGTAGAAGAAGGAAATGATGAAAATAAAAGTGTCAAAGATGACCTTAATAATGATAATGTAGAAGAACGCAACCCAGAAGATGCTGCGACAAATGAAGAGATGAATATTCTACGAGTAGTCGCAACTCGAGATATTCTAGAATATCAATATCAAAAGGTTCTCAGGGAACAACTAAATACAAGCTCCCCATACAAGGAAGTAAGTACATTATTAGCAGTTGTCGCTACAAATAAGAAAACCATATCAAGACATGCAGAAATATCAGAAATCTACATCAAATTAGAAGATCAAAAGAACACCATCAGATTAGAAGCTCAGAAGAATACTCCAGATAGTTGTTATGCGTTCATCTACTGAATCATATGCATGAAAAAATTTGAATGGAAATGCGACCAAATATTTCAAGAACTACTAAACCGTGGCACCATTATTCGTGGAAGAAATCTAGTTGCAGCATGCTCATAAGAAAGATTCGTGGACGAATCTTTTCAGAGCAAGATGACATGTAATATACCTAAAAGTATATTACTAATATTAGATTACTTAGTATTTATTTCGTTAAGTCATTAATTAGTTAAATTGTATATGACATGTCTCTTACTTAAAAGACATATCCATTCGTTCTTGGGCATATATATACTAGACCTTATTATTGTATTAATCATCAATTCAATTATAAATATATATATATTATCTATTAAGATAATCATGTAAGCCTGGTAGCTTACATACTCCCTTTGAAGTGGAGTTTTCTACATCTGAGTATTGTCCTCCCTTTGTGACTGAACATCATTCACACTCTGTATTGAGTGATCTTCTGCTTATCTATCCGTGCCATCTCCTGTCAGATGGGTCTACTGATATGAGCCTCAAGATCACTCGAACTCTATGGTAAGTTCCTTCTTGCATCCATCTGAGAGAAGTATGCCATATGTATATAGAAACCATTTTCAACCTTGTAGAAAAAGTTGAAATCCACATCACCCGTGGTGATCATCAAGATTATCAAATGACTATCGATCCTGGGTACCTGTTGAACCCGTACAAAGCCTTCTTCAATCATGTGATTCTCTTTCATATCTTGGGAGTTTGCTTGATATGCACTTCTTCTTCAATTACACTATTCAAGAGAATGGTCTTTTCATCCATGGGTGTAATCTATCTCTAGAAGTGTGTCTAGCCACCGGAGCAAACATCTCATCATGATCCTCTCCCTCTTTCTAAGAGAATCCTCTAGCCACGAGCCTTGCTTTGTACTTCTATAGTATGTTTGATTCGTAAGTCTTCTTGTTGAACAGTCATCACTTGTTCTTCAGAACAAGTGTTCATCATCCTTCTTTTGTAGATCATAGCACACGATCATTCCTACAAATCAAATTCAATTACATGATTAGTAACACTTCATACTTATAAAATCATGTTGACATTTCAATGATAACCTATTATGCATACTGATATGATTCACATAGTTATGCAACTACCTTGACCAATACTATGCAACTACCTTGACCAATACTATGCAACTATCTTGACCAATACTTTGGCACAACACTTTTCCATATCCTGTATGCATACATTGGCTATCTAGATGCCTTCCACTTCTACAAGAACATACTATCAAGAGCATGCACAACTCCCAACATGTTAGCAAAGAGGCTTCATTCTAGACAAGCAACAATGGAATGTTTGTCCAACTTACCCATCATATGCATATTAGTAGTATATTGTTCAATGCTATATGAATGCTTACACTATGCATGATATATTCTAGGAATACAAATATGCATACAACTATTATGAGCAATATCATTAACTATTCAGAGATTCAAGAAGTAATTCAAATAACAACTCAAATACTTATCTTTTATGTTTGTGTGGTTACCTCCCTCTTTATCTCTATTTTCCCTTTATCATAGCATCATGATTATATGTCTTTGAACTTCTATCCATCCTCGTTAGTAGAGTTTCTATGTGATCAAAGACTATGGATGAGTCTTTGTCTTCATTTCATCATGGTCATATATTCTTGATCTAGAACTTGATTTTTCTTTCTTGATGTACCTTTCATGTTAGCAAACAACATCATCATCATACAACACCACAAGTGCATTAGTACAATCATAAGTGTCATAACCCTAATTAATGAATGTCTTATATCATTCACGTGCATTCATAATTTTACTAAGGTGATCAGATAAGTCTAATATTAATCATGATTGTACTAACCTCAATAATATGAAGACAAACATATCATGAACTTAATCATCAAATAAATGAAACAGATTTCAAAACATACCTGCATCTCCTCAAGTCATACGTGTCGAGATTGCTTGTAGTCTTCTCTATCAGGGTAAAACCCTAATCATCCAAGGTAGATCACTTGTAAAAATATTATATAGGTTCATGGTGCTAGGATGATAGAATATCAGTGCCATTTAAACCTCCTTGATTGCTTCCCTATGAGTCTCCCAACTTTGCTAGGGTTTCTTCTTACTTGGAAACCCTAATTTTCAATCTCCTTCCTCCCACAACATTTTGATGGAAGATTAATATCTATGATGAATGGATTCCAAATACATTTTCAAAGTTTCCAATGTTGCATCAGATGTCTCCAACATTGTATCAGGTCATTCCATACCTAAAAAACTGAAAACCCTAAGTGAGAACTTCTTCCTCCTCTTTTTTGATTTCCTCCGTTGAAACATTTTAGATGTGCAGTATTGTTTCCAGTGTATCTATGAAATTTCGGATCCTCAGGGTCTGAAACTTTGGCCTATGGTATCCTGACCTGTCATCTTTCCAAAACCACAATTTTGAGCTTCAGGGAATTCTCCATTAGAGCGATATGCTATGTTTCCCAACATGACCTGTTTATGGGATGAAACAACATAGCGAACTTGTACTGCGTTCCACGTGTCACTGTTTCAACTTAGGCCTTTGATACTCAGACCTATGAAACTAAGGTTCGCTCCCTAATTGCCATTTTTTATGGAATTCCATTTGGAGCTTCCTAGCCCAAGATATAACCTTTTTTCCCAGGTCACCTATTTAGGGATTCATTCTGGAAGAGGCAGAAGCCCTAAATTATACGGATCATATATCACAAAGTACAACGAATCTGAGGCTGAAACTTGGACACAAGGTACATGAACATTTCATCTTCGGCCTGTCCAAGTTGCAGATCCTGAAACTTCTCCAAAAGATATTTATAGAGAAAATTCCAATATGACTAGTTTTTGTTATACAAAGCCCCGACTTTCATATTGTCGCAAGTGAAACAAGTGTCGTAAATTCCATACATTTCTTTCTTTCAAGCTAGCTATGAAACCATGTTAAGATTCAATATTCTAATATAGATAACATCAGTGTTCAATTCAATTTCACAACAATAGCATATACAGGATCACTAAAAGAATAACAAGCACAGCATAAACACAAGAGGCACAAATATATCCTGGGAAACTCTCTAGGGGAAGAAAACCCAACAAAAAATCCTCAATATAGATTATCAAAAGTACAAAGACAAAACCCCAAACAAGTGCTCATTCTCCTTGCAGATATATATATCTCACTCTCTTCATTGTGAATTACACAAGTGAGTGTGTGTGTCCAAATGAGGAACACATCACTCCTATTTATACTTTATCTTCCACTTGACTTTTTCCCTAACTAGGTCGGCCCCAACAAATTAAACACTCAACTTAATGTTGACTGGGCCGACTCCTCTAGGGGACTTAAAGACCCCATTACAATTGACTCAAAGGGGATATATTTCCCTGACTTACAAGGGAGTATTTACCTCAATGAATTTACACAATCAAATACAATAATGACATCCCGATGGAGGAATAAAACATCTATGAATAAACTACAACAATAAAATACAATAGAATATTCTTCAAAGTTACAATATTTCAACACAATTTCCCACCTAGCCCTGCTTCCACTGAAGAAGTGAATTTTGTTCAATCTGATTCACCTCAAAAATCCGGTGGAAAAAAAAAAGAACAAAGGAAAATCTAAAAAGTCTTATAACCAGAAGGAGCCAAAAAAAATCCCGAAGACAACAAACAAAAGCGGAAGGTTAAATATCCTTGTTTACTGTGTGGTGATAATCACTTCACTGGGGAATGTCCACACCGGGAGGAAGTGCAAAATTTTCTCAAGGGAAACCCCACACCCGCATTTTTAACTGATCCCTTCCCCACACAACAACAACAAATGGTTGCACAACAACCAACTCCTTCTCAAGGAGAACCTTCCACAACCGCTCATGTTCTCATGATGCAGAGTGAAACAGTCAACTTGTCCTCTCGGTCACGTACATTAGACTCTACGTTTGACAAGGAATATAATGGAGGTAATACTGAAAAATCCTCTACATCTACATATAACATTCCTTCACCTCAAGGTCCTCTCGTCATAGATAAACCTTTACCGGATTCAGTATTGCATCCACCCAAGAGCACGATTTGAAAATCCATTTTCAATCCCAATGCTTGGGCTACCCAAAACAACAATATTTTTGAGGATATAGCACAATCTCCTTGTGCTATGTCGACACTAGAAGTCTTACAAAAATTCCCCAAGCAACGTAAGACCCTGTTATCTGCGATAGAATCCGTATACCCTGATTCCTCTAACACCATCATGTTCAAGTTAGAGTATTTCAAGCCGAGGCTTTCCTGCCAACTTGCATTTCAAATTGTTACCAACGTTTCCGGGAAAAGCATCCATCGTACTGTCTTAGATGAAGGAGCCTCTACCTCGGTTATGTCGTTATCCTGTTGGCTAGCCATCGGCTCTCCCGAGTTGAACCGTTCCCCCACCACATTGAAAGCATTTGATGGATGTGGATTTCAACCCCACGGGCTGTTACAATATTTAGATATTGAGTTGGGCGGTAAGACAGTTTCCATTAATGTGGAAGTCGTCACTACCCCATTGGATTATAACTTATTACTTGGTCAAAATTGGTTCTATGCCCTGACCGCGGTTGCATCATTTGTCTTCCGCATTGTGCAATTCCCCCACCAAGGGAGAATTGTCACTATTGACCAGTTATATTTTTGTACACCTGACACCACTACTCATCCTGCGGACAATGTCCCTCTTTTAGGACACTCTATGCAGGTATATGAGAGTGTGGGTGTAGGACTCCTTAAAGATTCATCCCTCATGGGAGTCTTTCGAACACCAGATCCCCCTACCCATGTTTCAATGATGAACATGATGTCATCTATGATCCCATTATCTTATCACTCGATTTGTTGGAATATTGGTCAATACTGAGAGGGGGGGTGAATCAATATTGTTATCTTTTTAACAATTTAAACCACTTTTTAACATTAATTAAAACATGGAATCAACAAGATACACATAACACATATTTTTATCGTGGAAGCCCAATTGGGAAAACCACAAACTCTTTCTATACTACAAAATTATATTTACAATTAATTTGCAAGCTTCAACTTGCTGGATGCACCAACACCCAAGTTTCTCAACTACAACTGAAGGATGTACCAACACCCTGTTTTGTCAACTACAACTGACAGGATACTACAACACCCTTAGCTGGCTGCAACCTACCCTAACACCTCCCTTCCACCCTTTAACTTTGCAATTTCATCAAGTCTGTAGGTTCTTCATTTTTTGGTCTCGTTCGTCCATCCTTGATACTTCTTCGATATTCATTATTGAGACACCTTTATTTTAATTCGAAACTTCATTTAAATACCTCATTCATCCATAGAAGCGTTCCTCTTCAACCATCATGCCTTTTCAGAATTATACCTCTTCAATAACGCATCCTTTTGTATTTTATAGATTAATTATTTTCCATATTTAATTAATTTACCATATACATGCACGCAGATGCCTGAATCTTCACATGATAGATCCAACAGGCATACACAAGAACCTTGTGGGCATGTATATGAATCGGCGGGCATAATCTTCAGCCTACAAGCATATGCTATGGCTTGCAAGCATGTTGTAGCCTACGGGCATGTCCTCAAACCTTGTTGGCTTCTCCTCCCATGCGACCTTCTCCTCCCTTTGCGGGATTTCTTATTGTAGGCATCTCCCATTGCGGGCTCTCCCTCTGTGGGCTTCTCCTCCCTTGCGGGAATTCCATGCGAACATCCCTTGTGGGCATCACCATGCGGGCATCCCTTTGCAGGAATCCCTTGTGGGCATCACCATGCGGGAATTTTAAGCCTCGAAGCCCTCTTGTGGGCATTTATTAAACACTGCGGGAATATCAAGCCCTCTTGTGGGCACATCAAGCCCTTGCGAGCATATCTTAAGCCCTCTTGTGGGCATATGAATATCTTCCTCTTTCTTGCAGGCATGGGCATATCACCTTTGTTAACATTAATGCCAACATTTTATTCAACATTCTCCCCCTTTGGCATTGATGACAACATAAAAAATAGTCTCCCCCTTTGAAAACAATGACAAAGGGATCCTTTTGATAGCTCCCCCTATCAACATGTCTCCCCTTGACAATGTGTCTTTTCTCCTTTTTATCTATTGTAGGGATATCACTGTCAGTGACCTCTCTTCTGGATCCTTGTTGATTCAAGTAGTGGCTAGATGAACAAGCTGCCCAAGAATAGATCCACACCTTTGGATGAATTTATCAGTACAGGGACAATTCCCGACAGGCATTTCCAAATGGCCCCTTAACCTTCAGTTTTCAACACTTGGACAAATTTCATTTGTTTTTAATATGGAAAACAATATTTTTCTCACTTTGGTAGATTGATTTCTTGCACATGTGACTGTCATAAGGAAAACTGAAAATGTGATTGGATAACCACTTCAACAAAGAACAGATCCATGTCACCTTTTGATTTTGTTGATACACACACATCATCTGGCGGGCATTTGAAAATGGCCTTTTAAACTACTGATTTGACACTTAGACAAAATTTTCAAACTCTAGGTTAACATGTAGAGATTTTTATTTTCATCAAATTGGAAGTATGAGACATCCAATGGATAGAGGCCAACAAATTGATTCCATGCAGACCAATTTCATCCTTTGAGACCTCTTTCTCTCTCCTTGGCGGGCATTTTTCTGGATAAATTGGCAGTGATATTATATCCCAGGATGGCACTTACCTTCAACCATGTCAAAAGAAATGGAAACAAGCTAGCGGACCTTCTAGCTAACCTCAAGCTGAAACTCATAATTCCATTTATGCCAACTCTTGGGCGGATCTGAACGATGAATGTTAAGAAAATGGAAAAAATGGAAAAAATGAAAAAAGATTGGCATCCCCATTTGCTAGTAAATCCATAAATATTAAGAAAATGGAAAAAAATGGAAAAAAGATTGGCATCCCCATTTGCTAGAGCAATGGTTAGGCTTATTTTTATTTCACAAATATTCTATATTTTGGAAAGCAATCTTATTCTACAGATTTCCCTACTTCATACGCCAATTTCTAAAATCTGATTTTCTTTCAATTTTCCAGAATCGCTGGAATTCTACAGACGGCTTTATCTGAGAGATGTAAAACTATAAATATCGAAGACCATAAGTCATAGGTGTTTGAGGAAGTTGGATTGGAAGAGGGAGAAATGGATCGACATGCCGTTCTTCTCTTGATCACAGTGGCATCTGTCTCTGCGACAACTATTCATTCGAAATATGGTTTACATGATGATCACAGATATTGGCCTCAACGCATGTTGGACGAAGCCGAATTCATATCATCCATCGACAACCACGATAAAAGGGACCTGGATGCTCTTTTGTCGTTCAGAAGGGCCATAACAGTTGATCCTCGAGGAGTCTTGTCCAACTGGACAACCCAGAACTTTGCGAACATATGCTCGTGGCATGGTATTCGCTGCAGAAAGCACAATAGAAGAGTTGTTGTTGTTGACCTTTATTCGTCTGGGTTGGAAGGTACCCTTTCACCTTATCTTGGCAACCTGTCTTTACTGCACTATTTGGATCTTTCTGATAATAAATTGAGAGGGAGAATTCCACCAGATTTTTGGCATCTTAAAGCCCTCCGAGCACTTGATCTCTATTGGAATCAGCTATCCAGTTTTCTACCCATGAGTATATTCTGCCTCCCCCTCTCCATCCTATATCTTGATCATAATAGCTTCACAGGAAGTATCCCCAAAGCCATCAACAATTTGAGTATATTGGAATGGCTTGACCTTTCGAACAATACTCTGACTGGGAGCATACTTGAAGCAATTTCCAATTTGAGTAGATTGGAATACCTTGACCTTACGAACAATGCTTTGACTGAGAGCATACCTGAAGCAAGCATACCTGAAGCAATTGCCAATTTGAGTAGATTGGAATACCTTTTCCTTGCGAAAAATGCTTTGACCGGGAGTATACCTGAACAATTGCCAATTTGAGTAGATTGGAAGGAATTTACCTTTCGAAGAATGCTCTGACTGGCACAATCCCGAAAGGCATTGGAAAGCTTCATCCGTTGCAGGCTTTAGCGTTGTCTTCAAACAACTTAATTGGGACTCTTCCAAAAGTCATAGGACAACTTCATTCATTGGAGGCATTATTCTTGCATTCAAATAACTTCACTGGGAGCATCCCTGCTAGTATCAATGGTATGGATTCACTTCATGCTTTGGATCTTTCACAAAACAACTTCCAGGGACCTATTCGTATGGGCAATTGCACTTTATTGGAAACTTTTTCTGCACATTCTAATAATTTATCTGGGGCATTGTCTACATCTTTCACCAGATGTACTTCGCTTTAGTTTCTGGATTTAAGGAAAAATAGATTGACAGGTGAGCTTCCTTCATATCTGGCATCTTTTCAACATTTGAGAGTTTTAAGTGTTGCTTATAATAATTTTCATGGTGTTATTCCTCAATTCATCACAAATTTCACCAAGTTGCATGTGTTGGATTTATCCAATAACAACTTGATTGAAAAAATACCCTCAAATCTCGAGAGACTTTTTGGATATACTGTCAATTTATCTAGATATGGATTAGATCACGAGGGAAATGGTGATGAAATAAATTATGATATGAAAGGAAGAGAATATTCTTCATATATGATACCTATAAACACTATATTTGACTTGTCTAGCAATCATCTTCATGGAGAGATACCCACAAGTATAGGAAGTATGTATAGTTTGAGATGGTTGAATTTGTCTTGGAACCAATTGGAAGGCCCAATCCCTACATCTCTTAGTAACATATCTACTTTGGAACAATTAGATATCTACTCTAATGAGCTCTCTAAATTATTTGAGTTAACATATCTACTCTAATGAGCTCTCTAAATTATTTGAGTTAACTTATTTGAATGTTTCATCTAACAACCTATGTGGGCCAATCCCTATGGGAACACAGTTTTCCACTTTTGGTGTAACTTCATTTCAAAGGAATAAGTGCTTACATGGGTGTCCTTTAGATACATGCAATGGAAATAAAAAATCAGAGGGAGAAGGCAATAATAGTGATAAGAGTAGTATGGTTAAAGTGGCATGGCTTAGTTGTGTGGATGAAAAGATATCATTGATGGCTTTGGTTACGGGACTTGGCATTGGATTTGGAGGAGTGGTTTTTGCTTTTGTAGTATCAAAGAAAGCTAGATGTTGGTTGGTGCCCTCTAAAGCACCACAACCTTATTATGGGGTGTACTGATTTCCTAAGTAGTTACCTCTACAAGTTTGTAAGTTTTACTCATATATATTTAATAAAACAGTTGAAATTGAACCATGCATCATGGTAATTTTAAAGAAGTGTTTGTAATTCAATATGTATCATTTTACATATACATTTTTCTTTCAGTTTTTTTAGTAGTTGTTTGTTCTTCTTAAAATTAATTTAATTATTATTTATGTTTGAGTTTTTTATCAATTGGTTTTATATAATCACTATTATTATTGTGGTGAGAAAGTTGGATCACTAGATAATTTGTCATTAATAATGTTTATAAAATATATGTTGATTGTAATTTTTTTTAGAAATAAAAAAAGAAAGAAATTACCGTACTTTTTAATTTAAATTAATATTTTAATAACTAACAATAATAAATAAATATATGAAAACTTATAAATTACTATATTTATATTTATAAAAAATATGCTTTAACAACACATTAACAATATAAAATTAAACTATTCATAAAAATATAAAAATATGTTTTTATAAAAAAAAAAGAATTTCGAGACATGCACAATGAATCTTGATTTTAATAAAAGAGATGAAATGTAGGAAATCAAATCACCTTTCAAAATATTTAACTTTTATTTATTGAAAACTCTCATAACTATCTCATTTATGATTTTTTCTAACATTGACATTTTTTTTTTGCAAATGATAAGGTATATGCCCTTGTTAGTGCATCCTTTGAGTTCCTAAATGATGGAACCAATATACAAAAACTTGTAAACATGTAGATAAGAAGTAGTACCAGTGTACTATTATTTTTACAAAATAAAATTAAGATGTTTTTAATTTTTTCATAATTATCTATGTGAGGAGACATCGAAATCAATTCACCAACTATTAGTGCAGCTTTTGAAGGTCTTAATGTAATAATGAAGGATTTCATTTTTTATTGCATATAGAGGTAGGTGTCTAGTAGTACAACACATAAGGTTTTTATGAAATGGTTGAGAAGTAAAAAAAGTTATGGCCAAAACACCAACAAGGTGTTTTTTCTGTTAAGAAGTTGTATGAAATCTTGAATTATGCCTACAAAGAAATCTTACATGTCTAATGAGGTCTAATTTAGCAATATGAAAATGACAAATCTCTAATTCAACAAGATCAAATTGACAAATCTCTAATTCAACAAGATCAAATTGACAAAGCTCTAATGGAAAAAAACTAGAAATGAGGTAAATTGTTGTTTGTGAATCCTTGTTTGCTAGTTATATACAGGTTCGTTGATGTTTTTACGTGGGAAGGGTAGTTGGAAACATTAATTGTTTCCAACTCCTTTCGCGGTTTCGCCCCGGTTGGTTGATATATATATTTTTTACACAAACAGACCCTCGATCGAGGGTTTAATAACACCTCAATCGAGGGTTTAATAACACCTCGATCGAGGTCTTGTTAAACCCTTGATCGAGGTATTGTTAAACCCTCGATCGAGGTTCTGTTAAGCCCTCGATCAAGGTATTTAAAAAATCTTGATCGAGGGCTTAAAATACAGGCCGAGAGCCCTTTTCCCTACAGAATGGAATGTTTGTCTACTTTCCACAGAGTTAAACCATGTCATTGAATTCTCATTAATGAGTAGACTTGATACCATTGGATTCGTCAACGAATCCTCTATCTAGATATATAAAATTTACGAATTTTTATCTTGATATGTCTTTTGTTTTTAAATTTCTACTAAAACTTGCCCTAAAAAACCATGTCGACAACTTTGATTGAGATCAAAGATAAATCCACAAAATTCAAAATACACATCCAAAAAAATTGAAAAAATACACATGCCCTACATAAACGCGACCTCTTTAAAATGGTATTTTTAGTTTTGCAAATTATATAAAAAATCAAAAGATATCGTGCACGCACACACATGTGTGCAAAATACGACTTAAATATTCATTGGTCAGTTTCGAAAAATAATAATAAATATATTTTTTCGATAAAAATTAAAAGAAAAATATGTAAGCCCTAGTGCATTATGTCTAGATCATGTTCACGTATTTCATTTTTTTAAATTATTACTTTAACATTAAATTATTGTGCGTGCACACAAACTACTTGTTAATTGCTCTTCAAATTTTTAAGTACACACGTTTCATTAAATGAAAATTCGACATGATATATGACATTGGTATATTTCGAAAAAAATATCATTGGAAAGCCAACATAATTCTCTACATTTCGTTTTTCAACCGCATGTCAAAATTCATGTGGCAAGTATGGATTTCGAGGGCTTCAATTTAATACATGGGTAAAATTTCTGTTTTTCACCGTCATATTTGGCCAAAAAGAGTTACCCATCTTCATGGAATCACCCAATTACATCATAAGAAAAATAGTAAAAAATATAAAAATTTAATCGTTTTTTTCTTAAAAATTGCATATTTGTAATCAATAGAAAGGGTTCTATCTATGTCTGCAATTTCATCATCCATGATTGACTGTAACATAATGTAGTGGCCCTTGAAATGTAGACATATGAGAAAAGAGAAAAAGGTCACATTAGCCATGGTTTTGTTAGTTCCATAGGACTGATTTGTTTACTCCAAAGTTAAATCCATATAAAAACATTAGGATAGGAGGTGGCATGTAGATATGTGAGTAGGAGTGTCAAAAGTGTTACATAACACACATGTTATGTTTAAATTCAAATTTTGTGGTCGCACCATGTGAAGAGTTGTATATCGTGTGCCCGATGTAGTATCATCATGTGCGCATTGTAGTATGTATTGCATGCACGATATAGATATAATTGATTAAATTGTATATAGTGTATAGTAAATAGAATCCAAAGAAGAAACAAATATCCCATTACAATTCCACCACCCAACTAATATCTCAAATACCTTGAGGGCATCATTTGGTATTTTCAAGAGGATTCCACCTAACGGTGGGGTATGGGGGTTGAAATATGAAATAACCACTCTAAGATATTCGATAAGTGCCCATTTTCCGACCTTTCATGTTGCTGCAGCATGTTCTTTGTATTGCTTGGACTTGACAACTTGGTACTTTATGAAGACAAAACCAAGGAATATCTTGGGGGGGGGGGGGTTTCTAATTCACCTAAAGGTCTCGTCTTAATGTCTAAAGAAAAAGAAAAGAGTGGATTTTAAACCAAACCATGCACTAATTAGGTTTAGGTCGAAATATCACCAAGTGTGCACCTCTATCAGTTTTTCCTAAACTATCTCTTCAACCACCATGCCAAATGGGATTTGTATCTTCCCTTAATGACACAAACCTAAGAATTGAGGGGTTTTCCTTCATCTCATTCTCTTGTTTGAATAAGGCCTATTGGAAACACATTTCCTCATGTTTATTTCTTCTATACAATACTTTCATGTGGAGAGAATCCCCCAAGGAATGAAGAATGTCCTATATTTTGGTCCCATGAACCTATTGTTTGAGAATTAAAAGTTTGGATTCCAATTATAGGGCTACGTGGGTAAGAGGATGCACATTTGGTTGTAATTTTGCATTCATGAATTCCAAATTATTTATTCTTTGAAACAAATCTTGGATCTCAATCTGCAATATGATATTTGTCACAACCTACAAGTTTGAATATTACGTTTGTGTGATCAAACTATCCATGACCTAGGCTACTACACATATTTTTTCTTCTACCCTAAGCTACTCATAAGTTGTTGGTTGATAGGCCATATCCTACTAGCATCCCATAAGATGAGTGTTGTAACTTGTAAGGAGCCTACAATATTGGAGGAGAGTCCCATATCCTACATGGAGGTAAAAGAACAAAGGAAAATGATAAATAGGACAAGAGGGAAATACATACCATGATTATCCACATTGAGGCTACAATGAGAGGGAAGGAAGGGGTGTGAGAGGTTGAGTGGATGTAGGGTGGGGAGTTGATGTGATTGAAGTGGAGGATGAATAGGGAAGTGGATTGGAGGTAGAGTGAAATGAGACTAAGCATGTATGGGGGTGTGGGGATATGTAGATAGCATATTGAGTAGAGAGTCGAGAGGGGGTAACAATGAAGGGTGGTAAAGGAGGAAGATAGCTGAGAGATTGTCGGTGGAGGAGCCATGGGCAAGGGAAGACATGGAGGGATCAAATATGGATAAACCATGAAGTAAGTGACGTAATATCACATTATCTATAACATGAAGTGTTCACATAGAAAAAAATATAAAGAAAAAATAAACCAAACAATGAGAAGAATGTCAATACGCCTCTGTTTTAGAAAAGAAACAAATGCAAGTTAGAAATGGAGAAGATGGCATTGCAAACATCTAGTTAAAAGAATGATGAGAAGACCATGAGGGTTCACTCACAAAAGAATACCCCTAATTATTTTCCACATCTAAAAAATAATTCTAAACACCCCTTCGAATACACATTTCCAGTTAAAACCCCCACACCCTTAATTTCACTAGATATCCTTGGTATCATTGTTGCTTTTGTGATATTTGTCATACATCTTTTTATTTCCACAGTAATTATGTTGATCCCAAAATTAATCTTATTTTTTAGCGTTTACAATAAAACATGTCCACCACTAGATTTATATTGTATTGTGTGAGAATAAAATATATATTGCACAGAGAAATCCATTATTGTAACAATATTCTCTTTCAACGTGGAAGTAACCTAATTTATTTATTCATTTATGCTTAAGAAGATCACTAATTAGGAACATGATTTCATGCCATAATTGCATCAACATGATTTCATATCATAATTGCATCAACATGATTTCATATCATAATTTTTATCATGTTATAGTTTTAGTTTACTGATATGATCTCTATTTATGGAAAAGATGTAATAAATTTGTAAGCCTTTCCATGCTCAGATGGATAACAATAAGATTGATATCTACACCTGTTTACGAGACTATTGAACGTTTACGAATGTTCGATAACCAACTTAGATGACAGATTTTCCGACCTACATCCAATCTAGAAGTACCAATTTTTGAACAAAATTCCCGCATACATTCTTTATCTTTTTCTTCACCAAGAATATCTACACCTAACTTGACCACTTATGAACTAGGTCAACCATCATTCCTGATGAGTACACCTCAAAGTCATGAAACTGGTTCAACGCCTCATTTGACCCTAACAAACAGAGGGAAACCTTCAACTTCTGTTAACTTCATAACTGGAATGTCATTACCACCTCCACCTCTAATTCCGAGTGGAACTTGTCCTCTAGTTAGTAGTCAACAATTGAGTATGGGTCAACCTATGATTAGTGGTCAACATACGTTTACTAGGGGGAACCCCTAGTCTTTGGACATAATCTAACTAGGGGACATTATCCAGTTAGGGGACATAACGTGAGAGGATGAAATTATTCACATATGAACAATAATATAGTTGGCAGTTATCTCCCAACCATGGGACAACCTACATGGACACATCAAATGGGGGTACCATCTACTTGGACCCAAACCCCATGGGGGGCATATCTACTTGGAAAATCATAATATTTCTATAGGTCAAAATTATTCAGGAAACCTTTTTCCTGGATTACCCTATCCCAGAAACATGAACACCCCATGGGGTCACCATAATGTTCCACCGCTTGGAGCCCTAGCCGGTGGACCACCCCCACCACCTGTCCCACCACCACCACTTCCACCTGGAGTACCCTCGTATTCTGGGGAAGGACCACCTTATTATGGAGGAGGACCCCCTCCCAACCCAGGAGGCCCACCACCATATGGCCTTCCCCTTATGGGAGGACCTTACAACCACTCAATCCATGGTCCTACTGGTACACAAATGCCTTATCAATATTACTAGTATCCACAGCCGAACTTATAGTTACCATTCCGGGCTACACTTGATCTACCAGATCTGTCGCGTTTGACTAATGATCCCATTCAACATGGTATAAATTGGCCAATGATTCTTGTGAAGTTACCATCAGACATTCCGAAGTTTGACGAAAAGCCTGATGAGTACCCTAAGAACCACTTAATGACTTATCATTTGTGGTGTTCATTAAATTCCTTAAGGGATGATTCCATCTGTTTGAGGTTATTTCAATGAACCCTCACTAGTACTGCTGCAAAGTGGTACTTTGAGTTACCACCACATTCCTTTGCTGAATTTCTATCTTTAGCTATGTCATTTTTTACTCACTTTCAGCTACCCATCCGCTATGAAACTGGAACAAATATTTTGACTTCTCTCCATCAAACTACTTCCACCCACATCTCCCATCATATTCATGAGTGGAGGAGGAGAAGACGTCTCATTAAATCTCCCATTCTGGACCAACTAGTTGCTGATTGGTTCACAAAGTCACTACTACCTGTCATAGCTAAAGACGTGGCTATGGGTGGGGCTGTTACGGAAGAACAAGTTATATCTCGTGATCAGTATTTAGACCTTGTCTATGCCTAGTCTGGCACCTTATAGGATATCATTTCCAATTCCCCCCACCCTACACACGATCCAACAAAATGACCTACGGGATCTCATGTCGATGGCATTATTGGTTCCATTCATACCCATCCTGCTACACAATCCGGTGGATCACAAAAACCTCATATTTCGACTCCACCCTTGCCCCAAGCTGGCCACAACACCAATTTGTTAAGATTCAATATGCTAAGATAGATAACATTAGTGCTCAATTCAATTTCACAATAATAGCATATACAGGATCACTGAAAGAATAACAAGCACATCATAAACACAAGAGACAAAAATTTGTCCTGGGAAACCCTTTAGGGGGAGAAAACCCAACAAAATGTCCTCAATTTAGATGATCAAAAGTACAAAGACAAAACCACAAACAAGTGCTCCTTCTCCTTGCATCTCTCTCTCTCTCTCTTTCTCTCTCTCTCCCCATTGTGAATTACACAAGTGAGTGTGTGTGTCCAAATGAGGATCACATCACTCCTATTTATACTTTATCTTTCACTTGAATTTTTCCCTAACTAGGTCAGCCCCAACAACTTAACCACTCAACTTAATGATGATTGGGTCGACTCCTATAGGGGACTTAAACACCCCATTGCAATTGACTCAAAGGGGATCTATTTCCCCGACTTACAAGGGAGGATTTACCTCAATGACTTTACATAATCAAATACAATAATAACATCCCGAATTTAACGAGAAGGGTATTCTACTGACAACAGCAACATCAACTGTAGGAGCAAGGAGAGAGAGCATCATCAACAACATCAAGGTGATACATCTATAAATCATTGGAATTTTTCTTCAACAACATCAGCAACTGGAATAGTTACTAGAACATCTTCAATATCTTCAACATCTTTAGTACTGGAGCATCATCTTCTACAACACTGAGTCTTCATCTTCTGCAGCACTCGATAAATCGATCGTCCACAAAAAAACTTGATCTCTCGATCAACAAAATCATCTTGATCTTTCGATCAACATCATCTTGATCTTTTGATCAGAAGCAACATTACCTGCAACACACATGATCCTGTTACATGATGATCAATCCCTTTCACTTTAGGACATAAGTCCAAGGATGATACAATCCAACCACATTCTCGAGGACAAAAGTCACCAGATCAGTTCTGGGCTAAAGTCCAAGGATGATACAATCCAACCAAAGTGCCAGTCCTTTTTCATACTGGATGTGACCTAGATCAAATCTAGGATTTTCCACCACAGTGCTAGTCCTTTTTCATACTGGATGTGACCTAGATCAAATCTATAATTTTCCACCACAGTGCTAGTCCTTTTTCATACTGGATGTGACCTAGATCAAATTTAGGATTTTCCACCACAATGCCAGTCCTTTTTCATATTGGATGTGACCTAGATCAAATCTAGGATTTTCCACCACAGTGCTAGTCCTTTTTCATACTAGATGTGACCTAGATCAAATCTAGGATTTTCCACCAGAATGCCAGTCCTTTTCATAACGATGTGACCTGGATCAAATCTAGTATTTTCCAACACAACATCATCATCATCATATTCTCGGAGACAAGATTCTATGGATCCCTTTAGGCCATGTGTCCAGGGATGATACAATCCCATTGCAACATCATCAACATCACATTCTCGGAGACAAGAGTCTATGGATCCCTTTAGGCCATGTGTCCAGGGATGATACAATCCCACTGCAACATCATCATTATTAGCATCAGCACTTCTCCCCCTTTCGAGGAAAGGAAGGTCCTTTTGAACTACACCAAGCTTGTCATGGAAGTACTCAAACTTCACTCGAGGCAGAGGCTTAGTCAACACATCAGTAACTTGCTCATCATTGTTCTTGGGTGCTTCCTTTTAGGACTAAATTATGGGTTTACTCCACCGATCAGGACAAGGGATACACAACTGACCTCTAATGCTCAAAACCTTTTAGTGGTAGCCATATCCCCACTTGGATTCCAAACATCCCATAGAGAGGCCATATGTGGATCTTCAAGTAATGTCCATGACCCTTGATCCATATAAGCTACCTTATGGATTAAGGCTTATGTTTCATCCTCCAATAATGATCAAGGTTGTGAGACCCATAACTCATGCCAATAACCCTCTAATGGTACTCATATCCCCACTAGATGACATGTGTGGTTGTTTGAGGCATCCTTCTCAGCCTTGTCTCCCTAAGATATGGTACTATCGATGTACAAATAAATTGATACCATGGTGGGGGAGAATTTATTGTCAACCAAATTTCTCTATTTTTCTTTCCATTTCTCCTTTTTATTGATCTGTACCCCACAACCATCCATTTCCGCACATCTATTTCTCTTTCCATTTCTACTTTTTATTGATTTGTACCACGCAAAACCAAGAATTTCTCCACACTTTCTTCATATCTCCGTCCCGATTTCCATATCTCTTGGTCTTTCAACTATTTCACATTGACTTACTCATCAATTCTACACAGGCTTCGTGTATATCCAAGAATTTCCATGCGCTTTCTTTATTTCTATGCCCTACTACAAACGACAATTTCTAATATCTGTTTTTCTTTCAATTTTCCAGAATCGCTGGAATTCTACAGAGAGCTTTATTTGAGAGTTGTAAAACTATAAAATCAATGAGAGACTTTATTGGAAAAATACCCTCAAATCTTGAGAGACTTTTTGGATATAAAATCAATGTATCTATATATGGTTTATATGACAAGGAGAGATTTAGTTTGGAAATAAATTATGATATGAAAGGAAGAGAATATTCTTCATATATGATACCTATAAACACTATATTTGACTTGTCTAGCAATAATCTTCATGGAGACATACCCACAAGTATAGGAAGTATGTGTAGTTTGAGATTGTTGAGATTATCTTCGAACCAATTGGAAGGCTCAATCCCTACATCTCTTAGTAACATATCTACTTTGGAACAATTAGACTTGGCCGAAAATAATTTGAGTGGGGAGATTCCTAATGAGCTCTCTAAATTATTTGAGTTGACTTATTTGAATGTTTCAGATAACAACCTATGTGGGCCAATCCCTATGGGAACACAGTTTTCCACTTTTAGTGTAACTTCATTTCAAAGGAATAAGTGCTTACGTGGGTGTCATTTAGATACATGCAATGAAAATAAAAAATCAGAGGGAGAAGGAAATAATAGTGATAAGAGTAGTCTGGTTAAAGTGGGATGGCTTAGTTGTGTGGATGAAAAGATGTCATTGATGGCTTTGGTTTTGGAGGAGTGGTTTTTGTTTTTGTACTATCAAAGAAAGATAGATGTTGGTTGATGTCCTCTAAAGCACCACGACCTTATTATGGGGTGTACCGATTTCCTAAGTAGTTACCTCTACAAGTTTGTAAGTTTTACTCATATGTATCTAATAAAACAGTTGAAATTGAACCATGCATCATGGTAATTTCAAAGAAGTCTTTGTAATTCCATGTGTATCATTTTACATTAAAAATCTTCTTTCAATTTTTTTAGTAGTTGTTTGTTCTTCTTATAATTAATTCAATTATTATTTATGTTTGAGTTTTTTATTAACTATTTTTATATAATCACTATTATTATTGTGGTGAGAAAGTTGGATCACTAAATAATTTGTAATTTATAATGTTTATAAAACATATATTGATTGTAAATTTTTTTAGAAATAAAAATACTAATTCAATAAAAAAATAAATTACGGTACTTTTTAATTTAAATTCATATTTTAATAATAACATTAGTAAATAAATATATGAAAACTTATAAATTACTAATTTTATATTTATAAAAAATATGCTTTAGCAATGCATTAACAATATAAAATTAAACTATTCATAAAAATATAAAAATATGTTTTTATAAAGAAAACTAGAATCAAACACACCTTAGCAATGCATTAACAATATAAAATTAAACTATTCATAAAAATATAAAAATATGTTTTTATAAAGAAAACTAGAATCAAACACACCTTAGAAAGTCATAGAGGAAATTAAAGACATGCTGATACATTTGTAATGTATTTGTGGTATACTAATGAATAGAAAAAATAAATTACAACTAGTTTTTTATCATTATATAATTATTAATTATTATTAGGTTTATTTTAATCTTAAGATGCAATAGAAAATTGAAAAAAAAAACAGACATCTCTCGTCTTTCAAAGCTATTTCGAGACACATGCACAATGAATCTTGGTTTTAATAAAAGAGATGAAATGTAGGAAATCAAATCACCTTTCGGAATATATAACTTTTATTTATTGAAAATTCTCATAACTAGGTCATTTATGATTTTTTCTAACATTGACATTTTTTCTTGTTTGCAAATTATAAGGTATATGCCCTTGTTAGTGCATCCTTTGAGTGCCTAAATGATGGAACCAATATACAAAAACTTGTAAACATGTAGATAAGAAGTAGTACTAGTGCACTATTATTTTTACAAAATAAAATTAAGATGCTTTTATTTTTTTCATAATTATCTATGTGAGGAGACCTCAAAATCAATTCACCAACTGTTAGTGTAGATTTTGACGGTCTTAATGTAATAATGAAGGATTGCATTTTGTATTGCATATAGAGGTAGGTGTCTAGTAGTACAACATAGAAGTCTTTTATGAAATGGTTGAGAAGTAAAAAAAGTTAAGGCCGAAACACCAACAAGGTGTTTTTTCTGTTAAGAAGTTACATCATAAGAAAAATAGTAAAAAATATAAAAATTTAATCATTTTTCTTATTAATTGCATATTTGTAATCAACATAAAGGGTTCTATCTATGTCTGCAATTTCATCATCCATGATTGACTGTAACATAATGTAGTGGGCCTTGAAATGTAGGCATATTGAGAAAAGAGAAAAAGTCACATTATCCATGGTTTTGTTAGTTCCATAGGACAGACTTGTTTACTCCAAAGTTAATTCCATAGAAGAACATTAGGATAGGAGGTGGCATGTAGATATGTGAGTAGGAGTGTCAAAAGTGTTACATAATGCACACATGTTATGTTTAAATTCAAATTTGTGGTCGTGCCATGTGAAGAGTTGTATATCGCGTGCTCGATGTAGTATGTATCATGTGCGCAATGTAGTATGTAGTGCATGCACGATATAGACATAATTGATTAAATTGTATATAGTGTATATCAAATAGAATCCAAAGAAGAAACAAATATCCCATTACAATTCCACCACCCAACTAATATCTTGAATACCTTGAGGGCATCATTTGGTATTTTCAAGAGGATTCCACCTAAGGGTGGGGTAGGGGGTTGAAATATGAAATAACCACTCTAAGATATTTGATAAGAGCCCATTTTCAAACCTTTCATGTTGTTTGTATTATTTGGACTTGACAACTTCGTACTTTATGAAGACAAAATCAAGGAATATCTTGGGGGGGGGGAGTTTCTAATTCACCTAAAGGTCATGTCTTAATGTCTAAAGAAAAATAAAAGAGTGAATTTTAACCCAAACCATGCACTCATTAGGTTTAGGTTGAAATATCACCAGGTGTGCTCCTCTATTAGTTTGTCCTAAACTAATGATTTGACACTTAGGAAAAATTATCAAACCCTAGGTTACATGAGGAGATTTTTATTTTCATCAAATTGGAAGTATGAGACATCCAATGGATAGAGGCCAACAAGTTGATTCCATACAGACCAATTTCATCCTTTGAGACCTCTTTCTCTCTCCTCGACAAGCATTTTGCAGAGAGATTAAAATCTCTTCGCATGTATTGAACTGGGATTTTCAATTAATATGCAGACCTAATTCTGGAGAAGAAATTCTTGTGATGAGTGCTTTTATGTCTGTTACTCGTGTGCATGTGTTCTTCATTAGTTTTTTCCATTAATTGTTTTCTTCTGTGGTATCTAGATCAAGATTACATGGTCTGAAATTCATATTTTATGCTTCAGATGCATATGAGTAGATACTCCACCCTTTCTTCTTGAAGTTGCAGGTTAGAATTCATTCTTAAATGCTCTAACTCTGTGATGGAATTCATTTCCTTTTTTGCTGCTATCTATTGATATCTTCGACGAGAAAAAACCTCATCTAACTCACCTCTACCTCTGAAATTGTGATCCAAATCTGTCATTTGTGACTAAAGAAGCCATGAAGTTTGACTCCATTCCCAATGGTGCTCCTATCCTTGACCCAAACCAGCTAAAGAATCCCTAAAAGTCATTATCTGATGGTCTAGACACCACTTTTACCCATACACAACCCATGCAAATAATATTTGGTGTGCTTAGTGAATTGTGAAAGAGAGATCCCTCTCTGTGGTTGGAAAGGCTAGTTTCCATCCACCAAAGCTTGGTTTGAAAAAGTTACCTCAGGATCTCTTCTATTGCAACCCAGGAGAAACTTGAGTGATAACAATAAGTATCTATATTTGAGTAGAACCTATACCTTTGAAAGGAGGAAGATGATAAGAGAATAATAAGGGTAGAATTGTTTTAAAATATTACCTTGTTATTTGATTTTGCTTTCACATAATTGGTATAGTAAAGGTGATCACATCTAATAAATCAATAATTATCATGCATTTCAATTTGTAAAAATTATAAGATAGGCTGAGAATATATAACTGATCAAGTATTAGCTTGACCACCATATGTATAAATAAAGTTAAATTATGAACAAGATGGTAATGAAAGAAAGGGATATGAAAGATTACTGGTCAACATTAATATAAAATGTTATGATGCGACTTCACCTGGTATAGGGAAAGCTATTACATTTTAAAATATACTTGAAAATATCTTATTTTATTTTGTTATCATAGTTTCCATAGAGTTATTGATGTGATTTTATACCTAGGTTTCCGATTGTTATGAATGTATTTCACTATTATGACCCAGTGATCAAAAGAACTAATATTATTGCTTGTTGATTGATAATTAAGGAAAAATAATTATACCCCATTTCCTCAAAATAGAAATGAGGAATTTGGGTACATTACAGACCCACTAGGTCCACTTCACCTCATTATTATTATCAGATTGTTTCCAAACGGGGATCAACTTTATAGAGTGTCATCATATATCCAACGATAGCCACAAGTACATCATAGTGTCCATTGACTATCTTATGAAGTGGGACAAAGCTATGCAAAAATTCAACAAAAAGGAAACTGTAACTACTCACTTATTTTAAGAATTGTATGCACCATTAGATTTGTTTTCACAAGTACTTTCACATTGTTGCATCAATTTCATGTGTGCATGTGTTTCATTTGAGACCCATTTTTCTCGCCATTTCAACCAATCTCATTTCCAACCTCTTCAAGTATACTTTTTCAAAATGGCATATAGACATCATATAACCCTTTTCTCTATATTGCATTTTCCTTGTTTGATCCCCCACAAACGTTCCCTTCAACTCCCCCCACCTTGAAAAGTAACCTCACTCATTCAAGTTGCATTAAGCTCTTTCCTGATAGTAGTACTCCACCTCCATTGATCAACATGGTTTAGTAACCCATTATATATTGGAAACGATGCCACTTATTCCCTCCTTAGGATTGCAAATTCATATAGCATGCATTATATATAAACCTTCATGCTACCATCTCATCTTTTTGGTCGCCTATTTCCATTGGAATCCTAAGTGGCTCACAATGCTCTTTATGGTTTAGTATTATGCCAAATGCTTTTCACATTCCATTGGCCTCTTGTGTCATTCATGATCCATAAGCCATCTATATTTTACGCTATCATTTATTTTCCCATTAAGAAGACCTACCCCTAGTTACTTCTATTTTGCATTAATCTTTCCACACATGTAGGTCAAAACTACTTGGTCATATGTTTTTGGGTACCCGCCTCCTTGCTTGTAATGTATCTCGATTCTTTTATTCTTTGTAAGAGACGCCCATAATATTTTATTCCTAGTAAAAGACTATATAATATTAACAAAATATTCAAGAAACCAAAAATGGGGGAAGTATCAATTCCTATATTGTTTCAACTTTAGAAATGATCTATTTTCTTGGCAATAGAGTCATTGGTTCCCTTGTTCCAAGCATTTTGTATTGACTCACTAATGTCCATATAGAACAAAGTCTATTTTTCCATTGCATCCTACTCACCCGATTCAAATATGCTCCCTGAGATTTACACCTACCATATTTTTTACTTTTCATCTTGGTCCATGAGCCTCCTCATTCCCTAAGGTTTTCTTCATTGACATGGTCTCTAGTACACCTTCTACACAAGTCATCATTTAAATCTTTGCAACTTGGCACATGATTGGGATTGGTTAGTTTGTTTTATGGTCTTTGGCCATGCCAATTATCATTTGTGCTTCGTTCAGAGGAAGTCTTGAGTTTCCAACTCATTGTCCAACTTCTACACATTTATCAAAGTGTCGTTTTGTTACATTGTTTACTTGGTGATTCCTTTAGCTTCTGTTGGTTTATAAGAATGCCTAAATCCCATTTTCCTTCAAAATTTCACCATTGACATCATATCTTTTATTTTTGGGGGGTATTTTAGAGGCTTTTCATACCTTGGTCCCCATTTACGTCATCAATGGCCATCCTTAGATTTGGAAGACTTGTGATCATTTCTCTTTGACTTGATCATCTTTCCCATGCTTGATGGAAATTCATTATTGCATCAAGGAGGTTCATACACTTTGGTGGTTTTTTTTTCTTAGTTTATTTTGAAGACACCCATACCAGCATGGATGTTAGTTTCAAGACCTCATGTGTGATCCAACCTTCATGTGAATCCATACATGTTCCAACACCACACATTTTTGGATTCTGTTTTGTTGTGGTTCTTTGCTCCCCTAGGTGTCATTGTCACCCCACAAGATCATTAGTTGATGACACTCTTTCGGGTGGGCGCACAAATTTTCTCCCCAAAACAATTGTAATGGGGTCGTGCTAGCATAGAAAAAGTAAATACGTGCACGCACCTAAGGAAGAACACACACACCTTTAGGTTCGGTACCAAACTGAGGCACATGCGCATTTTTAGCGCATACGCACCCAAGGGCGCATACGCGCTCATGTTAAACCAAATAAAAAAAAGAGGGGCATAACGCATTCTATTTCATATCCAATTGGTCAAGCTTCAATCACCTAGCGCGTACGCGGAGTAAGAGACCACCTCACTCATCCATTGCACTCAATAACTCCATCAATTCATCTACTGAGTGATAATCAATTGCATTGGATAGGTAAGATCAATGATTTTTGTCATTTTATTGATTTTTTTATTATTTATTAAATTTTTAATAATTCCCAAATTAGTAATAATAGAAATTTTTTCAATTGTAGAGTCTAAACCTATACAATGAATGAACAAAATTTTAACATGGAGTCTGGTGGAACACAAGAAAACACAAATCTTGGAACCAATGAAAACCCTCAACAAAATCAAAATGCCCAAGAAAATCAAAACCCCGAACAAAATTTCGACCAAGATGACTTGAACCATTACGTAAATGAAATGAGAGTGCACACTCGAGAATTAAGAAACATAGGGGAACCATCTTGAGTGTCCCTTTCCACCTTAATTGAGAGATCAATTGACTCCCTCATCCATGCACATCGCCAATTGACTGACATCACCGAATATAGAGCTAGGATGCGGGAGTATTATTCCACACGCATTTTCAAGGAGGAAATAAAAGCATTGAATATTACAAAGGCCCAATTATACAATATGTTCATCGATCCAAGAACACAGCAACCGACGGACATTATAAATCCACGTGTCTACATGGATTGGTGTCATTTCCAACCATGGAGGGACAATTAGATGCATAGGTGGTTCATGGTTTATGGTAAACCTTCCTGCAACAATAGGGAGGTTCCACAATACTTCCTTCGACAACTATGGGCTGAGTTTGTGCTCAGTTTACATGTCAACTATTTTGATAAAACCGAGTTCCAGGGTGTTGGGCTTGGCTCTGCCCAAGATCAAACTGCTACTAGGAGGAACCCATTGAGAGGGCCACCAGCTCCTAGGCATGAGCCCAACCCCTCTCCCAATCCATCTCAGTTACCCCACAAACTTGATTAGATCGAGGGGGCGATTAGGAGTGTTGCACGTGGACTCCTCAGACACACCTCCTTTGTAGCAGCGAATGCAATGGAGAAAGAGGTTGACCCTGATAGAGACTCAAGTGTAGGGCCTTCACGACAGAGTCAGGATAGACCTGTGACTGGTGGTAGACACGCTGGTCCTTCTAGCTCGACGGGGACAATGCCACATCTTTGTCCCCATTGCGGGAACACTTTCTCTGTCCCGATCGAGGGATGCTATATGGAGCAGGTTAGCACATTTTTTAATGATTTTTCAATCATCACTTGAGAAATTGTAAAGTAATTTTAAATCAGTTATATATGACTTAAAATTTTATTTCAATGTATAGTTATTTACAGTGGAGACATCATCATGGAAGAACGTAGGATCTCCCACTTGGACGCAACAATGGCAGCTCCAAATAAAATTGCAGCACCTCGCACTATTACACCAAAATCTCGTCATCATGAGTTATGTGTCCTCTATATGCCCTGATCCCTAAAGTACCTGGGATAAAACACCAAAAGAGAAGTTGGTGTTCATCCCTTTAACTTTGTGTTTCCACCCTAATGTGCCATGCTATTTTTCAAGGTGCGTTAGACTCAAGGTGACGCGCTCTGCAACTTAGCAGAGTGCGTCAGTGGCGCATGATGTTCTTGCACAAGATGCATCACCCTTACATTGGTGTGATTTGTCTTTGTGCAAAGTGTGTCGTTGTTAGTTAAAGTGGATAAAGAGAAGCTTCGAGCAACCTATCGAAGCTTGGATGGCATGGAGACTTATCCCTACATATCTGGAAAGGTGGCATTCGATCCCCTTGTCTAGTGGGATGATCCTTTAAGCCTCTCCCCTAAACTTTGGTATGTCATACCTTAAAAAGGTAAGGAGTTACTTGGTTTTCTTCAAAATTATATTTCTATGCTTGAAAAGCTTTAAGAGAAGCATTTAGCTTAAAAAGGTAAGGAGTTACTTGGTTTTCTTTAACATTATATTTTTATACTTAAAAAGCTTCAAGTGAAGCATTCCTAAATCATCATAGTTATTATTAGTTAAAAATTTAGGAAACTCAGGATTGTAACAAATATTTCTAAATTGCATTTGAAAATGAGTTGGAAGAATGATGGTCAATGCAAACTTTAGATTTTATAATATTGATCTTTTAATTGTGATTTAACTAATTATATTTCAATATTAGTTTAGTTTAATTAATTTGTTTTTTAAAGATATTTAAAATAAATAAATAATTGTCTTTAAGTGGAAATAGGTATAATTATTTATTGTATTTAAAGTAACAAAATGCTTTAAAAAAATGTTGTCCATTTGAAAAAGTACAATAGTCCAAATTTACACAAAAATATAAATATTATCAATATAATATTTATATAGAAATAAATGTTTTTTTTTTCTTTTATATTTACAATTGATGATTATGATGATGATGGTTGTCTATTGAGACAAATTTTGGTCTATCCTACCTTTTTTTTGTTCAGAAGAAAAAAGCATACTATCGTTATTCATAAGAGAATCAAATAGTATATCGATAGGCTTATGTCTTTTATATAAGATTTTCAACATTTGCAAGAGTTCATATGGTTCGTATCATGAATCCAAAGTTTCAAAATCAACTATATCTACCAAAAACTATTATGTCCCTCTCTATCATGATTATACAAAACATTTCTAGAGAATTAATCATAAAACTATAAAGTTCCCGAGTCTCATGATTATCCTACCTTAAAAAGGTAAGTATTTACTTGGTTTTATTTAAAATTATATTTCTATGTTCCAAAAGCTTTAAGAGAAGCATTCACCTTAAAAAGGTAAGGAGTTACTTGATTTTCTTTAAAAGTATATTTCTATGCTAAAAAAACTTTAAGATAAGCATTCCTAAATAATCATAGTTGTGATTAGTTAAAAGTTTAGGAAGTTTATGATTGTAACAAATATTTCTAAATTGATCACTAATTATTTCTAAAACATTTTTTGAGAAAGTCTTTTTCATCTTCAACCCTCTTCGTGTTGCAAAGACTCCCTTCTTATTTTAGCTATGTTGATTATATAGATATATTTTTATCTTCTACAAATTATATCTACATCTATCTCTTTTTAAGAAATTTGATATATCCATACTTCAAATTCGAAATTAAAACAAATATTATTAAATTAAATTTTAATAAAAATATAGTCATCTTCCTCCTTCTCTATATTGACAATATAGTTCTTATGGAAAGGTGTCCCTTTGATCTTGATAAGCAATTAGGATTTCTGAGAGATTTATGCTCTAATATGGGTATGGTTGTAAACACCAACAAAACAAAAGTTATGATTATCAAATCAAAGACAATCACTTGGAGGGAGTGTCTTCTTACAAATATCTCGGAATTGATATTTATCACAAGCTCAACTACAATTATAGCATTGAGAAAATGATTATTGGAGGGTGGAAAGCTTATTTTGGTCTTGAAAACAATTGTAAGTCAGCAAACCTTATGATGTGGGATAGAAAAAAGCTCATTTTTGAAACTCTCATCACTCCCATTATCTTGTGTGGTTTTGAAGTTTGGGGTTGTAGCATCTCTAGAGAATCTTGGAGAAATATTGAGAAAATCAAAAAGCTTTTTATAACGTATAACCTCAAAATTAAAAGCAATAGACCCTATCCTATTCTCCTAACATTAGTGGTTCTCCCCCCAATGAGATCTATGACTAGGTACCTGATGTAGAAGTACAATATAAATAACATGGGAGACTCGAGACTTCCTAAAATTACTTTAAAAAATCCAGTCAATACCACCTGTGACTCAAGAGAGGCTGGTATAAAGACACCATGGCTTGATTAAACCATTGGGGGATTGACTAAAATGTCTCTTGGTAAAATACCAATAACATTAAAATATTATGCTATATCTGTGTCCGGATATACTCAATGATTATTCAAGCGAATAATCCTCCAATGGAAAATAACTCCATTTGATAATAATATATAATTGATGATATAAAGATGATGATAAATTACAAAGGATATGGTTGCCTTAAATATGGCTTGGCCATCACATATTGAAGAGACACTTCTCTTCATAAACTATATTTTAATATTATTAACTACTATTAGGAATAGTTACCTATTTATTACTTTTTATTGTTGTAGCATTGCCACTCTCTCAGAGAGGCTTTGTCCTCAAAGCCTTATAATTTTGTCGCATTGTTCTTTGCGATGTCATGGCCGCCGAAACATGTCGATATGAACTGCTAAGTGTAGAGCATAACTTCCCATACGTCGACGGATGAATCTATCCCAAATTGATTTGTTGTGGACTGATGGGATTCCCTACTGATGTGTCGTCAGGAGATTTGATCACATTAGTACCATTATCTTTCGACAATTCCCACTTTTTCAAATATCGGTTTTTATGGTTGGGGTGTCGATAGGGAACTTTCACGATGTCACTTTCGTTTAAGAATGTTGCCTTTAGAGCATTGATCTGAGTTGGAAGTTGTATTTTCGTCTCTTGAGGATTTAAGTTTTTGTTCTGTATCTTTTCCAACTTGTTTTCTAACTGCCTATTATCATTTTGAAACTTCTTAATCAATTCGACTTGCGATTTTCTGTCATCTTCAGATGTCTTAAGTTGTTCCTTAAGGTCTTCATTATGACTTCTGATACAACTATTTTATTCCTGTTTGTCTAGAAGTTTCCCTTCAATGTTGTCCATAGATTGTTCTATCTTTCGACTATTTTTCAACTTCTTAATTTTTGTGACTAGTATCTTGTTATGATTTCTTAGTCTAAAAATTTCTTCAGCATTGTTAGATAATGCTTTATTACTCTTCGCGATCTCAGACTTATGTGTCTTTTTAGATTCGTCATTTTGTTGTTGAGGAACTTTTATCTGTTGTCGACACTGGCCGACCTCTGATTCTTGACTTTCTAATATATGTCGTAGCTGCATTAGTTCTTCATCTTTGTCACTAACGATTTTGTTCAAGCGTATTATTTCTGCTTCGTAATTATTTATTTCCTTCTTTATATCTTGATTTTTCAATCTCTGATTGAAATCACTTTCATCTTTTAATTCCTTGATTTGCGCACATAATTTTTCTATGTGATTTTTCTGGTTGGACATTATTTGTTCATTGAACCGTTCTTGTATCTTATGTAGTTCAATCTTTATTTCTGATTGTCTATTAATGTCTCGTAATTCTTCATTGTCTTTTTGATAGCGCTTTAACTTGGCTTCTAATTTCTCTCGCAAATCGGCTTCCATGGTTTCTGTCTTCTTCGACGGTTGAGTGATCTTCTTTGATTTTTTTGATGAGTTTTTCTTAAACTTGGTCGTCTTTCTTTGACTTGACTTATCCAACGATGGATAGTCTCTGCTAGATCTTCACTTCTTGTTTTTCTTCGATTTGTCTTCTTTGTCTTTTTCTCGATTTTTTTTAGACTTCAATACTTCTTATCTTTTTTTTTCTTTTTTTTTTAAATAATTATTATTTTAATAAAATAATAATAATTATTAATTATTTAATTAATAATAATATTATTAATGCTTTCATAAACTATATATATAGTTTATTATATATAAATATATATATGTTTTCCAAAAATTAAAATATTTAAACAATATAATAATATTATAATGTTTAATATTTTTTTTTTTGAAAATTTTGTTAGGGTTTGTGAGGATGGAGGCGAGGGCGTGGGCGGAGGCTGGGTGTGCGTTGGAGTTGGTGGTGGAGGTGGTGGTGGGCATGAGGGAGCCGGCGGTGGAGTGGTGGTGGAGTGTTGGAGACGTTGGGAAGGGGTTCGTGCAGGTGGAGGGAGAGCTGTTGGCGGTGGTGGGAGTGGTGGCCAGTGGCGGATTGAAGGGGAGCAGCGGCGGAGGTGGACGGGGGGCGCGCAACAGGAGAGACGGAAAGTGGGAGGGACGAGGAACAGGCTGGAGGGCGCGGGTATGGAAGAGTGCAGTAGTGGGAGGAGATGCGTGGGGGTCGCAGGCTTAGAGGGGACATGGATACTAGCGAATGGGCAAGCGTGAGGTGGCGTGCTGGAGTGAGCAGCGGGGAGCTGGGGAGAGGCGCGGAGGCGTGGAGGAGTGGGGAGGTGCAGCAACGAGCACCGTGGAAGGCGTGGGGAGTTGGCGTGTAGGTGGGGAGAGGGCGCAACAAGAGGGCAGAGGACGCAGCAGGAGAGCAGACGAGACTGGAGCGGCCGAGCAGTTTTGGGTAAGAGTCGAGCGCGGGGGAGGCTGCAGGAGGGTGGATGCAGCGAGGTGTAGAGTGGGGGAGTGTGCGGATGCAATGTGGGGTAAGGAGACGGCTGCGAATGCAGAGGGGGAGAGGGAATGAATGGACTGGAATGGGGAAACAGAGTCGAGGTGGCGTGGGTTTTGGGAGTAAGTGGACGTGGAGAAGCGTAGGTGTAATGGATAGAACGGAAGAAGCGTGGAGATGGTGGACGTAGGCGTGAGGTGGAAGGAATATGGAGTGGGGGGAAGATGGAGGGATGTGAAGTGATGCGAGGGTGTAAATGGTGGTTGTGGCCAAGGGCCTCTGTTGATTACAAATCGTGATCCAAAGAAACTTTGGGGTAGTGGCCAGTAGCCGGAATCAGGGAGGGCCAAAAGGCTCTGATACCAATGCTATATCCGTGTCTGGATATACTCAATGATTATTCAAGCGAATAATCCTCCAATGGAAAATAACTCCATTTGATAATAATATATAATTGATGATATAAAGATGATGATAAATTACAAAGGATATGGTTGCCTTAAATATGGCTTGGCCATCACATATTGAAGAGACACTTCTCTTCATAAACTATATTTTAATATTATTAAATACTATTAGGAATAGTTACCTATTTATTACTTTTTATTGTTGTAGCATATTATCGGATCTAATTTTAAAGAGAAAATGTGGGGCAAGAAAGATTTAGAGGCTAAAATAAAATTAAGATAGTATAAAGAGGTCATTAACCCTAATATGAATGATCAAAAGTATCTCTCTGTTTTAACTAGTTCAAAGAAGAGAAATAATATAGCCAAGATTAGAACGAACTATCATGAGCTGCATAGTGAAACATGGCTTTGGACAATTCCTAAAACACCATGGGTGGAAAGGATTTGCCATCTTTGTGAGACTATGAGCATTGAGGATGAAAGTCACTTTCTCTTAGAGTGCCCTGCATACACATATTAGATCGTAGTTTCATAATCTATGCTACAATTCAAACCTCCCTAACCTTCTATCCTGTTAAAACTATGGCGACCTAGGAACTCAAATAATTTATTTTTCTTCTCTTAAAATCTGATAAACCAAGTTGATCTCAGTAGACGTTAACCATCATCATCATCAATATTCAATTTTAATATACCTCCTACTACTCATAATTTTAAATCAAATCTAAACCAAATGATTTTAATATAACCTACAAAATAATGTACCCACATCCTCAAGACTTCCTAGTTGGTTTAGTCTTTGTAAAGACATAACTCCAAATATTAGATATGAATTTCAAATGGATTTTGTAAATGGGTCATTTAATGTAATATATACCAAGGGCAAGTTTTCAAAAATAGATACCCCAATCGTAACCTCTTAGTTGAGGGATGTTTTCATAACATAAGACGAATGTGATTCATTGTAATATTGATCTTAGATAATGCCATTTGTTTGTGTTGAACAAAAGAGCGCCAATTGTAAATTATCTTTATTATAAGTTATTTTCTGGGTGTTATTATCTCATATGACTTGTGTTTTAACACATTTTTGTATGATTTGTGTTTTAACACATTTTGGTATCATGTAACAATTTTTTCTTAGCTTTTAATATGTTAGAAGACGTATTTATCTTGGTAATAAGTGGGAGGTGTGTAGTTCTAAACTTGTCATTAAATAGGTTAAGTATATTAAGTGTATGCTTGGTGGAGGAAGGGCATATCCCTAACACCTTTATATCATATCAATATTACAATGAACACTTATACATGCTTGGTGAGTTGTGAATATTAGATATCAAAGTTGGAAGAATCTATGTATATTGATATTTTATCTTAGTGGATTCGTTGTCTAGTTTGGGAGTGACCATTCGGCGGGAAAACATACGTCCAAAAGAGTCAAAATAGTTAGGTCGAACATTGCAGTCAAGTCTTCAGTCACATATATCTACTTGGTTTAGATAAGTATTATTGACTTGACATCATTATTACATTACTGCCAAATTCTATAAAGAAAGATTATTATCATATTAAAATAAATAATTTGATATAAATCTTGAAATGACCTTTCGGTTTATTTAAGACCACTTTATGTTCATTTGATTCATTTTCACTTAATCTCATAGATGCATGATCATAATGAGTAATTGGATTGAATATTTAATTAAGCATTTGAGTAAATTAAACTTGATATTATCCTAATACTCATCAAGTTTTTGTTGAGATATAATTATGCATGTGTAGAGTTCCATAGAATCCTCTCAAAGGTCTTCTAGAATCTGATAAATATCATTAAAAATCATTTTAATGTTGAAAGGGATTAACTCTTCAATAATCTACTTTTATTATGATGAGATCAAGGATTCGGAATAAAGGTATGAATAGTCCTTTGTTTATATATGTTTATTTATGAACCTTTGATTCCATGTACGTAGTAAGAGTGGTTGGCATACTTACCCTGATAAAAAGTTGAAGACATGAATTAGTCCTTAATTATAACAAAGCATTCTTGGATTCCAATATTTATAGCATCTTGATGTTATAATATCCATTGATTAAAAGTATCATAAGTATCTAATTTTGAGTAGGACATATACCTTTGTGAGTAGGACATATACCTTTGAAAGGAGGAAGATGATTAGAGAATAATAAGGGTAGCATTGTTTTAAAAATTTGTAGTGCCCTTAGATTGGTTGAAGACTCTGAGGGAATTTGCAAAGTGACCCGGTTAAATAAATTTCTAATAAATGAACATTTATGTGTGATGTAGGATAGAGTTATTTACCGATTAAGAGACATGGAAGTTTAATATGTTTTAGAATGATGTATGACTTAATGGAAATTATGAATAAGATGGGGATGATGGAAATTTCTACTGAATGACTACCTCATAGGATAAATGTTGCACTCAAAATGAATTATGAAATATAGAAATGTATAGATAAATTTGGATTATTATGAACCGATGTATTAATGACTAGAAAATTACAAAATGAGTTGTGACTATGAACAAAAGTATGTTTTGCTTAATGAAATGAGTGTAACTATGAACATAAGTATGTTTTGCTTAACGGCTAGAAAATTTATGAAATGAGTTGTGAATATGAACATAAGCATGTTTTTCTTAAATACTACCAAATTTATGAAATAAATTATGATTATGAATGAGTCTACATGTTATTTATGAAATGAATTATGATGATTGTGAACAGAGCTATTAATGTGTGCTCTGAGCATGTGTGTAGTGATAGGTGAAACCGTTCACTGACAAAGTCACAAAGGAATAAAAAGGGGGTCGTAGATGTAATGCCCCTCAACCTTGCCATGACTATCAACAACGAAGACACTTATCAATAAATGCTTATGGGATGAATTGGAATAAATTGCTTACTGACTAGAGACAGGCATGATAAATGAATACGCTTCTGAGAAAATCATTTAAATGGAAAATATGGATACTTGTGATTGTGATGAGAATTATTATCGATTAATTAGAAAATGTAGATGAATGTCGCATTTATGCTGAAATATGGAAAATTGAATTATGTGCATGGACCAATGTTTATATCTTTGCTTAAACGATTAGCAAAAGGATGGATGAATTATGGTATGATGGTTTTGAACAATACTATTAATGTGTGCTATGAGTATGTGTGTAGTAAACAGTAAGAAAAATTAACGACTGATTCACAATCAAATAAAAAGGGGGGGTCGTAGAAGAGGGGAAAAACACACACGGGGGAATCCATGCATGAGTTGAAAGCTCGTTTATCTTTACTCAGGTGAGCGTGAAGTCCTATGATTGATACCATAGTGGATTGGTCACATACGAGTTTGAGGGGCGTGCAATAAGAACAAACTTAATCCTTAGTGCCATTAGTCTCACATAGAGTGTAGCCAGATGATTTATGGAAACGATTCCTAAAATCACTACACGGAATCCCAACACAATAGTAAAATGAGAAATTATTGTCGGAAGGACCCGACGATGTGGTACCTAGACAATTAAAGAAAGAAAGTGTTATCAGAAGGACTCGACGATGTGGTACCTAGAGGAATAAAGGAAATGAACACCTACGCATTTGGCATATAGTATTGCATTAGATTATTTGTGCAAGGAATGACTATTTATAATTATGTATTTGGCATATAGTATTGCATTAGATAATTTGTGAGTGAAATGTTTAATTGTAATTATATATTTGACAAATAGTATTGCGTTAGATTATTTGTGCATGAAATGATTATTTGTAATTAAATAATTGGGAATAATTAAATATGGAGCAAATGATAGACTAGGAGTCATTAACTAGTCAACTCCACCAACACCCACTAAAATATGGATTGGAATCCTAGCATTAGGGGACATCTAGGCGTAAAATGTGGGAATTATGTGCACTCTCATGAGAGAGTGGAACCAACATGGTTGGGTGAATATTTGTATTAAATAATTTTGCATAAAAGAGTAATTTTGAATGAGGCGACATGTGTTGAAAAGGATTTTTCTATTTAAGCAAGAGGTAATAAAGGGGAGGGGATGGATCCCTAGTGTTGGATGACCTCCGTAATGGCAAGGAAATTTCGATTCTACTTTCTATTGTGAGTTTGGATAATGATTTTGGTGAGGGGTATCTCACTTCTAAATCCTTGCTAGTGTGTATCCTCTATGACCCCGAGGCTTGGGGGTGGCTATGTGATTGATTGCATAAGCCTACGGTTGGGTGGTGAAACTAACAATTTATTCACCTAAGGTTAATCGATATTTTACTTGTGGAATCCAATGGAAGACGTGGATGACAAAGAAAATGTTGGATCAGTTTGATGACGACGATAACTCCTCCTTCGATAGAGGGATCGACCTACAATTGACAGGTTTTTTGTTCCATTTGTATTTTCTAAGTTCAACATTTTAATATATTTCATTTTTTTTATATCAAGGATAAGATTGAATCAACTTGTGTTATGTTACTTAGTTTCATATTTAGTCAAGAAGGGCCCTTAAAATGGGGGTCCCTATAGTAGAGAATGAGAAATGCACACACGAGAGTACGACGACAATGTCGACTCCCGATAACCTCCATGCACGAGTTGAAATTCATTCATCTTTACTAGGGTGAGCGTTAAGTTGTACGAGTGAGACCATAACGGTCTAGTCACGTACGAGGTTGAGGGGCGTGCAATAAGAATGAACTTACTCCTCAACGCAATTAGTATCACGTAGAGTGTAGCTGGATGATTTATGTTCATGATTCCTAAATCACTACACGGAATCCCCGCAAATCAGATAGAAGGGAAATTATTGTCGGAAGGACTCGACGATGCGGTACCTATATAATAAAGGAAGAACGATTGCTGGAAGGACCCGACGATGCGGTACCTATATAATAAAGGAAGAACGATTGCCGGAAGGACCCGACGATGTGGTACCTAGAAAAATAAAAAGGGAAGTGATAAGGAACGTTTATGTATTTGGAATATAGTATTGCATGAAATGATTATTTGTAATTAATTAATTGGAAACAATTAGATATGGAGCAAATAATAAACTAGGAACCACCATTTAGCCAACTTCACTTGCACCCACCAAAATAGATATTAGAATCTCAGCATCAGGGGACATATAGGAATAAAATGAGGAATGTATGTGCAATATCATGGGAGAGCGACACATGGCTGGGTGAGAAAATTTAATAAAACATTATAAATAAAGGATAATTTTGCATGGAGCGACATGTGTCGTCAGAAATTTCTCTACTTAAGAAAGAAGAGAAGATGAGAAAATGGCCCTATTGTTGGATGATTGTCGTAATGGCTTCGAAATGTTGAATGTGCTACTATTATGAGTTTGGAAAAGAAATTTTGGTGAGGGGGATCTCATTCTGAATTCTTGTTGAATGTGTGTTCTCTACGACCCTTTTTTCTCCGGGGTTCGAGAGAAAGAAGATTACTCCCGATAAGGTCGGGAGGTCAACCGAGACGTCCGTAGGTGATTCGTCAAAGATCGTTGGTTGTATTGGAGCTACATCAAACTCAGTACCATCATCGGTTACAACATTCCCCATCGGGATAGGTAGATATCATTGAGTTCTTGATGTATTGTTAATGGGAAGAATTTATTTAGATATGTGTATGATACAACTTACATAATATTGAAAGAATTAATTCGTGAAAGTATAAGGATAAGATAAATCCTTCTGAAACGCTCTAATGTTCGATGTGACTTTCTAATTCAGTTAAGTGTACATAATTGTTATACCTCAAAGTTACACTTTAAGCCCTAGTGTCGCATCTTTGTACCATGTGACCTAGCGACACTTCTCCCTAATGACCGTCACACATTATTGGTTCCCTCCTTGGTCTCATCTGGACACCCAGGAGAAAAACCCATTGACTGAATGTCGAGACATAACCTCATCTGCCACGTGTCATAGCAGCAACCCCATTTGCATATATTTTCTCACCCGACACATCTATTGGGTAGCAAAAATTAGGGTTTTCACTCTTTGCACTTCCACTTGGGCGCGAAAATGTCACGTTATGCTCAGACTCAGGGGCGCGAAAATACATTTTTATCCTTTTTTCCATGGATCATGGATCTCATCCTTCGAGAGATTTTATTGGGATTATCATCCCTGATTCGATCCCAACCCCCTCTCCCTATTTAGTTTGCCTGATCCACTAAACACTCATTTGATCCACTTTACTCTCCTTATGGTTAGCCCTTCCAAGCACTATAAAGGAGAGGCCTTCCATGAGCCAAAGGGAGGACTTCTTGGGGCATCCAACCTATGGTCTTGATACTTTTGCAGAGATAGCTAGAGGAAGAACTTGGAGCTGTTGGCTTGGACATCAAGCAACCATTGTAAGCATTCTCAAGTTGCAATAAAGATAACTTGTCTTGTTTCCCAATTTATGTATGTTGATTTTGATTCAATTACATGATTTGTATCTAACTAGATTTGGATTCTAACTTGTAATTCAAGATACTTGGAGAATTGTATATGCTTGTATATTGTCTGATCTTAACAGGTTCATCGCAAGGTCTTCGAGATCTGGACTATGAGCGGGACAAACATCAGAGTGAAAGGTCAGTCATCTTCTCTCACTTTATTCAATACTGAGATCCTGAAATGCTTATTAGAATATAGGATCCAAGATAGCATTTGTTTCACTTTTGTCTTAGATTGGAGTCAGTCTATCCTACTTTAACCTAAGAGGGATTCTTTCTATCCGTAGGAAGAAATCTCTATAAGAACAATTGGCGACTCCTCTAGTTTGAACCCCTTTGTTTTGAGTTCTTTGATTTCATCCATTTGTGATTGTGAATTTGCTCTCTTTTCAAACCAGTTGTCAAAGTTGGTCTTTTAGACCCTCATTCACTCCCCTCCTCTCTGCATCAGACCTTTGTTTGTGCATAGTGAGTCCTCTTGGCTGGAAAACCCTGGAAAAGTCAAAATATTTTCTTAAACTCCCGCCTTCATCTGCCTTTTGAGCATTTCCGCGTCCCTTACACTGCTTACAGAGCAAAAATTACCATATTTTCGCTACCTAGCCTTTATCCAGAATGCGAAAATCCCAAGTTACCGTGCCTGGGCTGCTTGCAGACCCGCAAAAATATCTGTAAAAAAGAATTTTTTTAAGTTTGCTTGGTTACCTTTAGTTAAGTTTTGGTTTCTTTGTTCTTGACTGTTGTTCTGATATTTATCAGACATCTGTAACCTACCCAACTGCAGTACATCACTTGCATTTCACCCTTTGAAGTTTTTAGTCTTTGCTTTGTATAAAAAAACTCTTTGGTAGACACCTTGGAAGTTTTTGGGTTTTAGGTCACCGGTTTAGCCATACCTACTTACTCATTACCTTTTACATCTTGTTTGCACTTTCCTTTTGTCACTCTTGAGCAAAGTTGCAAGTGTTTTGTGGTTTGTTTTGTTTATTTTCGAGCTTGGATTTTTGAGTTTTGTGGCATTATATGCAATTTTATCACCTCTTTACCATTTTTTCATTTGATTGGTCCTTTCAAGATAGTCAAGTTTATTTATTGTTTGTCAAATTCCTTGATTATATTATTACCAATACTGTATTGTTCTTACAACAGTAGCTTTCCATTCTTGTTATAAAAAATCAATATTGGAATACTTTTTGGAACATGTCTTGTTTTTGTTGAAACGATCAAGTTCATAATATTGCATTTAAGAAGTGAATCGGTCTTCATTGCTTGTCACATAGTTTTAGTCATTAGAAGTAACATTCGTTGTAGATCAGTTGCATCTTGAAAGTAGTTACATTAGTTTGGCTTATTCAAAAAAGAAAACAAAAATTTTGGAGTGGTTTTTTCATTTCTTTGAAAAAAAAATTTGCTTGCATTGTGATCGAAGAACTCTCTCTTTACTTTAGCTAGCATTCATCGAATAGAAAGGCTCATTTTTATTCATATTCATCTGCATGGTTTGGTCGTCATAACACCACAAGTTGCACTCTCATCACCCGATTGAGTAATACAACCATTAAAATTTACACTCCCTATCTTAACACACTTTAACCTCGCTTGAGGAGAAAAAGAATTTGGTAGTTAGGTAGGACACCGGGAATAGGCATCCAAATAATTCCCCCTTGTCATTTTCATTTGAGACATAGTTGTTGTCCTCTAGGGTGCTAAAATCCTCTTGTATTTGTTGACACGGTCATCAACCAGTTTGTGGAGGGGCCTCCCATTTTTTCGAGGGTTAAGCCGTGAGGATTGATTCCATATGGACTTTGTGGAATGCCGCACTCCACTTAGCGCCTAAGGCATATCGATCCATTGTCTTCCTTGTACTCTACCGTAGTGGTGATATAGGGATGATAAGACAGAAGTGTCGAAAACCTTCCTCGACGTGTCATGAACGAGGTAGCTTAGTGAATTTTCTTCTTGGGCTCTTTTACCCAGGATCCCTTTCAGTAGAGGGGTATCCTTCCATTATTGGTCTCTCATTTTGTATTGTTCCACTTGGATTTCATCACCTTGTGAAGGATACAACTTGTTGAGTTCTCCAGCTCTTAGTTAGGAGGTTTTTCTTGCTATTTCATCTTCTTAGAGGGTCATTTTTCTTTTTAGTGTTGCTTGTTAGCATTCTGGCCACTTTGCTTTCAGCTCGCTTACTGTGACGTCGGTCTCAGTACAGTTTTTTGAGCTTGCTTTTTTGGCCTGCGAGCCTTGTCTTTTTCTAGCTCCCCTTTTGCACACTCAACTGCTTTAAGGTTTTTGAGTTCCTTTTCATGAGACTGTCCCTGAGACTTGTTATCCCATCACCATGGTTGATCAAAGACAATCACGGAGGCAACAGGGGAGAAGCCCTGATCCACCACCATGAACTAATGGTCCGCCTACATCATGCATTCCCGCCCTTTCTGGTCACAGAGCTGGTCGAGGGACCATTCCACCACCTATCAGTATTACGTCTCCAAGTACTTCTGTACCCATAGATCATGGCGTCGTTTTAGACCCTATTCCAGTCGCTAAAACTGGTAGCACATCTGAGATTCACACCATACCACAACCCACTATCGTTCCAGAAATTCCTACCACAGTGGATACCACATTAGATGCTGAAGTTAGTACTTCACATGATGTTATACTGGAGGGCCTCACCCTCCTGGAGACTAGCATTATACCACAAACTGAGACTTTCTAGGATGTCCCTGAAGGGCACGTTGAAACTATTGAAGGATCTGACAAAGACACGACAGACTTGATTGAAGTTCCTGGTGGGTACATTCAAATCATTAAAGAAACTGAAATCATACCTCCTCATCTTCCTAATTATGTATATCATACTGCACGGTTGGAACCTCCACTTATTGCCACTACATCTTCAGGAACCCATACTTATGAGATAGGGTCTTCTAGTAACGTACCTTTCAGTTTGTCCTTCCCTAATCTCCCTTCAGGACCTGAGATAATAGCGTCAATCTAGTCCAACATGTTTAGTATAGCTAATTCTCCCTTAGCATTGGAACAATTCAGACGTGATATAGCTAAAATGATTACATCGGCTTCTCAATACCCCCCTGCGTGCACCTATCAAACGACCAATCCTCCTAGTCGCCGAGTCCCCCTTCCTCGATCTAGCACCAAATACCATGAATCATTCATAGATCGGACCGTACCTTTATACTAGACCATACTAGAACTTATTCTGGACCTCGATAGGACGACTCAGATATTTGACCCCACTTCTACTTTATGGGATACCCATCCGGGCCAAGCCCTTGATGATTTTCAAACGATTCCTATGGACGTGACGCCTGATAGTCCTTCATTATTCTCCCCACTTATTGTCGAGCAATATGTTCATCTTAACTACAGGGGATGAACCCTGTATGAGGGATAACCCAATTTTTTCACCGTCACTACCTGGAACTAGCCGAATATCTCCTTCACAAGTTGGAACCTTTGGTGCTGTTGGCCAGCTTATAATACCTCACCTTTCTAGTGTTTGCATTGGAAGAACATCTATCCATACTGTTGGATCACCTATTCTGACCGGAGGTTCACCTTCGGCCACTATATATACAATTTTCGAAGGGGGACAACCGTCTACTGGAACCATTGATCTCAACAACCAACCTCCTCCGGGCAGACCATCAATCCCGTCTGTTGGAGAACAACCATCTGTTGGAACCATTGGTCCCAATAACCAACCCCCTTCGGCTAGACCGTCCAATCCATTTGCTGGAGGACGACTGCTTGGTGCCATCCAAAGTGGGGCTATTGAACAAACACCTCCATCCTTTCCATCGGCTCAGCAGGGCCCACAAATGCAATCTTTTGGAGGGAAACTGTTTGTTAAAGCCCCAACCGGCACCATTCAACAACCTTCTCCATCAGCATCATCTGCTTAGTGGGGCACGTACAATACACCTGGCGGTGGAGAATCTCACATTGGTATCCCAACCAGAACCAGTTTCCAAAATCCCTTGTTAGGTACCATTCCTTCTTGGAGATCACAAATCCCATAGAGTGGGGGGTACTCTTTATTTGAAAACTGGAATCAAGCTATGGGGCAACCTAACCAACATCAAATTTACGTTCCCCCTAACTTGAACGCCAAAATCCCTTATCCCACTGCCGTAGATACTCCATGGAACCCACCTCTTAATCAAAGTGTAACAAACATTCCATGGACTCCATTTTTTCAGGCCCCTCCTAACACTGGTATAGGAAATCCTCCACCAAATCAAGGTGTTGGAAAAATTCCTGGGACACAACAACCCTAGGGAACTATACCCCAAAAAGGAGTTGGAAACATTCCTGGGACACAACAACCCCAGGGAACTATACCCCAACAAGGAACGGGAAACATTCCTGGGACACAATAGCCCTAGGTTACTATACCCATCATCCCCAATCAGTAGAACGTTCAACAATCGACCACTACTGTGATTTTGAATCAGACGATAAATCCTATGATTTCGAACACACAACCGGTTAATCAGATGGTCTACTATCCTTAGAATTTTCAATAGTATCCTGCGGGAAATATGTATGGGTACAATACGCATCAATATGTTGTGTAGGGTCCCACGGGCATCCCTACACCATACAATTATTACTCATACTCGCAACCCAATCGACAACTTCCATTTTTTGCCACGCTGGATTTTCCTGATTTGTCAAGACTTATTAACGATCCAATATGGCATGAACCCCATTGGCCACCCATCCCGACCAAACTACCATCGGACATCCCGAAGTTCGATGCCAAGCTCGGGGAAGACCCCAAGAACCATGTTATGACTTTCCATATTTGGTTTTCATTGAACTCATTGATGGATGACTCTATTCGGTTACAGCTCTTCTAACACACGCTCACCGGCACATAAAAAAAATGGTACATCGAGTTGCCACAACACTCCTTTCACGATTTCAATTCCCTGGCTATGTAGTTTTTGACCCATTCCCAACTCCCCATATGGTACGAGACTGGAACAGACCTGTTGACTTCGTTACATCAAACCAATTCCATGCATATATCTGATCATATTCATGTGTGGCGTCGATGCTGAAGGTTAATTAAGGAACCCATCCCGGACCAATTGCTGGATGATTGGTTCATTAAATCATTTATGCCTCCCATCACCAGGGATATTTCCATGGGCGGACCTGTCACGGAGGAACAAGCGATTTCTCACGCTCAATATATGGATTTGGTATATACTCAATGCGGAACCTTATACGAGCTTATTCCTCATGCCTCCCACACCGCTACTGATCCAACGAAACCTGCCTATGAACCCCCCATTGACGAAATCGTCGGTTCAGTAAGGGCCCAGCCTGCAACCAAACTGAGTGGGAAACAAACTACCACTGCCCCATCTCCAACTCAGGCTACACCCAAATCTCCTACTTCTCCTCCTCCGTCCTCTAAGGTGAACGTTGTTCAGTCCCCGTCACAACAATCCAGAGAAAAAAAGAAGAATAATAGAGGGAGATCCAAGAAAACTTCTAACCAAAAAAAAAAACCCAAGCCGCAACCCAACAACAATGATCCCAAACCACGTCGAAAAGTGAAGTTTCCCTACCTTATTTTTCAGGAAGATCACTATACATGAGATTGTCCTTACAAGGATGAAGGAAATAAATTTTTTAAAGGATCTTCCCACGTGGTAGTGCTAACTGATCCTTTCCCCCATCAGCAACAACAAATGGTTTCTCATGATCCCCCGCAAGGGGGCAATCCGAACAACCCACACCGTGGAGAAACATCCAGAAACCGCATATTTTGATGATGAGTAACGCGGAGATCCATATATCCACTCGAGCAAGGACGTATTTAACACGATAATGTTTAACTTGGAGTATTTTAAGCCTAGGATTTCCCACCAGTTAGCCTTTCATATCCAAACCAAGATCCATGGGAACAACATTCATCGCACTATTCTAGAATAGGGTGCTTCCATGTCGATCATGTCCTTGACTTGTTGGAGAGCCATAGGCTCACCTGAGGTAACACCTTCTCCTACTACTCTTAAAGCGTTTGACGAACATGGTTTTCAGCCATACAGACTCATCCCTGCACTTTCCATTAAACTAGGGGGAAAGACAATATCCATACATGTCGAAGTCGTAGATGTGCCATTAGACTATAATCTTCTACTCGGCTAGAACTGGTTCTATGCCATGACCGCCGTTGCATCCTCTGTCTTTCGACTAGTACAATTTCCTCATCATGGGAAAATTGTTACTATAGATCGGTTGGATTTCTGTACTCCAAACATTCATTTGAACTCTACCCACAATGTCCCATTGTTGGGTCAATCCCAGCACCGTTTGAAGATGTTGGCGTTGGTCTTATGAAGGACTCCTCCCTCATCGAAGTATTTCCGGAACTTAGAACCCCTATCTATGCCATAAACATGATATCGACGAGTGTTACTCCATCCAATGAACTTATTGATTCATGGGTGATACCGAGTCCAACAGAAAATGAAACCTATGGCAGTTCCATGCCATTGAATATGAACATCGCAACTTACCAGGCAATCCAGTCGGCCACATATTGGGTCGATTCTGTTACACATCCCGTAGTGGCACAACTCTCGTCTGACATTGGCCCATCCCCACCATTTATTGATCCTCTCACACTGATTTTTCCTTCCGACGAGTCAATTATGGAAGTTATGTGTGTTGATGAGCCACCTTGGGAATATTACCATCATCGGTCTTCTTTCCCAACTATCCAGGCGATTGAGCAAGATATCAAGCCCAGTAGTTCACTTGAAGTTGTTAAACCTAAGTTTCCCACTTCATTCAACGATATATTCTCTGAAGGGAACTTGGCCAACATCATGGCAACCACTCCGATTAACATTTCGGTGAAGCTTGGTGTCGTGGAAAATATTCACATAGGAAAGACACGCACTCCCACTGAGGTGGAGTTCTATACTGCCTTATTCAAAGAATTATGCGACGTATTTGCTTGGAGTTATGAAGAGATTCTAGGAATAGACCCATCAATCGTGGTCCACGAAATCCAAACTTTTCCTGGTTCCCAACCGGCTCAATAGAAACTCTGGCCCATCCATCCTCGCAAAGCAGCGGCTATCAAGGCAGAAATTGAAAAATTTTTGCGTGCTAGTTTTATCTATCCAGTCCCATTGACAGAATGGGTGACTAACATCATTCCCGTGGAAAAGAAACAAGGTATGATTAGAGTCTGTGTCGATTACCGAGATTTGAATAAATCTTGTCCAAAAGAAAACTACCCAACTCCATTTATTGACTAGATTATCGAAAAACTGTGCCGGGAGTGTCATATTTTCATTTATGGATGGCTTCTCTTGCTATAATTAGATAAAGATACTCCCTACCAACCAACATAAGATAGCTTTCATTTGTCCATGGGGGACCTTTGCGTACCGAAAGCTACCCTTTGGCATTAAGAATGTCGAGGCAACTTTCAAACGGGAAATGTCATACGCCTTTCACAACATTAAACATATTGTGGAACCATATCTCGATGACCTTCCTACCCATTCTCAGACTCGAGATGATCATCCGGATCATTTGAGCACCATCTTTTCAAGGTGTCACCACTGCAATATTCGTTTAAATCCACACAAATGCGTCTTTTGTGTTGAATCCGAAAAACTATTGGGATTCATTATCTCCAAGGATGGCATACACCTAGACCCAACGAAGGTAGAATCCATTCTAGCTTTTCCTTCACCCACTGACATACCAGCACTTCAAAGTTTGCAAGGGCATGCAAAATTTCTACACCGTTTCATTTGTAATTTTGCTGAGATCAAAAAAGGCTACATGAGGCTTCTAAAAAAGGACATCCCTTTCATCTGGGATGACGAAGCCCAACGATCCTTTGATCATTTGAAGGCATCCCTCACAAAGGATCCTGTAATTCAACCTCCCAACTACACACGAGATTACATCTTGTATCTCGCAGCTTCCACTTCTACCATTGGCATGGTGTTAGTCCATGAAGACGCCAACGGCATAGAACCTATGGTTTATTATCTTAGTAAGAGTCTTCTCGACTCCGAAACCCGCTACTCACGTGTTGCAAATATGGCTCTGGCCATAGTTTTTGCCATCCAGAGGTTTCGCCATTACATTCTGCTTCGCCAAACCACTATCATAGCAGACTTCAACCCAATGTACTATATCCTCACATGCCAAGTGCTTGGGGGGGAATATTCTGGTTGGATTGTTGTCCTTCAAGTGTTTGACTTGGAATTTTCCAAGTTAAAATCCAAAAAATCTTTGGTCTTTGTAGAGCTGATTTGTACCTTGCCCCGTGTCACTGAGCAACTAGAGCCCATCGATTCTCTCCCTAACGAATCGTTATTTCTCAATGGAAAGTCTTATCCACGGTATGGGGATATCATTATATATCTCCAAACCCAACGCTTTCAGCCTGCACTCAATCGAGATGAACGTCGACGCATTCGACACCATGCTAAGTACTATCTTATTATTAGCGATACTCTTTATCATCGTGGTGTTGATACCGTTCTACAACGCTGTCTAACTTTAGATGAGGCCGAACACATTCTCAATGACTACCACTCTGGAGCTTGTGGTGGTCACCTCTCTGAGATGGCTACGGCCTAGAAGATTTTACGAGCGGGATATTTATGGCCCTCGATTTTCAAGGATTGCATTGAAACGGTTAAGAAGTGTCCACCCTGCCAATTCTTCCATAGCAAAAAACGCTCGCATCCTGCTCCACTTCATCCTGTTGTTTCCGTCGACCCGTTTTCCAAATGGGGCATTGATTTCATGCACTGTAAGCCTACTTCAGCCGGGGGGCATGGCTATGTCATAGTAGCTGTATATTATTTCACAAAATGGGATGAAGCGATGCCTACCTTTGTAGAAGATGGCAAAACAACAACACAATTCATATTCAACCATATTATAGATAGTTTCGGATTTCCACAATCTATTGTGACCGATCATTGTTCCCATTTCAAGAACCATATGATTGAAGAATTGAGTGCCAAGTTGGGTTTTCATCATGAAAACTCAACCCCATATTACCCGCAAGCGAACAACCAAGTAGAGGCCATAAAAAACAACTATCTATGCCTATAAATCCCCATCGCCGGCAACGGTGCCAAAATGTTGGTCACCCTATATGCTAATCAATTACAACTAACACACATGGTGCTCAATATAAATTGTCAACCCGGGTAGGTATTTTATTTCAATGGAAATAAGCACAATCTATGCATAAACATTTCAAGTAGTTGATTGAATAAAATGGAGATAAACTATCCTACCTATCTGTTCAGCCAAACTCATCCCATAAGTAAAATTAATATAGTTTATCCATCTAGGAATTCAAAATGCAATTACCTTCCTACAATTATCAATCCAACAGTTACTGATCTAAGGATAAAATGAACTAGACTTACTTTGCAAGAAGTTAAATCCTATAATTATCAAACTACAGTATTCAATCTCTATTGGTCTAACTCGTCTAACAGCTACTGTAACTCAACCATAATCTATTCAACCTAATGAATTCGAGAAAGATACAACAACAACCAGAAACTAAAAGTAAACTTGAATTTTTAATTTGATTAATATGTAAATCCTAGAAAGAATAAATCACTGAAAGGAATTGGAACTAAGCTTGGTTGTAATAGTCTAACACACTATGCATCAAATAAACTAACCTACACAGTCGACTGTCACACCACACAGTTGCAACTATTTAGGATGCAATCATAAACTACCAAAGAAGAATGCAATTATCAACTCTTTGTTGCAGCTAACAGTAACATACCTAATGCAATTCCACACCACACAACAGGAAATAAATTAAACTACCTACTTAACTCGACAATCTATGTGAGAAGGCGGGCCCTGGACTTCTAACAGAGATGCCGTGAACTACCACGAATTAAGACACTGAAACATGAAGAACTCTGCTCTTTGTATCAAAGATGATAATTCACAGTCTCATCTCTCTGTTACAGCCCATACAAAATGATAATTAACCAACCCTAGACTCTGAAAGCCTTCCCATATTTATACATGCAAAGTACAATTCATGATCCACTTTTTGTGCAGCAATGAAGATCTCTAATCTTCATGCCGTGGAGTTACAATTAAAGTGTTACAGCTGTCTTGAATGAGGCCGTTAGACATGAAGGATGTTGTTACTCTGGTAGTCAATGGATCAATGGATTAACCAATCAAGAGGCATCCTATCTGTTGCAGCAATGCTCTGTTTCAGTGAAGTTTTATTCTAGCTCCACGTGGAAAAGTGAGTTGTTTCCTATTAATGTGAGGAACTGAATCTGAATAGTAACAACTAGCACCACATGTGATTCTTTCCCAAGGCTTAGCGGCTGATACACTTGTGTTTTGATCTTGACTTAATGAAATCAACACAAGTTAGCATAAATCAAAGGCTAGAATTCATAACCATAACAATATTAGGCATTAAATAAATGAAGCAATAATGAATTACACCTGTCATGATTCATGATTGATTTGGAAGAAAGACATATATATGGTTCATGGAAATAGGGTGTAACAGGGAAAAATGATGTAATAAGTGTGGTAAAAAAGGCACAATTCCAAGACCCAACATCTCCCCCCAACTATCCAATTACATGTCCTCATGCAACAACTTCCACTAGTCCGAATCTGAGTCCAAACTGTACCTGTGAATATTGGTAAGATTGTAGGAAAGTTTTGGTGGTTCCCCATGATGCACAAATCCATAACAGGCTGTCTACTTCTCCCAGCACTGCTTCTCCTCCTCTTTAGTCAAGATGTAGCTGTTTCTGTAAGGACTCATAGGAAGCCATATGAGGGGAAACCTGAATCTTAGTGCAATCCACCAAGGTCCACACGTTTTCATGCACTGCACATACCCAAGAACCCTCGTTAAAGCTTGCTTGAAATTCTCAAAACAATATGGATCCCCTTCCTTCAAAGATGGGGAAGAATATAACCATCTGTACTCACTACCCTCCAGGGTATACTGTTGCTTATTAGAAATTATTTGGACACAGGTAGTGATGATTCTCCCTTGCAGGTTTTCCAAGTGCCGAGCAATATCAGGAAACCCGAGAGACCTTGCATGCTTTGCTATGAGTCCTCTTGGAAGTTGAGGTTCATTTCTGATCCAAAGAGTGGCATCCTCCTCATTCTTTGTGATAGTTTGGAAATCATCTCGCCATTTTACTTGGTTGATGACAAAAGAAGCAAACGTTCTCAGCTGAACATCCCCCAAATGGGGGACAAGATTAGAATGAGAGTCAGTATAGTAGGCTTTATCATGAAAATATAATTCACACAACAAATTTTGCTCCTCAAAATCACTTTCCAGGAAATTTTCTAAAACCTAGGAGACTGTTTCTAGATTAAATGGTTTCCCTTCTTTCAATGCCCTCAACTTGAATAAAGTTGTATGTTCATAAAGAAAGACAGGGTAAGAAGGGGATGGAGCCCTACAACTTAGTAATTCGTGAGAAAGAATATACATTTGGTCCTTTTCTTGTTGTATGGACTTGAATTTCTTCAACTCTTCCAACTCTTTTTGAACATTTTCCCATTGAATTTTCGGGAAGAACAATTCCTCAGCCCATTTCTCTCTCAATTCCCTGATAGTATTTCTATGTTCATGGAGGGGGACCATCCCTTTCCTGCACTGAGCAATATATTTCTTCCATTTATCTAGCTCAATATTTAGAAAAAAAATCTTTTTCTCCAATCGGTGAATCCTCCTACCCTCCACATCTTTGTGAAAATCCTCACAACAGATCTAAGAGATGATGTGTACCTCACAAGAGTAATTATGATTAAGCAAGAAAATAGAAGAAGAGTGATACATGCAGTATAATGAGAAACAGAATAATATGGTACAGTAGAACTCAGATAGAAGCAATAATACTTCGGTCATACTAAATTATTAATCACAAATGGAAATATAAATAATACAATGCATGAGGAATTCGAATGCCTAAGGTGGCAATTCGAATTAGCCTTCATGGAGTGATCAAAGGATCACTGGAGTGTCATCAGAGCACAACTAGGTGTCCTCATGATCATCGGAGCGCAACTGGAAGTCTTCATCATCATCAGTGGAGTCATCAATGCTCAAGTAACTATCAACCATCAGTCAAACTAACTCTGGTAGGTGTAACTGAGTGTAACTCAATGTAACTGAGTGTAACTGACTGTAACTGAGTGTAACTAAGTGTAACTGAGTGTAACTGAGTGACAACTGTACTGGTAGGTGAAGGAGGGCGAGTTGCTCCCTAAAATCAAGGAAGAAGGGCGCATTAAGCAACTAGAGGGCTAAAACTGAATAGTGAGAAGCTCCTGGGGGCTGGCTAACTGAGGGCTAGGTGCTATACTGATGACTGGGATGCATGCAAACCCTAGAATGCATGCAAACCCTAGAATGCATGCAAACCCAAAAAGGTGCATGCATGACTGAAAATGTAAATGATCAAAATAATGGTGGGACTAGGAGGGAGTATAGGAATATCCTAACACCCCCCCTTTAATCCATCCTAGGCCCTGGTAACTAAGACCAAGGTCACCCAATACAATGAATAATAACAATCAATAAACCAAGGAAGTGGGAAAATTTCATGGGAAACATACCCCCTCCTCAAAAAATAGACTGTAAGGCACACATAAAAAATAAAAGCTCCAAACTCAAGCATGTGTGATGCTTGGTCATATGTCTGGAGGCATATTCTTCTTAGGAAGAAGTGGATCATGCTCAAAAAGCATGTGCTTGTACTTGCTCTTCAGATCGAATGTGATGAGAACAAATCCAACAGTATTAGAATGATCCTTGAACCTGTGATTCGAATCAGCTGAGGTAGGATCAAATTTTTGAATGTGCATATAGTTCTTTGTCTTCTCCTTCGAACCACCATGGGTGAGATTATGCCAAAAAGAACTATTACATGTTTTCTTGAAATCAAAATCAGATTTAAGACTTTCAAAACAGTTTCTTGAGATCTCCTTTGAACCAGTAGGGGTGAGATCAAAACTATCATATGCATGAGAAATTTTCCCAAGCAGTAATTGCTTAGAACCCAAATTAGATACAAGACTTGAATCATGGCTTCTTGAGATCTCCTTTGAACCATGAGAGGTGAGATCAAAACCAGTAGATGCATGAGAAATTATTCCAAGCGAATGGCAATGGCCATATTCTTCAATGACCTTCTGAAAGCATGAATTTATGATCATATAGTAGTATAAAAGAGATGTTTGCTGAAGAGGAGCAAATGCATTACCTCCATTAGCTGATTTGACCTCTGAAATAATCATGTGATCATGATGCAAACCAACAGACTCTGGTGCAAGAGAGGATTTAGGACCTTCTGCAATATCTAGAGTGTGAGCTGGCACAGAAAGAGAAGAAAGTTTGAGCATGAGTGGAGAATCTGCAAGTTCTTTGTCAACAACTTCAATATGAGATGATACTGGTTCATGATCTGAGAGACCATAAAGAGGAGTGAATGCATCACTTTGTTTTCTTTCGAATGGGTTGGGACCAAGTCCTTCAATCTCTCTGCCAAATTTTCCATCTAGGTGAGCCCATATCTCTTTTGGAGTCCATAACTCTCTTGGAATTTCAACACCATCACGGTATTTGAATTGGAATCTCTGGTATGCACACAAAGAAAACATTATTGCTGAAAAGTGCATGTCTCTTTTATTTAACGAGTCAATCTTCTCTTCAGGGGATTCGAACTCTCTTTCAAAATAACAATAAAAAAGATCATGGATCTTCAAGTCTTCTATCATTCTTGGTTTCCATTCATCATAGTTGAGTGGATCAAGAGGAGTAATTCCTGATGAATACATTGAACCTATAGAGGACCTGCAAAAACAATATAGAATAACTGCAACTGCTACTGCTGCAAAAATGCAGAAACTGCAGCAACTGCTGCACTCGAAATCTTGGTAATAACCTGCAAAAAACTCTCAAGAATGGAGATAAACAATTCTCTCAACATGCTCTGATACCATGTGAAAATCCTCACAGCATATCTAAGAGATGATGTGTACCTCACAAGAGTAATTATGATTAAGCAAGAAAATAGAAGAAGAGTGATACATGCAGTATAATGAGCAACAGAATAATATGGTACAGTAGAACTCAGATAGAAGCAATAATACTTCGGTCATACTAAATTATTAATCACAAATGGAAATATAAATAATACAATGCATGAGGAATTCGAATGCCTAAGGTGGCAATTCGAATTAGCCTTCATGGAGTGATCAAAGGATCACTGGAGTGTCATCGGAGCACAACTAGGTGTCCTCATGATCATTGGAGCGCAACTGGAAGTCTTCATCATCATCAGTGGAGTCATCAATGCTCAAGTAACTATCAACCATCAGTCAAACTAACTCTGGTAGGTGTAACTGAGTGTAACTGAATGTAACTGAGTGTAACTGACTGTAACTGAGTGTAACTGAGTGTAACTAAGTGTAACTGAGTGTAACTGACTGTAACTGAGTGTAACTAAGTGACAACTGGACTGGTAGGTGAAGGAGGGCGAGTTGCTCCCTAAAATCAAGGAAGAAGGGCGCATTAAGCAACTGGAGGGCTAAAACTGAATAGTGAGAAGCTCCTGGGGGCTGGCTAACTGAGGGCTAGGTGCAATACTGATGACTGGGATGCATGCAAACCCTAGAATGCATGCAAACCCAAAAAGGTGCATGCATGACTGAAAATGTAAATGATCAAAATAATGGTGGGACTAGGATGGAGTATAGGAATATCCTAACAATCTTTGTCATCATCAGAGTCTAAATCAATAATTTCCTGAGAAAATTGCATCTTCCATCAGTGTTGCAATGGCCTCTGCTTCTGTTGCAATCTCAGCTGTTGATTTTGAGGATGCTAGTTCTTGTGTAATAGCATCTTCTTTTCGTTCCTCAACCTTGGCAGCTTCAGTTTGTGTTGTTGAATCAAGAAATAATTTCAAGAGTGCTGGTTCTTGTGTAACAACAATATCTCCCTGAATACCGAACTCAACAACTTCTGTCTATGTTGCAGTCTCAACCAATATTTTTAGGAATGCTAGTTCTTGTGTGGAAGCATCCTTTATTTCTACTTCAACCTCAACCACCTCAGTCTAAGTTGCAGCTTCAATAAACATTTTTGAGAACGATGGTTCTTGTGTAACAACATCTCCCTCTTGTACCTCGATGTCAAAAGTTTTTGTCTGGGTTGCAACTTCACCAAATATTTTCAAGGATGTTGGCTCTTGTGTAATAACATCTTGCTTTTCAATTTCTTCAAACTGCGAAGGTTGTTCCTGAGTTACCTCAAGTTCTTCTGACTAATGAGGCTAGTCCTAGAATAACTCAGTATTTCCTAATGGATGGGATTACAATGCTTCATCTTCTCCTAAATCCAAACTGACGATTATATCAATTTCTGGCTCATTCCACTCCATCAACTCCATTTAAGGTGCTTTTTCTCCTTCTTGCTCTATCTGTGCAGCCTTTTATGCTACCCAACCCAACACTATAACTCCGTGTCCTACTGAAAAGAATATGTCTCCACATTCTGGGCATACCATTTCTCCCTGTTCCTCATTTCACAAAACAGGAGATGAATTTTCTAACAAATTTGTAGCCTCTACTAATGTATTCAAATTCTTCTATGCCTGCTTTCCAGTCACTTCCTTCCATCTCTCCAATTCATTCCGAAGCATTTGCACCTCCTCCTTTAACGACTCATTTTCAAAAAGGAGGTTCTCCATTTGGGGTTCTTCCACAACAGGTTCTTGTGTGGAAGCAGGTGGTTTGGTGATTAAAATAGGAATTTCTATGCCTACCCATATTGCACATGCTGCTTCTGCTGTGGACAATTCAATATTTTCCCTAATTGCACATGTTGTTTCTACTGCTGCGATAGATCTAGTCCTTCTTTTCCTCACAACTCCCGATGGCTGGTCTTCTCTACATACTGCTGTTGCTGCTGTAACAGCTCTGGTTCTTCTCTTCTTTGCTGGGGTAGATGTTTGACCTTTATTCCCTGACTTTTTTCTTCGTTTTCGTGATGCAGGGATTTCTTCTTCAATAATGGTTCCCCTTATTTTAGGGGAGGATTCGACATCCAACACCTCCATATTTCCTCCTTCTACTACCTCTGCCCGATATTCTTCTTCTTGCATCACCACTTCCATAGCTGCATCTTCTACTATCGTAGCTTCAACAGCTGCTCCAGTTTCAACTTCCTTTGATGTAGCTGCTAATGATGCCAATTCTGCTGCTTCAGCCGCCACCCTAACTGCAATTTCGACTGGGTTTGTTTCTTCCCCTATAGGGCTTGATGTTGTTGTAGCTTCTAATGTCACTGCCTCATCTGCCATGGCTTCCATCACCACCTCCTTTGTAAGAGGGTCCGCTGTTGTTGCAGCTTCCCCTATATTTACCTCTTCTTCATCCTCTAACTGGTTTCCTGATACTCTATCCTACCACCAACTGAATTTGAGGGACTCTGGTCCTCTTCTCCTTCTCCAATACCCCTCAATTCTAATACAGGTTCTCTAATTACCCCAACCCCAGCAAGAAATTGTTCCCAACTCAAATTTTGGTGTGCAATGGCCCTTAAGATTAACAATTTAATTAAGCCATGATTGGTGAGGGAAGCCACCAGGTGTCGGGTTGTTCTTGCATACCCAACCATGTTTTGTAGGGTCTTAAAAAGATAAAACGACATATTCACTAGGCTACCATGGCGTAGATGAGATAATAAGGGAAATTCAGAGAAATAGAAAATTTGGTACCTACCTTCATAGGAGATATATTTCTTCAGGAAAATTGCCACTTGATCCCAGGGCTGAGGTAATGACTCAAGTGAATCTCCACAACATTTTGGACAAACATTCTCCCCGGCTGCAAGAAATTCCCTTACTGCAGTCGCATTCTGTGTTTTTCGTCCAAACAATTTCTTCCCAACCTAGGGTAGGCCAATAACCTCTGATATAATTGCCTCTATAACTTCTATGCACAATCCCCTGACCTCAGAGTGAGTATCAGTCAAGTTAAGAACAAACTGTAATGTTGTTTTTGTGTGGAAAACCACTCAAACGTTGAAAATACTTAGTCCACCCAGCCGCTACAAAGATGGCGAAAACTTCCGTGTTGGCACGCAGAGCTTCCGTGTTCTCAGGTTCATGACGGACTGGGTTACCCATATCAACCTCCCTTCGTAATTCAGATGACAAATACATCGACTACCAGTTCAGATGTGGAAGTTGCAGCATACGGACATTCATGGAATAGCAAGAATTTGAAATTGGGTATTTTAGGAAAGGTGACATAGTTATCAACCCACGGTAAGATAATACAGTTATGAAAAATGGCATAATTGGGGTGTTTTGGTAGGAATCGGGTAAGGTGATGGCCATGTAGATAAAGGTATGAATTCTGACATATTCCTTGGTGGTTATGTGGGTACAACTTTGCTGACTGGGACTAAAGACAAATTGTAATCATCATTGCCACATTGATTTTTGTGCTTAATCATGTAAAAGGTCAGAATTCGTACCTTCGCATTATGAGCTTAGCCTTAAATTACCACCATAACCCGACTTCATCATCACTTTCATTAAAAAAACATAAATGTGCATGTGCTGAGATGAGTTGGCCACCGCCAACAAGGCTGGTAAGTACATTTGTGCTGACAGATACCCATGACAGCCCAATAGTTTTCTTCATTCCTAGCGGACTGGGATTGGAAATGTGGAGTTGCAGCTGATGAATAGGAGGAATCTAGTGGAGTTGTAGCTGATGAATAGGAGGAATCTGATGGAATTATGACTAGGAAATTGGAAATAAACCAAGTACAACGAAGTTGCAGCCAGATATGGAGAAATTCTGGCGGAGTCACAGCTATAGACTTATGACAAATTTAGCAGAGTTCGGCGAAATATGGCGGAGTCACAATTGTGCGGAAAATAAAAAATGGTGAAATTCGATGGAGTCGCAGCTGTGCGAAAGAGGTGAAATGGGTGAAAAATAACAGAGTTATAGCTGCAAAAATTGGCAAAATGGTCAAAAGTAGCGGAGTTGCAGTCGTGTAAAAAAGGCGAAATGGATGAAAATAATGGAGTCACAGCTGCGAAAATTGGCAGAACGGACAAAAGTAGCGGAGTTACAACCATGTGAAAAAGGAGAAATGGATGAAAATAGCGGAGTCACAGCTGCAAAAATTGGCAGAATGGACAAAAGTAGTGGTGTTACAACTGCGCGAAAAAGGCAAAATGGATGAAAATAGCAGTCACAGCTGCGTGAAAAAGGAAAGAAATGAGCAGGGTATGATGGAGTCGCAGCTACACAAAATGGAGTAACAGGAAAATCTTCGGCTGGATGGTGAAAGTTGTCGAATCATTCATCTTCTTCAACGAGCAATTTGATCAGGAAAACAAGATAAGGTTCCTGCAATCGTCTGACCCAGTCACGATCGTCGATCCTCGAGTAAATTTCTGTACACAGTTCTTCAAAACAAACCCGATCAAGCGTAAAAGAAAAATAAATAAATAAAAGAAAGATAACAATTTATTTATATACAAAATTATGCGTGGAAATTGTAGTTTAAAAATTCACAGGGGTCAATAAAAGTCCCCGCCCTGACGTTAACTGATAATCTGGGTCAGCTGCAACATGTGAAATGAAGGCATTTTTTTAGATCAATTTGTGATATAGTCGCAGCCGATGACCATTGGCAAATATTGGTGTCTTTTTTTCATCAATGGTGATCAACCGAATTGTTCCATTATCAAATACTCTATCTATCTGGTAAGGACCCAAACAACATGTGCATAATTTTCCTTTGAAATCCCTCTTAAACCATGAATCATATAATAGAGCCCAGTCCCCTTCTCAGAAGACTTTCTTCTTTATAAATCTATCGTGCCATTTAGAGTGTTGTTGTTGGATTAAAGTTGTATGATGCACTGTGACTGTGCAGTTCTCATCAAATTCATTAAACTGATTCAGTCAGTTCCTCTGAGCTTCTGATCAATCAAGGTTTGATTCTACAGATGTCTTCAAAGTTCTGATTTCAAATTCAATCGGGAAGACAACATTTTTACCATATACCAATTCATATGGGGAAAAATCAATGGTGTTGTGCCATGTAGTGCGATAGGCCCATAGTGATCAAGACCTGTGTAGCAAAAGATGTCCATCGATCCAGCAGTATCGAGCACTCTGTTGTATAATTTTTCTCTTTTCTCTCTTCGACAGATGTGCTGGAAGCTTTTTCTCTTTTCTCTCTTTGATAGATGTGCTAGAAGCTTACCTGCAGCCAAAACATTAGCAATATCCGCATACCAGAGGGGATGAGTTGATATTGCAAACAAATGTTCGTCAGGGAAGGAATCTTCGACTGGTAATTTGTCATCCCTGTTAGTAAGTCGAGATAAAAAGTCTGTAACAACGTTTTCCTTCCCTGGTCCATCAATAATTGTGATGTCAAATTATTGTAATAGTAGCAGCCATCTAGTTACTCCAGCATTCGTGATTGGTTTATTCATTAAATATTTGGTGGTTGAATGATCAGTGTGCACAAAAGTGGAATATCCAGTAATGTAGTGTCTAAATTTGTTGATGGCATAAACTAGGCAAGGAATTGTTTCTCTGTGACAGTATAATTTAGTTCAGCAGGGGCTAGGTTCTTACTAATGTAATAAATTGCATATGGGGCATAACGTTCATGCTGTCCTAAAACTGCCCCAATGGCAGTGTCTGAATCATCTGAGGAGATATGAAAAGGAAGAGCCCAATTGGGCCCTCGTAAGATGGGTGTTGTAGACAGCCTTTTCTTAAGTTCAGTGAATGCTTTTTGGCATGCATCATTCCAAACAAACTATGCATCCTTCATCAACAGAGTGAATAAAGGAGAAGCAAGTTTGGAAAAATTCTCTATGAATCTCCTATAATAACCAGCATGCCCTAAGAAGCTACATACATCATTTTGTGTTCCAAGAGTTGGTATATTTTCAATTACCTTAATTTTGGATGGGTCTACATGGATACCATTAGAAGAGATGAAGTTCCCCAGAACTATGCCCTCGCTCATCATCATATGGCACTTTTTAGTGCTTAAAGATAGTTGGCTTTGTTCACAGCGTTCCAAAACCTTTTCTAAATTTTTAAATGTTTCTTCGAAACTACTACCGTATGGAGTAAAGTCATCCAAAAAATTTTCCATGCAGTCATTTACCATCTCTGAAAATATTCCAATCACTACTCTTTGAAATGTGGCTGGTGCATTGCACAACTTGAAAGGAAGTACCCTGTATGAAAAAGTGCCCTAGGGACTGTTACACCAAAATGTCGTCACCCTTGTGCAAGTGTCGCAAGTGTCACAAGTGTTGCAAGTGTTGTCATCATGACCTAGTTTTGTCACCATGATCGTTGCAAGTATCGTCATTATGACCGTTGTGATAATGTCGTCATCTTGACCATTGTGTAAATCTTTGCTCTGGCCCCTAACTTCGTTCTGGGCTAAAACACATCCAATTGAGAGATTTTTCCTACCTAGTTGACCTCTTTGAGTAGGCTGTCGCACTTCTCCTTCATCTAGGGTGCGACGTTGCAGTTTCTGGTCAGCTAGGGTGAGACACTGTCACACTCTATCTTCCTATAGAGTGCGACGACCCCTCTTTTTCACTCTGTGTCCTCTAACAGGGTGCGACGAGGTTGGTTAAAGGCTATTTTGGGGAGTCTCGTTGTCTCTCTAGAAGTTTTTTGAGGTGGAGGCCTATCCCCAGTCTCTAGGTGAGGTGGCATTTCAGTTCCTAACCTTATGGGAAGATCCCTTAACCATCTCTCCCTAATCCTCAACCTACCCTATCTCTTTAGCCCTATATAAACACCCACTCTCTCCATGAGAAGGGGGAAGGTCTATGGTATCCTTATGGTGATAGAATCCATATTGGTGTTTGGGAAGTTTGTACCATCTTGGAGGCTTGGCTTGGACATGTTGGATGGAGGATGCAACATTGAGGCTTTGGTTATAGCTTCATCCTTTCTATGTATTCCCACTTTTATACAGTTAATATAATCTCTTTCCATAAACTATTGTCTCATTGATGATGATGTTTAGAGTTTTCTTCCTTAACTATTAACTTAGATCAATCATATGAAATATATTCTTTCATTCTTTGCTAGTATCTATATGTTCAATAGGGTCTTGCAGCTTGAGATCTGACGACGCTGGAGCATTGGATCAACAAAGAGCAAAGGGATCTGCAAATCCGAGGTAAGCTATCTATCTACTGGTTTGTAGCTCTATTGATCTAGGAAAGTAGATCTATGTTCTGTTCTATTTGTTCTAGACTCACATTGAGATAGGGAGATCACGCCTTAGATCCATCTTTGGTAGATTGTCCGTTAACAAATCTAGCGACCATACTGGAGAATGAACATAGTTTTAGTTTTCAATTTGAATCCATTTTCAGTTGATTTCTTTTTCCATCCATTTAATTTGCCTCCTGAGTCTTTTTCACCATCAGATCTTCACTTTGAAGAGTCTGATTACCTTCCTCTGAGTTTATACTTCTCATTTTCAGACCATTTCATTGCTCATTGCCTAGAGAATTGGTTCATGTTTTAACACAGATCTTGCCTGTCGCACCTGGTTAGTATACACAGAGCGACACTGTGTGTTTTTTTATCTCTGTTCTTAGCTTGTTAGTCTGTCGTCGAAACCCTTCCATTGGTATACTGTGACATCATCGCACTTCCCACATTGGTGAATTGTGATGTCACACTATGTATAAGCACATAGTGCGCTGATTTTCCAATTTTTTCCATACAGGCATGCCCTCTCCAGTTCTATTGTGAGTTTGGTTTGTGTGCAGACTCCTCTGCATTGTACCTTCTAGGCAGAGACCCTTTTGTCCAGCATTGTTTTGTTTGGCTTGTTTGTATTGGTTTATGGGTCTTTTGAGATTTGGATTCATGTTTGGGGCCATGAATCGTGCATCCTACAGTCGTTTTGACCCATCTCAAAGTTTTGAGATCATTTTTGGTTGGGTGTGATTGACTTGTTTTAAAGACTTGAAAAGTGTGGGATATCCATATCCTTTTGAGCCTCTCTTTCTTGGGTTATGCATCTTGCTTCCTTTACATGCTAAGCTATCTAATGATTTTTGGGAAAGATTGATTCTTTGTCTCCACTTTAGTTCAAAGAAAAGCTTGATTTTGTCACTCTTTTGCTATATTCATGAAATTAGAAAACATAATTATTCTTCTTGCTTTAATTTGATCATTTGGAATTCTTGGTCTCACATTCATAAGAAGAAGAAAGGCTTGTTTCAGATTTGTATGCATTTGAGTTAGATAAGATTGTTAAGCGCTTTCCTTTGTCTTGCATTTGACTAGAAATGTTTGTGGAATCCTTCTTTCCGTAGCTTAGATGTGTCTTTTTCAAGTGTAAAAAGATATAAAATGAGTTATAATTATTGCATTTGGTAGATTTTGAGCCTTTCTTGAATGTCTTTGAGTTGTTTGGGTGCTTGCCATTTTTCTTTGGGAATTTCTGAATGATTAGAATGTTGTAGATATTCTCTCACTTTCTATATATAGATATGAAAAGCATTGAGTTATTAAGTTCCATTTTTTATACATGCATTTGAAAATTGAAAGTGCTTCATTATTTTGTCTTATACATTGTTAAGAGTAGTCGCATCTTTCATTTTCTTTGTGCTTTTTAGTTGATTATTGCAGAAAGTTAGAGTTATTGCACTCTAGGAAGAAATTCTTCTTTTCGCTACTACTTAAGTACTTTTGGTTTGAAAGAAAGAAAAATCTCTCCTTACCTTAAGTAGTTTTCATTGAAAATGAAAGGAAAATGTGCATTACCATGTAGTTGAGGATTGCATTATGTTTACATTTATGTACTCACCTCATGCATCCACCTAACCGTACAAGATAAAATTAACGCTAGCTTAGGTTAAAATCATTTAGCAACTTGTGTGTAAGTTAGAGATGTGTTCCGGTGTCGTTAAGCGTGGCAGCTGTCATTATTTGCCAGCATTGTATCTTGGGGGTATTGTAGTCTTCCACGTACTTATCGGTATATCAAGCTCCTTCACATACCCACCAAGTACCATAATCCGTACTTGGCGTATATCGAAGGGTGTATCATGTACTATGTAGTATATCGGAAGGTCTCTTGCCATACAGTTGTGCATTCGACAACACCACTACAGATTTGAGCTCCCATGTACCTTGCGTATATTGGGAGACACCACTAGGATTCCTGAAACCAACTGAGTTAACCATTTGTCCATCTTGGCAAAGCAATACACCGAGAACAGCACTCGGGGAGATTAGCATGCATGTACTATCCAGGTAATTGGGTATGCAGAAAAGGGTACGGTCCCAATCCTCCTTGTCGCGTCATATTGTTGGACCCTGCAGTATATAGTGGTTTGCGATGCCTTGATAATCTTGTGAGGTTCCAGACTTTGAATCCACTCCTATTCACACAGTTTGCTTGTTTCTTTTAGACTTGAGTAGTGTTTGAATTGTGTGGTACTTTAGAGTCTCTTAGGAAGTTCAGATATGGAAGATTCTTCCGCGACTACCAACCAAGAGGCCCCTTTCCAGGGTATGCCATTTGTTATTCCCCCTTGTGGAACTGTTGGTCCTACCTTTATGGCTACGTTGAGTCTTCCTAGATTGACGATAGGATTATCGGTATGGTTATTCTCCAATATAGTTACACCAAGTGCACCAATCGTGTCGAACCTAGGCCCTTCACCACATGAGCATCAATCTCATGGTGACCCTTCTCCTTCTCCGTTGAAAGTTGAATCGGATTCCATCTCTTCCTCTTCTCCTACTGAAAACGTTAATGTTAGTAAGAAGGCCGGTGTGAAGAAGAAGAAAGGGAAGATTAAGAAGAAGAAGTTTAAGAAAGAGACCAAGCGTCAACCATCTGCCTCTGATGGCACTCATTCTATGAGAATGCCTCATAATCCCAAGTTCCCTTGCAAGCTTTGTAAGGGTGATCACCTTCTCAAGAATTGTCCCAGCCTTTCCCGTGTGTCAAAAGTGTGATCTAAAAACCCCAAACCGCTTGTATCGTCAACCTATGACCATCATGTTGATGATACTCCCTCGACCAGTGACCCATTGGTGAAGGATCAGAAGAGTAGAGCTGTGGACACTTGCTGGCTATGCAAGGGCATGCATCGTACTTACCTTTGTCCAAGCATGGATGAAGCTTCACGATGGTTGGAAGATATTACTAGTTCTCAATAGGTACTTCCAACCAGTGATATTAAGTTGTCCCTCGACCCCTCGCTGGTTGATCAAGTGATCGATTCAGTTTTATCTGTAATCGATCATACTCTTCCTTCCAAGAGTGAAGTGATTGAGTCGAGGTCATCCCCACTCGATCCCACTCTTCCATTGGAGAAAGTCCAGACTAAAGCAGTCACCATGACGCAATCTTCATCTCATTCTTATCTTCCAAGTGATAGTGAATTAGAAACTGCTGATGTTTTCCTTGTCAGTTCAGAATGTCTTAGGCAAGGGGAAACCCTGTCCATTCCGATAGGTCCCCCCCCCAAGTACTAAGGTCCTTTCCTTTGATTGGAATGGTCTAACATAATCTCATCTTCCTTCGAGTATTCCTTTTCAAATATCTGTAGGAGTTTCCGATAAAGAAATCTTTCGTACGATACTTGATGAGGGAGCTTTTGTTAGTATTTTATCCTCAACTGCTTGGAAAGCTATAGGTTCCCCTCGGCTTGTGCTAGTAACTTACCAGATTTTGGCTTTTAATAGAAGGCCTACAAGACCTTTAGGGATTATCCCACATTTACCTATCACGTTGAGAGGTAAAACTATTTATGTTGATGTCATGGTTATCCAAGGTCCTTTAGATTTCAATCTGCTCCTTGGAGGTGATTATGTCTATGCTATGAAAGCTGTAGTGTCCACGTTCTTTCGAGTTATGTATTTTCCTCATCATGGGAATATTGTGACCATTGATCAGCTTTCCTTCGTGATACCCACTCATCATATGACTCCTAGTCATCAGACTTCCCTGAATGTTCCACATGTTTTAGTGGTTTCTTCCCCCTAAAGATGGGGGGTACGAGCACGGTTTATCTTATGTTTCAAGCTCGTTAAAAAATGAAACCATCCACTCGAGCATAGTTTTATTCCATTTAGATCTCGTTAAAAAATAAGATGGGCTCCCTCAAGCATAGTTATTGTCTATTTCAAGCTTGTGTAAAAATGAAATAGATCTCCCTCCCATCGGTTCGAGTCTCTCGCTAGAGTTAGAACCTGAACCTTCATTTCCTCTGATTCTTGTTCCCTCCCTTGGCGAACATTTCCATATTAGTAGCCAGGTTGGTAGTTGGGTTAGCAAGCAGCATTTTCAGACGAAATGAAGCTTGGGGGGCATGCCACATGTTGTACCGTCAGCAATCATGTTGAGGAAACACTACCATGTTAAGCCGCTAGCAATCACGCTAGGGGAATTTACCAACCTCTGGGAATCATGTTGGAAAGGAACCCATCAATGGGCCTTAACTATGAGCATAGTTCCCATTCTATGGCAAGCTCGTTAAAAAATGAGATAGGTTCCCATGAGCATAGTTCCCGTTCTATGTCAATCTCGTTAAAAAATGAAATAGGTTCCCATGAGTAGAGTTCTAATTTTGTGTCAAGCTCATTAAAAAATGAAGCAACTCATTTTCCATTGAGTCGAGTCTTCCCATTGACTTAGTACCTGAACCTTCTTTTCATCTTCCTAGGGCTAGCTTAGGCGAATGAAATGAAGCTTGTGGGCATCTCTTCAACATCTGGACGTTATGTTGAAGTCGGCTCGATCGCCTCTCCAAACCATGTTGGAGTTAAGTCAATTACTTCTAGCAATCATGCTGGGGGCATGTACAAGAGTTTGGTTTTCATGATGGGAAGAGTCCACCAATTGTTATATTTTAAGCATTAATTCAATATGCTATAGGATCTTCACTGAAAGAATAACATGTACAGTATATCAATGCATAACAATCATATCAAGCATGTCAAGCATCACAAGAATCAAAAGCATGAGATAATGAATACACAGATTTTTCCGTGGGGAAAACCCTAAGGTGAAAAACCCCACAACTTCCTCACAGATAGATAGAGCAATGGCTCAACCAAAGTACAACCAAATACAATAGATAGTCTCCTACTATGCAGCTAATCCTCCTCCTCCAATGTGTGCCGCTTTCTAAGTGAGAGAAGAGTGAGTTCTGAGATGATCAAAATAAATAATCCCGACTCTCTATTTATACTTGTCCTGACCTGCCTAAATACTTATGGGGCCGACTTGTCTAACTCAGCCTAATAACCCCAGTTACATATATTATGGGCCGACACCCACATCAGGTAGTCTAATAACCCATCGGCAAGTTAATCCACTTGCGATACTTGTCAATACAAATGACAACACTTCCTTATAGAGGAATAACACATCTCTTATAAGGGTACAATAAATATATATATATAATAAATTCTGAAGTTACATATACATCAACATCAATGGGAATATTTTCGAGCATACTTTCCTTCTTTAGGTTTCGAGCTCATTAAACCATGAAAATTATCCCGAGCATAGTTCCTTTTATGTTACAAGCTCGTTAAAAAATGAAGCAGACATCATGAGCATTCTTCCAACCTATCTTTGAGCTCATTAAAAATAGTAAGATGGCATTTGAGCTTACTTTTCACCTTTTTCATGCTCTGGTTGAAACATGAAAAGTGGTTTGAGCTTACTTTTTACTTTTTCGTGCTCTAGTTCAACTATGAAAAAGATTCTGAGTGCTTTTGATACCATTATCGTGCTCGTTAAAAATTTGAGTAAAAAGGTGTGTCTAACGAGTATAGGTTTATCACTTTATCTGGCCTCACTAGACTATTTACGGAAAAGGAACTGTGCCGAATTTACTTTTTCCTTTTTCGTACTCAGTTATCAACCATGACAAAGTTGTTCATGGAGTCCTTTTTAAGCTCTTTTCAGACTCCCTAAATAGGAAAAGATTGCCAAGCGAACTTGATGCTTTCACACTTGTAAAAGCATTTGAATGATCGTCTTTCTGGTAATAGTTTACCCCTTTTTCGAACCAGAAAGCACTATTTACGAAAAAGGAATACTCCAACCAACCATGGCTGGAAGAGTCCTCTCTCGTGTTGTTTTACCCTTTTTTGGATGATGAGGCTAACTTTACGAAAAAGGACCGTTGGAGTCTCCTTTAGTTCTTTTCAGACTCTCTAAGCATGAAATGACGCCGAGTTTTCCTTCTTTGGACTCGTTAAATTTTAAACATTGAAGGGCCCATTATGGGACGAACCCCTCTTTTCCCAAGTTTGTAAAACATTTGGGATTGGACTCATCTATGAGATGAGCTATAGCAAGCATCTTGTTACCCTCATCAAGCTCGTCAAAAACACATGAGGCACTCATAAATCATGATGGGGAAAAAGGGAATATTTTATGTTACATCTTAATTACGGAAGTACATAGTCACTCTTGAACATGGCACTCGTTTGCATTTGCAATCAGTACTTGGATAATCTGTTTGTCCTCGAGTCTTGTCAATTCCATGAGTCGCGTCGCTCCTTTGGATTAGCCAAAGAATGCTTCCACCATCAGTTGCATTAGGGGTTGATATCATTCTCGTCATGTTGATATTTCCAAGTCATGCCATGCCCATGTTCAAGAGATGTTTCATTACTCATCATCTGCAGTCAGTATGCCTTCGATCATGTTGGTCTACCTTGAGTCAGTCTTGCACATTACTCTACCATCCGATCTACACCAAACATCTGTTATCGAGTTTCATGTCGATGATGGGGGATTCATCATGGCCCTCCTTCGATGGGTTCATCCTCGTCGACTTCAAATCATCATCCGAAGATTGAACTTAGAAACCAACCAAGTACCTTGGGCCTGCATGCCTCAATGGCTGGTTACCTCGCTTTCGACATGAGTTTACCTCATTGACTCTTGATTGAAATATTCCATTACGTGTTCGACTTCAGCTCATTGATTCACGCTTGATGGTATGTACTGTGATACCTTGGGGATCATTGACATTAATGGTGATTCCCCTCACACTTGTTAACAGTATACATTAATGACTGATAATCAAGTGGTTTCTACCATGTTCGACTCCAAAACATTGTAATCACATGGATAGATTTGTATCATTTCGGGTTCAACTTGAAGATCCTAGGGAAGTTCTTGCCTACCCAAGTTGCGATGGAGATTGTTTGGGACGCACAGATCCACTTTATATTGATCGTGGCTGTGTTGTCAGTTTAGAGTTACACGGATCCACTTTATTATTGGTCGTGGTTGTGTTATCATCTCATCATGGATCTACGATTGTGTCTAGTAGCCATGATTGTGTTCAGTCGGTCATTACTATCATGGATCTGCAATGTATTGGTCAACAGCCATGTTTTGTGTTGTATGAGACTTGTGGATCTCAAGTCATTTCTGCAGCAAATCCTTCCAACTAGCAAGTCCTTGCCATTTTTTCTTACTACAAAGCATTTCACCTGTCTCATTCCGTCAGCTTCATGCTTTGGAGGGCATTTTGTTACACCAAAATGTCATCACCCTTGTGCAAGTGTCACAAGTGTCACAAGTGTTACAAGTGTCGTCATCATGACCTAGTGTCGTCACCATGACCATTGCAAGTATCGTCATTATGACCAAGTGTCGTCATCATGACTGTTGTGATAATGTTGTCATCTTGACCATTGTGTAAATATTTTCTTTGGCCCCTAACTTCGTTATGGGCTAAAACACATCTAATTGAGAGATTTTTCCTACCTAGTTGACCTCTTTGAGTAGGTTGTCGCACTTCTCCTTCATCTAGGGTGCGATGTCACAGTTTCTGGTCAGCTAGGGTTAGACACTATCGCACTTTGTCTTCCTACAGAGTGCGACGACCCCTCTTTGTTACTCTATGTCCTCTACCAAGGTGCGATGAGGTTGGTTAAAGGCTATTTTGGGGAGTCTCGAGGTCTCTCTAAAATTTTGTTGAGGTGGAGGCCTATCCCTAGGCTCTAGGTGAGGTGGAATTTTGGCTCCTGACCTTATGGGAAGATCCCTTAACCATCTCCCCCTAATCCTCAACCTACCCTATCTCTTTAGCCCTATATAAACACCCACTCTCTCCATGAGAAGGGGGAAGGTCTATGGTATCCTTATGCTGATAGAATCCATATTGGTGTTTGGGAAGCTTGTACCATCTTGGAGGCTTGGCTTGGACATGTTGGATGGAGGATGCATCATTGAGGCTTTGGTTGTAGCTTCATCCTTTCTATGTATTCCCACTTTTATACAGTTAACATAATCTCTTTCCATAAACTGTTGTCTCATTGATGATGATGTTTAGAGTTTTCTTCCTTAATTTTTAACTTAGATCAATCATTTGAAATATATGCTTCATCGTTTGCTAGTATCTATATGTTCAACAGGGTCTTGTAGTTTGAGATCTGACAACGCTGGAGCATTATATCAACAAAGAGAAAAGGGATCTGCAAATCTGAGGTAAGCTATCTATCTACTAGTTTGCACTTCTATTGATCTAGGAACGTAGGTCTATGTTATGTTCTATTTGTTCTAGACTCACGTTGAGATAGGGAGATCACGCCTTAGATCCATCTTTGGTATATTGTCTGTTAACTGGGACAGGTGAAGGTGGTCTTGTCTTGGTCTTCTGGAGCAATATGGATTTGATTATAGCCACTAAATCCATCCAGAAAGGAAAAGTACTTCTTCCCAGACAAGGTATCAATGACCTGATCAATAAAAGGTAGGGTAAAGTGGTCTTTCTACGTTTATTTGTTCAATTCTCTGTAATCCACGTAGACCCTCCATTTCCCGTTCTTTTTGGGTACAATCACGAGTGGAGAAACCCACTCGTTGTCTGAGATTGGGTATATAAATCTTGCTTCGAGAAGTTTTTGGATTTCTTCTTTCACTATGTCCCTTAGATTTGGGTTCATCCTTTGTTGTGGTTGGCACACCGGCCTGGAGTCGCTCTTGATATAAATGTGATGGGTGCATAGATTAGAAGGAATACCCTTCATATTTGTGTACTCCCAAGCGAAAGCTCCTTTGTCTTTTTTCAGCAAAGTGATCAGCTTTTCCAGCTCATTGGGCACAAGGTTAGGGTTGATGTTTAATGTTTTACGTGGATCAATTTCCACTGGAACACTTTTCGAAGTCTTAAGTACCAGAATTATGGTTGCATCACTGATTAGAGTTTCTTCCATAAGATTTTCTTGTTCTTTCTTATCTAAAGTACTGTTCAGAATCTGGTAAACATGTTTATTGACAGACGTGGGATCACTGATGAAACTGTTAATAGTATCATCCTCTGTTTCATATTTAAAATTTAAGGCTCTCCCTATCATTAATAATGGTTGAATGCCTTCTTCCTCCTCCAAATCCACCCAAAGTGGTGTTTCAGCTTCTGAGCTTGGTCGGGCTGGAGGGTATAAAGTTAGGCTTTTGATTTCAATCCTGTCTGAGATAGTCATGGATCCCGATCGAAAGCTGATATAGGAATCTGTTGTGGCTAACCAAGGTCTTCTCAGGATCAGCGGGTGTCCTCCGAGCTGAGACTTCGGCTGTAACACCAAGAATCCTGCAGGGTATTCCCACCAGTCAACTGAGATTACCAAGTCGTCTAGGATTCCCTCAGGCTTGATTGTTGATCTGTCAGCAAGTTCTAAAATGGTAGGGGTTGGATGAAGATTAGTGAGTCCAAGTTTCTTCATAGTTTCTAGGGTCATAACATTGATAGTTGCACCTAAGTCTACCAATACGTTGGGGATCTATGTGTTTCCTATGTGAACTGTAACAGTAGGGTTTCCAGGGTCATCATATTTTGCTACAGGAGTCTTCCCCATTATTAATTCAGAAAGATTTCCCAATACATGGATAGTGGGAGGATCCCTAGGCTTTCTTCCTAGTTTCTTTACACATAGATCTCTAACGGTCTTGGCATAAATGGGCACGTCATGGAGGGTTTGTAATAGTGGGATTTTAACATACAAATTCTTCAATTCTCCTAAGAGATTGAATCGAGATTGTTCCATTGTTTTCTACAGGGCCAATCATTCAAGATATGGCGGTTCTCTTATCGAGTGTGTAGACTGTACTTCATCGTGTATTACTTCCTGAGTTTTATCTATTGTTTCAGTAGGAATATCAGCATCCTCAATAATGGGGATTGCTGAGTTGACCGTATTCTCAAAGTGCTGATTCACTCCAGTTTCAGTCACTGGGAATGAAACATCCTCAGTGATGATAGGTTCCACTATCCTCCCTAATCGCAATTGTATATCATTGCAGGGAATTTGGGAAATGGAATACGCGAGAATGTGGGCAGTCTCAAATTGATGAACTGCTTTATTATTCGGGTTTGGGTTAGGTTGTGCAGGTAATTGTAGTCGCAATGGTGCATTCGTAGGTGCGGCATTGTTTTGGAATTGCAGTTGTAGCTGTTGATACTGTTGATGAGGATATGGTTGAGGAGGATACTATTGATATTGAGTCTGGTGATGAGGAAAGTTATTTCCTTGGTAATAATTTCTCCAGTTGGGATTCTAAGGATCTTGTTGTGACCATGGTGTCCAAGGGTTAGGATTTTGCATTAGGTTTTGAGATGGATGCCATTGGTTTTTAGAATAATGTGAAGGGAATTGTGTATTCATATTATTCATACCATTCATATTATTCAGGAAAAATGATGGGTCTTGATACATACCTTGATTTCGAGGCTGCCAAGGTTTCTTTTGTGCAATAAAATAAGCCTATTCCAAGCCTGAAGTGGATGCGTGCAGGACTTCTTTGACTTTAGGTAATGAAGGACATTCCTTTTCCAACGGGCATTCTTCCAGTGGGTGTTATTTTCTGCATTTAGGACAAAATACACCAAGTTTCAAATCTTCTACTGCTTGCCTCTATTTAGCTCTCAAGACATCTAGTTCTGAGGAAATGGAGCTCATCATATCAGTTTTGAAATTCTCCAGTAGGTTTCCTATATCTGCTCAGGTGGCTCCTCCAGTAGCTGACTTCTATGTTCTAGTGAAGACATCCTGATCTCTATCTGTATCCTGCTTGTTAGTTCTAAAGGATCCCCTTGAATACCTTCGACATAAATCAATGATCCTGTCAAAAGGTTCTTTTGAAATGTTCCCTTTTCCCAGCAAATTTAGTATATCTCGAAAATATTCTCTAGTCCCTCTCAGCAAGATAATATTAAGTACATATTTCCCTATCTGTTTATGACCAGACCTTTGTAGATTGTATAACAATATTTCAACAAAATCTTCCAGGCTCTCTTCTTCCGTCTGAACCATTTTAAAGAACTCTTCCTTTCTATCTCTGGTTCTACAATATTCTTGATATTTAGAAAGGAAGGTGTGTCTCATTTGATCCCAAGTATTAATGGTCTCATGACCTAGACTCATGAGCCAGCGCAGAGGATTTCCTTTCAAGGTGGCTGGGAATAGTTTCAGCTTCTTAGCACTGGAGTTATAGTCGTAACTGCAGTAGAGGATATCAAACTCAAAAAAAAAATCATCAGGATCTTCAGAGGACTTACCATGGAAATGCGGGAGAACTGATGGTGAGATATTTTTCATAGGAGTTGCCCCTGGTGTCTGGAGGATAGGAAATTCAAGTGTGACAACAATGTCATCCTGTTGATTATCTTCAACTTCCTCCTCATGTTGTTCATTCTCTCCTTCATGCTCTCCATTAACCATGTTGGTCCAAAACTTAATGGATTCCTTTACTCTTTATTCCTCTGCTTTTGCTTCTTCTACCTTCCTCCTTTCCTCTTCTCGCCTTCTTTCTTCCTCTGCTTTTCGACGAGTTTCCAACCACACTTCTTTAGTAACTCTGGTCCCATCAATATGGTAAATCTCCTCTCTATTCGGTGCACCCACAACACTTTCCTTGTCTTCAGGAGGTTTCTCTGCAATGGGAGTAGAGGGTCTTGTTGTGTTTTCCATAGTTGATGTCGAGTTCTCAAGATTGGGAGGAACAAAATTTTCCCTTCCTGTAGATGTCCATGGTAGTCCGATAAAAGAATCAACTCTAGCAATTATATCGTTGATAAATGTTTGTCTTCCTAGGCCTGTATTACGACCATGACCTCTTCCACCTACAATGTTAATATTCAGATGGGGTTCCCGATTTTTTTTCTTGTATTCATGCATGCTTTAAATAATCAAAACTAAAATGAAATCAATAAATCAACTACTATCTATGCCTATAAATGACCATCCCCGGCAACAACGCCAAAATGTTGGTCGCCCTATATGCTAATCAATTACAACTAACACACATGATGCTCAATATAAATTGTCAACTCGGGTAGGTCTTTTATTTCAATGGCAATAAGCACAATCTATGCATAAACATTTCAAGCAGTTAATTGAATAAAATGTTCCCACCTCATCCCATAAGTAAAACTAATCTAGTTTATCCATCTAGGAATTCAAAATGCAATTACCTTCCTACAATTATCAATCCAGTAGTTACTGATCTAAGGATAAAATGAACTAGACTTACTTTTGCAAGAAGTTAAATCCTATAATTATCAAACTACAGTATTCAATCTCTATTGATCTAACTCGTCTAACAGCTACTGTAACTCAACCATAATTTGTTCAACCTAATTAATTCAAGAAAGATACAACAACAACCAAAAACTAAAAGTAAACTTGAAGTCTAATTTGATTAATATGTAAATCCTAGAAAGAATAAATGACTGAAAGGAATTGGAATTGAGCTTGGTTGTAACAGCTCTATAACACACTATGCATCAAATAAACTAACCTACACAGTCGACTGTCACACCACATAGTTGCAGTTGTTCAGGATGCAATCATAAACTACCAAAGAAGAATGCAATTATCAATTCTCTTTTGCATCTAACAGTAACACGCTGTTGGCCGGGAAAACTGTCCTTGGCCAACTTATGGTAAAATAACTCACCCCGAGGGCTTAGTGCAACCCTATGTATGTTTAAGATAGTTGTTTCTCACAGGATCTAGGCCCTGCTGCCTTTAAGATGTGCTCTCTAAGTAGAGAGTCTCCTGAGGATGTGTGAGTATCAGATTTCCTAACTCAACTGCTAATTGACAAAAAGAAACTAGAACTAATGACTAATTACTTCTAATGGCTAACTTATCCTAGAAAGCAAATATTTAGTAGCTCCTAAATCTACACTACAATGATCTAATAACTATTTCCTATCCCGGGGAGGAGCATGAGAATTGATATAAGATATATAAAGGAAAAATTACATTACTGTTTACTTAATGAAGATTAAACAAACAGCAATATGTTGAAGCACATCAATATAACAGAGTCTTGTAAAAATACTTCGATTCTGCATATATGATTTATATATCAGATCTGCAATTATTCCAGACAATTAAATATAACAAATCTATCATTTAAAATAAATAAACAGATAGATTGTATCTAACTAATATTCCAATGGATCAACAGAAAACAACTTTACTACAACAATCCAATGAATCTGAAACAAAAGCAAGAAGAATTTATGATTACAAAATAATTCTGATAAGAAACTATCCAGATTTAATTACATATCCAGAAATCCTTTCCAGGAGCAGCGCCTCCTCTTCTTCGCAAATATAAAAATTTACAAATAAGAACAGAGTAGAGAATAACAACATCCTCTATCCTCTGCTGAGACCTCTACCCAAGCAGAGAAACATCATACAGAACAATGAAAAAGATAAGTCAGTCCAGTTTCCTGGAGCCTTCCTCCCCCCTCTGCTCATCGAATTGTTGTTTCTTTTTATCTGTATTCAGGTTTCTATTTCTGTTTGAACGGAATGCCTTCTTTTCGGATCTTCCTTAAGATATTCCCTCTTCTCGTTATGTTGATTGAATTCGTCTTTAGCTGTGTAATATCTTTCATCGAATTATCTCGGCGTATTTCCATCGTAAATACCTGCAATATAAACCATAATACGCAATATTCGAATGTCAGGAACAAGGAAAATTGTAACCATCTTTTAATCTAATGCGCATACTGATATTCAAAGAAAGAATATTTTGAGTGAATGAAGGTAAGAATTGGTAACATAATATTCTCCAGCTAATGACAATCATGTTGTTAAGAAAGTGAAACTAGAATTGATGTGAAGTTCTTTCTTAAAATGCGATCGCCATCTTCTGAAATCTGGAGAAATTCTTCAACAAAACTCGACATTGTTCCCTCAAAGTTCACTCCGTAGATAAAACAATAACCATTCGTTATTACTATGTGACATGGATGCTTCGATTGAGTCGTGAAATATCCCCATTAATCCTGAGCAATAGGCGTGATAATCAATTCAGTTTTCAGGCTGGCGAGTTGAACCATTAGATTCTGCAGTTGCGCGAACTATTTATCCTCAACGTTCTATAAGTAACCTGTTTACTGTAATCTGCACAGCAACGTATCACGATCATGAACATAATGAGAATTAACATAAAATTATCGCAAAAGATAAAGGTTGTTCTTCGCGCATAAATTTTTGTGAAAATAATCTCTATGTTTACTTCAAACTTGCACATTATATAAGAGGGATAATGTAAAAGACAGAACGGAAATAGACAGGCAAAAGACTTCCCTTTATATTCTCCTCTCTATAGTTTAGAAGCTTGAACCTTGTTCCATGATCTTTCCTCGAACTTTTGTGAATGCTGGTTCATTTATCTTTTATTCTGTCGGATCTCAGTAAACAAATTTAGTGATAATTCCTGGACCTACAATCTGGTGTAACCTCCATGACCTCATTTCTATCAAGTGGAACGATTCCTGTGCATGAACATTCGGTAACACTCCTGGTCCAATAATAGCTTTCTTCTGCGCTTCATCAATGTGATACAACTCACCTGTCAAGTAATTAACGTGGCATCGATGACAGTAATGTTAACAAATTTCATGAACTGTCAACCGGGAATATATGCACCATAATCTCTTCTCTAAAACAAACACATGTTTGTGATTGACTTGCAGATCTCCAACTAGAGAACTCGTGGCGCACAACACTCCTCCTATCCGTTGAATTAGGGTTTCAAGTTCTCTCCAATGGCCTCATTATATTTACATGGTTGTCGTGGCAGCTATCTAATGAAATGCGCCCTTCTTTCAGGCAGTGATCTCTCATAATAAAAGGTATTTCAGTGCTAACTTTACTTCAAGTATCTCTGGCAACAAGAACGTGGCAATTTCAGTGACTTAGGCCATTAAGTATCATTAAAAGTTTTGGGCTCTTCTGTTATCCATAACTGGCGATCTGGCGCTGTAGTGTAATTTCTGGAAATAATCTTTTGGCAGCAAGTTAATAATCCAGTGATATGATATCTCTTTTTAAGTGACATGATCTCCGGTATAATCTCAACATTAACTTGGGCGCGAACTCCATTCGGTATGGTAAGATCTCCACACCTAAGCGATCTGTTAGGAACCGTCTTTTTTGAATGGTAGATTCTCCTTTATGCTTTGAGCTTCTTCTTATAATATAGCAATAATCCATGTGGAGGAGTCTCCACAAATATTGAGATTGCTGCAAAAGAAAAACAAAAGTTAATTCATTTACTAATTCATGAAGTGAATATCCACCAACCATCAAAAGAATTCCAAATATAATCCTTATGCACGGAGTTTAAAACTCAATAAATGGAAATGACATGTATCAATGCACATATTAAACATATATATCCCTTTTCAAGAATGCATATGGACCAAAGATTAAACAATATCTCACAAAACCCAATAAAATATTGAAATCTAATTTAAATCTTATTGGATTTATGTGTGAATCTTTATGCTTCTTCACAAAAATTATGAAAGACAATCTTTATTCAAAATTAATGAAATGAAGATAAATAAATTTAAATTAATAATTTAGAATAAAGATGTAAATCATATGGGATTAACTATTTAAGGTTATCTCCAAAAGGTCATCTCCAAAGGATAAATCAAGAAGTCTAATAAAGACTTTACAAAAATCAAGAGTTAAAGATTAATAATGAAATTGACCATTAATGAATTCAAAGTATATCCTTGAAAATACTTTCTTTGACATCAAAAAGCATAATACATGTTAATAATAGACTTTCAATGATAATGTGAATATCTTCCAAAATACCAATTCAAATATTAAGGATCGAATAAAGTCAATTTTTTCAAGCATTATATTAATCCAATTTTGCAAACCAAAGCATGTGATGAACTTAAATAAGCTCAGGTAAGAGTAAGCAAGAGTTATTGAGCAGCCAGGGAGTTAAAAGATGCCAATGATAATGATCAACCAAGACACCAAATCCTCATGTAAAGAAAACCAATCCAAAGAAATGAAAATGGAAACTATCGAATGAAAGGGTAGAATCAAACAAGCGGAACCAAACTAAAACTAAAGGCTAAATATTTACAAAAGTTTAATGGGGGCCCCTTTATTTTTGCAAAATCAAGGGGGGTTGTTGGGGTGCCAACACACGCCTAATGCAATTCCACACCACACAACATGAAAGAAATTAAACTACCTACTTAACTCAACAATCTCTGTGAGAAGGCGGGCCCTGGCCTTCTAACAGAGATGTCGTGAACTACCACAAATTAAGACACATAAATATGAAGAACTTTGTTATTTGTATTAAATATGATAATTCACAGTCTCAGCTCTTTGTTACAACCCGTACAAAATGATAATTAACCAACCCCAGACTCTGAAATCCTTCCCATATTTAAACATGCAAAGTACAATTCGTGATCCACTAATTTAGTGCAGCAATGAAGATCTCTCATCTTCATGCTGCGGAGTTACAACTAAATTGTTACAGGTGTCTTGAATGAGGCCGTTAGACATGAATGATGTTGTTACTATGGCAGTCAATGGATCAACGGATTAACTAATCGGGAGGTATCATGTCTATTGCACCAATGCTCTGTTTCAGTGAAGTCCTGTTACAGCTCCACGTGGAAAAGTGAAATGTTTCCTATTAATGTGAGGAACTGAATCTGAAGAGTAACAGCTGGCACCATGTGTGATTCTTTCCCAAGGCTTAGCGGTTGATACACCTGTGCTTTGATCTTGACTTAATGAAATCAACACAAGTTAGCATAAATCAAAGGCTAGAATTCATAACCATAACAATCTTAGGCATTAAATAAATGAAGCAATAATTAATTATACCTGTCATGATTCATGATTGATCTAGAAGAAAGGCATATATATGGTTCATGGAAATAGGGTGTAACAGGGCAAAATAATGTAATGAGTGTGGTAAAAAAGGGGCAATTCCAGGACCCATGTAACATCCCAAAAATCGCAATTTTTTTTTTTTTATGTAGCCAAGTTTATAAGATAAATGCTAACTGTGGAATGATAATAATTAGCTAACAAGATAATTGCCTTAATTGTTTTAAACACAAATATGTATTTAGTTATAAGTAGGATGCAATAGAACAATGGTTGTTTTGTTAAGTGTAAGGATCTGTTAACAATACTGATGAAGTTGTTTGCATGTTTTCTGAAGGGGTTCCTATTGGGTGCCCTTGGGTTTACTTAGCTTTGAAAGCTAAAGCATTAGATTCTTCTTTCACAGATCTGCAGGTAAAGATTATAGAATAATTCCAGTTTAAGATGATTATAAAATCTGTCGTGCATGAAGATGTCGATGGTATGTATCTTCAGTTTAACTTCGTCACTTGTATCGTCTTTTATTGTTATGATTGCACATGTCGTAAACCATGTTTAAGCACTAGACTCATTATAACTATCGGTGAGATCAATGGTAATAGCCTATTTTAACTGTCTGGATTTGTAACATGTTTGGTTTTTGTGAAAGATATTGTCATCCCTATAATTAATGACTCTTCTGGAACTGATGGCTGTAAACGATAAGTCTTGGAATACTAAAGATAATGTTTGTATTGCGTCCATATGTGAATCGATATGCGATTGAGCTTCTAACCTACGATATTATAGAGTTAATGTCACACACTAACTTTCAATTCTAGTGTGAAAGTTTTGATTCTCCTTACAACATTCTTATGTAGGTGACCTAGCTTAAATGTAACATGGCCTTATCTTATACAATACAAAGTGGCCTAGCTATGAATATAATGCATTTTTGTTAAGTTGCCTATGTTAAAAGTGAACCTTGTGATAGCTTCTTTATACTATGGCGTTGCATGGTTTATAGTTGATATATTAATATATATCGATTTCAAGTTTGGTGACTTATGGAAACTATAATAATAACATGTTTGAATAATATGTAAATGGATCTTATAGCGTAAATGTGCAATGTATAAACGTTAAGTGTTCTTAGAACAAACCTTATACTTATAGTGTAAATGAAAGGTCGTTATGCTACCTTATGAATAGTACTATACATCGTTGTTTGGTTTTGATATAGTACTAACCTATGGTTTAATGGCTTTATAACATGGTTGTAACAGTTGTAAGGCATTGTTAAAACCCCGAGTCCTTCGCTGTCACAAGACTTGCACTCTAATATGTATTAAATGTTTGTGCAGTCGAGGTTCTGGCTTAAATCTTCGTGTGATATTCAGTATTGAATTCGACCCTACTATGATGTCAGATGTTGCAACGTTGGCATCTACGTGTTTAGCTTCCTGTGATAACCATGGTAAGGAAGGGTGATACACCACCGAGTTGTAAGCTTAGCTACGGTGATATGGCAACCGAAAAGTTCTGAGTAATAAATGTAATTCAATGATCAATACTTTATCGTATATCTACCTTGGTACCTCCGTAGTTGCTGGCTTGATCTCGATCGTTGATCTCAAAACCTCGATAGTGGAGATGTGTAAACCCTAGCTAGACTTTCCTTAACATAAATCTTGCCTTCGTGTTTTCACTTTGTGGTTTTGGTTCTGGAGAAGAAGGCCGACAGGCCGCTGGTTTACAAGGCTTGACCTTGGGCAGTTGTGGAGGGCAATGTGCTTCAAAAACTTGATAATTTCTATTGTGAATTATAGTATAAGTGCTTGAGCATTTGCTGAGAGTGTAATAATGAAATCTTGTAGCTTTCTTTCGGTGGCAAAAGTTAATAGGGAGGTTTTGATTTCGAGTTTGGTTATGATTTAGTTGCATGGGAACTTTACTATGTTGGAGAAAGGATTTGGAATCTGAATGCATTCCAATTGACTATCAATAAATGGGTAATTTTTCTGTTTATCAAATTTGTAATGTATTCTTCATTTGATTACAATCAAGTGATAATATTGCTAACTCTTCATAGTTTTCTTTGGTAGGAAATGCCAAGGTTCTGTACTCCATGCTCTGGTTTGATAGCAATAGGATTCGGTGATCAAAGGATAGCATTGTAGCTAAAATGGTAAGCCCGGTGGCAAACCCTCGTAGCTTCTTCTAGCAGAAGTCGTGGCAAACAGTATTTCGTCGAAACTGGAACTCGTGGTTGTAAAACCCTGGGTTGTTGTTTTAGTTTTTGCCATCGATGTAATAGCTAGTAATTGCATAGGTTTTTGAGTTTAGGGTTTCGATCTTGGAAACGATCCTTTGTTCCAAAAAAAATTGGGGTTTCAAACTCTGTTGAGATAATCGAATAACCGTTATCAATCCTATGCTATGATAGTTGTTTTTTTGTTTAAAAATGTGTTGGGGCTTGGCCCGTGAACAAAACTATATCTCGTCTTTACAAAATGTGGAGGTAATACTAAGTATTTATGAAATGTGCAATTGTGTAGCTAAATTTATGAACACCGTGACAGTTTTATTTAAAGTCTGTGAAGTTATGAAAAATGTATGATGAAGATTTAAAAACTGGGTTTCAAATAATGTTGCTGCTATTGTTTCTTTAGAAACTGTGAGTTTTATAAAATGTCATACAAATTGGAAAAGAAAACGCATGTTACTATCATTTGATTTTTAGCTAAGTGTTGAAACTATGTGACATGCTTCGGCCAATGCCTTGTCTTTGATTGTGTTAAAGATTAAGTAACGCAACTGTAAGTCTGTCAGGGTTTAGGGTTATAGTTAAGTTTAGATTGGATGAAACGAGGATGACTAAAGATACGTTCGGCGTCAAGTGGAATTTGTGTGTACTATTTGACTTTTGCTCCTACAGTCATAAAAATGTCTTAACTTTGTATTTATATTTGAAATCAATGAGTTCGATCTACAGTGATGATTTATGATGTGAAAATTTACTTAATTTGTATACTGTGAGTAAAACAAGAAAATGACAGAGAGCTTAATCAATTTAGCTCGATCCTGTAACAACATTTCAATTGTGTGTTTGTGATTTTGTGTATGTAAAAGAAAACATTAAACCCTAACTATATAATAAAAGAATTTATTTGCTTAACTACTCTGTGTGTACAATAATAGGAACATTAGTAATAACAGTAAACTTTGAAAGTATTTAAATGTAAAATTTCAAACCCTAATTAGTAATGTGATGCTTCTTATTTGTCTAACTGTCCTATATGTACAATAATGATATTAACAACAAGCTATAGTTTTATTCTATTGAAACTAAACATTGGGAAAACAAAAATGAAAAGAGTTGAATAAAACTATTGCTGTGAGTAGAATACAGTAAATATTACTAAATAATAATAGCAGATCATTTTAGTAGAATATAAAAATAGTACTTCCATCACCATGGAATTTTTCCTATCCTATCTTATCTATCTAAATCTGTTTTTGTACTGGAGTACGATGTTGTTTCTTTTTGCATGGGGAAAAATACATAAACAATTCTATTTCAATCACTTCACAATTATATAGAATCTTTAATTTATATAGGGAACTGAAATTTACTTAGTAATTTAACAAAGAAAATTTAATAATCAGAAGAACTGTAATATGCAAATAAATAACAAAAAATAAAAATGAAATAGATAAGACCATAGAACCTGTAACTGATGATAGGGCCGACAAACACCCAAGGAGGTCTGTTCCTCCCAACCTACTTCAGAAGAAACAACTCAACTGCTGACTTCTAATGAACCCCCGAGCTTGCTTACTGATCTAGTAAGTGGGTGGAATCTGTGTAGAAGCAAGGCACTCAAAAATATCTTCTCCACTCGGTATCAACCTCCTGAAACAAATGCCTTCTCCACTTAGAATCAAACTCTTGAACTCAATAAGTGTTTGGCAGAATCACAATATGATCAACAACAGCATATCCCCTCATCAAATCTCTTGGGTGCAAACACAGCAAAACCCCAAGGTAAATTTCCTCGCCAGGAAAAGTGATGAACCTCAGTTCAATATTTGATGGCTATTATATAGACTGCCTAAGTCTTTTAGTGGTCAGTTTGGAATAAATGAGCCTCAAGCTCCAGACCCATCTTTAAGGGCACTATGACCACATTTCAAGGGAGTTGTCCCATACCAACAACTAGTTAGTTGCATCATGATGGTGCCACTTATACATTGCCTTCTACCCCATATTCCATTCCACCTAGTGGATCAGTAACCACTCTTTCAACAGTCCTCTTAGGTGTTTGTCTCCTATTTTATTTATTAAATAATAATATATTGTGCAAATTACAGTCATCCTTGGACACCTGTCCAATATAAACTTTACAATAAAAGTTATCATAATGTTTCTAAACACAAAATGGTTTCCAACTTAAAGGGTATGTTACAAACACCCCCTCTTAAGCTCAACATCGTCCTCGATGTTGCTTATTCATCATCAAGTTCCTCATGGAACAGAACTGGATATGTTGCCCGCATATTACTTTCGAGTTCCCAAGTAGCTTCATCAGGGCTAAGGTGCTTCCATTTCACCTTTACCTGCCCTATGGTGCGATTCCGAAGCATAATTTCCCTCCGGTCTAGAATATAGTCTGGTTCCACCTGAAAATCTCCTTCGGGTTCCACCTGTATGTCATTCCAATTCAACACATGAGTAGCATCGTGCACATACTTCTTTAAAACAAAAACATGAAAAACATTGTGGATCTTTAAATTGTATGGCAATGCCAATTGATATGCAACAGCTCCTATCCTTGATAGGATTTCAAATGGTCCACAATACCTCAGTGCTAATTTAGCACAACTCCCAAGCTTCAAAGAACTTTTCTTGGGATTTACCTTTATGAAAACATGGTCTCCTACCTGAAATTCTCTTTCTGTGCATTTCAAATCAGCATAGCTTTTCTACCAATCTTGGGCAACTTTTAAGTTACCTTGAACCTGTTTCATAGTTAGCTCCATTTCTTTCAATAGATCTGCTCCTAACATCAATCTATCTATAGGATTATCCCATGAAATTGGAGTACAACACTTTCTTCCATACAAAATTTCAAATGGACTTAACTTAGCAGATACTTGATAATTACTGTTGTAGGCAAATTCTGCTAAGTGCAAGTAATCCTCCCATTTAGATGGCTGATCTTTAACATATAATCTTAGCATATTTTCCAAAATATGATTTACTCTTTCTGTTTGACCATCAGTTTGTGGGTGGAAAGAAGTGCTGAAATTTAACTTAGTATTTAATCATTTAAACAGTGTTGTCCAAAAGTTACCAGTAAACTTAGAGTCTCGGTCTGAAATAATTACCTTTGGAATTCCATGCAAGTGAAAAAATTTCTTCATGAAAATATCTGCAATGTTAGAAGCCTTGAAAGTAGTTTTAACAAGAATAAAATGAGCAGTTTTGCTAAGTTTATCAACAACAACCATAATTGAGTCATTCTGCTTCTGATTTTTAGGCAAACCTGTAATAAAGTCAATGCTTATGATCTCCCACTTCCATTCTGGAATTGGTAAGGGCTACAATAACCCAACTGGATGTTGATGTTCAACTTTAATAGTTTGACAGTCAAAGAATCTAGCTATATATTCAGCAACTTCACTCTTCATGTTATGCCAAAAGTACTCATTTCTTAACATAGTTATCATTTTCTGATAACCAGGATGTCCTGAATAAGGACTCTTGTGAATTTCATCTAAAATCAGCAACTTAACTTTTGAAAAATTAGGCACATAAATTATATTTTTGTAAGTTAGGAATCCTTTTTCATTAATATTGTAATCTGTTATACCATTTTCAGATGAATTTTCAGCCACTTTATCATGTAATTTTTGGTAATTTTCGTCTTGCTTAATTCCTTCTTCGATCTGATTTTCCAGATCAGTTTTAAAAGTACTGATTGCTGCCACAAAACTTAATCTAGCATTTCTGCTCAGTGCATCAACAACCTTATTTTCCTTTCCATTAATGTGATGGATCTCAAAATAATATTCACTAAGGAAACCTAACCACCTAACTTGCCTTGCGTTCAGATTTGTTTGATCCAAAAGATACTTTAACCCCTTATTATCAGTCATTAAAATAAATTTTCTTCCTATCAAGTGATGGCGCCACATTTTTAAAGCATGTATCACGGCTTCCAACTCAAGATCATACGTCGCATAATTCTTTTCATCTATTTTTAACTTCCTTGACTCAAAAGAAATTGCATGACCCTCTTGACTTAAGACCCCTCCAAGTCCTTCGTTGCATGCATCAGTGCATACGACGAAATCCTTATTAGGATCTGCAATTTTTAAGATGGGTGCAGTGGTTAACAATTCTTTTAACTTATTAAAATTGTCTTAACACTTTTGATTCCATATGAATTTCTCTCCTTTCTTTTGTAAAGAAGTGATGGGGTTAGCAATTCTAGAGAACCCTTCAATAAATTTTCTATAATACCCCGTTATTCCCATGAATGACCGTACATCAGTAACATCTTTTGGGACAGACCATTCATTTATTGCTTTTATTTTATCATGATCAATAGAAATACCATCTTTTGAAATTATATGACCCAAATACTGAATTTTATCTTTATAGAAATCACACTTACTGAACTTAGCGTAAAGTTGGTGATCTCTAAGTACTTGTAAAATGATTTTTAGATGTTCATCATGCTCTTCTTTAGTCTTTGAGTAAACCAAGATATCATCAATGAATACCACTACAAACTTATCCAAATATTTATGCAGAATGTTGTTCATTAAACACATGAACACTGCAGGTGCGTTAGTTAGCCCAAAAGGCATAACTACGAACTCGTAGTGTGCATAACGCGTTCTGAATTTAGTTTTGAATATTTCCTCGTCTTTTATCTGGACTTGATGATAACCCGACCTTAGATCAATTTTAGTGAATATATATGCTCCGCGTACTTGATCAAATAGATCATCTATGCGGGGTAAGGGATACCGGTTCTTAATTGTCATTTTATTAAGATGACGGTAGTCAATGCACAAACGCATAGTACCGTCCTTCTTTTTAACAAATATTACTGGTGCTCCCCAAGGGGACACACTGGGCCGTATGTAGTTTTTATCTATTAATTCTTTCAGCTGAGACTTTAACTCATTTAACTCTAGAATATTCATCCTATTGGGGGCCTTTGAGTTTGGTACCGCACCGGGTACTAACTCAATGGTGAAGTCAAGTTCTCTTTTCGGAGGTAATCCTGGAATTTCTTTCAGGAATACATCAGAAAAGTCCCTAAGGATGGGAATATCCTCTAGTTTTAACTTGTCTTCTTTAGATGTACATTCATCATTAACAACATTAACAGCAAACAGTTTACAACTTTTCCTAGCAGCTCTCTTTACTTGTAAGGCATAAATCTACCTTACTGAAATGTGTCTATGAATTCCTTTCACTGTTTCTGAATTACCTTCATTATTTATACAAGTAAAAGATTTATCGTAACAATTCAATATAACTCTATGTTGTTCAAGCCAATCCATGCCAATTAACAGATCATATGAACCTAAGAGTAAAACATTTAGATTAACTTGCGTTTTTAGCTGATTTAAAATTACTTCACAATTCTGAACAAAATTTGTAACCTTTCTTTTAGTTCCTGTTGCAAGCTGAACTAACCATGCATTATCGAATTTTTCTGTTTCTAGCTTGAAACAGTTTACTAAAGTAGGTGAAATATAACTTAAATTTGCACCAGGATCTATCAAAATAGAAATAGACTCGTTTTGTATCATACCTTCAATTTCGACCATGGATGTTTGATGGTCCGCTTGACGGTTCTCCAATGCTGCATTTATCCTGGGCATTTCTCTTGTGATATCTCCAACTGTAGGTTCTACTTGCATAGTATGTATGTTGTTGGTTGTCCTCTTGTTGCGTGGGCAATCTGCTCTCTTGTGTGGTCCACCACATTCATAGCACTTTATGTGTCCCTTCTTCTCAGTGTACCTGTTGTTATTGTTGTTATTATTATTGTTGTGATTATTTGGTACATTTCTTGCAGCAATAGTGTTCTGAGATGTATTATTCCGATAATTATTAGGAAAATTTATGTTATTAAAGTTTTTCTTAAAACCTCCAGCATTCTGATTAAAGTTCTTCTTTTTATAGTCATACTGATTAGTTTTACTGTTCTTCCAGCCATTTGTTCCTTCTCTTTTTTTGTTTTGGTCAAAACAAAATTTTTCCTTTCTCATGGCTTCTTCCAAAGTGGAAGGATTATCATACTCAATACGATCTTTTATATTAAACGATAAACAACTGAGAAACCTTTGCACTCTGGGCTTTTCCTCAACCATGTAGGGTACGTACCTCAGTAAGCTAAGAAAATTACTGCACAGTTCTTTCATGTTCATTGTACCCAACTTTAAGTCGTAAAACTCCTTCGATTTATCCTCAAAATACTGTTCAGACAAGAACTTCTTTTTAAACAACTTTTAAACATAGTCCAAGTTACTTGTTTTTCTTTTATGCTCTTGATCCTTTAAAGATCCTGCCACCAGATATCCGCCTTTCCTGTCAAATTGTAAATAACCATCTTGGCTTTCAATTGAGAAGAGTAGTCATAAATATTAAAGTACTTTTTCATCCCTGACAGCCAATCTTCTGCTGTCTCACCCTTCTCTATTCATGATACTTATGTTTTCTCTTTTTAGAGCAGCACTCACTATTACTGTTGTCATAATTTACATCATCATTACCTAAATCAGACTTAGAAGATGAGTAATTGTTCCTTTTATCGTTTATTGTTTTCTTATGCTTATGTTGGTGGGACATGATTTTAGAATCAACTCTAAATTCTGATTTTCTGCCTCTTTCATCACTGTGACAGTTTCCTTTTAAATTCTGCTGTAACTCTTCCTGTGCCTTTAAGATCCATTCATTTTCTTCTTTAACAGCTTTTAACTCAGACTTTAAATTATGCACAGTGCGTAAAATTTCAGAAGATTGGTTGTTTAACTCAACGTAAATTCCTTCAGTGTTATTATGATTAATTTGTTCATTATGAGGAGATCTATCCTCTGTTGATTCCTCTGGTATTTCCATACCTGCAATTAAAAGTAAATATGTTCTGTGCAAAAATAAAATTAAAATGCAAAAGTTAGTAACATAAACTTTCTGATTTCTTTTTTTGTTTGCGCGCATGAGCCTCATTCAGGCCTAGAGTTTGAACTTGCGCTCTGATACCACATGTAACATCCCAAAAATCACAAAATAAAACAAAATTGATGTAGCCAAGTTTACAAGATAAATGCTAACTGCGGAATGATAATAATTAGCTAACAAGATAATTGCCTTAATTGTTTTAAACACGAATATGTATTTGGTTATAAGTAGGATGCAACAAAACAATGGTTGTTTTGTTAAGTGTAAGGATCTGTTAACAATACTGATGAAGTTGTTTGCATGTTTTCTGAAGGTGTTCGTATCGGGTGCCCTTGGGTTTACTTAGCTTTGAAAGCTAAAGCATTGGATTCTTCTTTTGCAGATCTGCAGGTAAATATTATAGAATAATTCCAGTTTAAGATGATTATAAAATTTGTCGTGCATGAAGATGTTGATGGTATGTATCTTCAGTTTAATTTCGTCACTTGTATCATCTTTTATGGTTATGATTGCACGTGTCGTCAACCATGTTTAAGCACTAGACTCATTATAACTATCTGTGAGATCAGTCGTAATAGCCTAGTTTAACTGTCTGAATTTGTAACATGTTTGGTTTTTGTGAAAGATATTGTCATCCCTATAATTAATGACTCTTCTGGAACTCACGGCTGTAAACGATAAGTCTTGGAATACTAAAGATAATGTTTGTATTGCATCCATATGTGAATCGAGATGCGATTGAGCTTCTAACCTACGACATTATAGAGTTAATGTCACACCCTAACTTTCAATTCTAGTGTGAAAGTTTTGATTCTCCTTACAACATTCTTATGTAGGTGACCTAGCTTAAATGTAACATGGCCTTATCTTATACAATACAAAGTGGCCTAGCTATGAATATAATGCATTTTTGTTAAGTTGCCTATGTTAAAAGTGAACCTTCTGATAGCTTCTTTATACTATGGCATTGCATGGTTCATAATTGATATATTAATATATATCGATTCCAAGTTTGGTGACTTATGGAAAATATAATAATAACATGTTTGAATAATATGTAAATGGATCTTATAGCGTAAATGTGCAATGTATAAACGTTAAGTGTTCGTAGAACAAACCTTATACTTATCGTGTAAATGAAAGGTCGTGATGCTACATTATGAATAGTACTATACATCGTTGTTTGGTTTTGATATAGTACTAACCTATGGTTTAATGGCTTTATAACATGGTTGTAACAGTTGTAAGGCATTGTTAAAACCCCGAGGCCTTCGCTGTCACAAGAATTGCACTCTGATATGAATTAAACGTTTTTGCAGTCGAGGTTCTGGCTTAAATCTTCGTTTGATATTCAGTATTGAATTCGACCCTACTGTGATGTGTTAGGAACCCATGTCTTTACTTTGTTAGTATGTTGTTGTTGGACGCATATGCTTTGTAAGTCATCCCGTAGTATTTGTTGATCAATAGTTTATGTTATTGTTGTTGGCGCATATGCTTTGTAAGTCGCCCGTAGTATTGTTGATCCATAGTTTGTAACGGCCCATGGTTTTGACCCATAGTATTGGCGTCTATAATTAGTATATAAGTGTGTGTTGAGACCTATGAAGACACCGTGAAGTTAATTGTATTGAGCTTGCTCAAAGGAGGTTTCCCCCTCGAAGTGGCATGTGATCAATATAAAAGTGATTCTGAGTTCTGTCATTTCTGCTATTTTGCATATTCTTGTTAATTAATTGTTGCAGGTGCATCACATCTGGTATCAGAGCACTTTCTTGGGCTCACTGGGTGAAATTTCTGCCAAATTTTTTTTCGCATCTGTTGCAGGTTCAGATTTGGGAATAATCCCTATCCGCTTAACTGTGGGAATTACTTGGGCATAATCCCTAAAACTCATTGTGAGGAGTACCACAGGAACCCCAAAGTAGTTGGCCCATTGAGAGGACCTGCCAGCGAAAAGGGCAACGACCCCTACCTGATTGACTAGTTCCCACCCATGAGGTAAACCAAGAGCTGTCGTTTGTGGCAAAGCGGTTATCAGTTTTACCTGATTCGTGGAGTGAGGGGTACTGCCCCAATACGCAAGCCGTCAGACAACATTGGTGGCCGAGTGAAACCCCTCAACTGTTAGGAAGCCACACATACCTGGGGTCCATATCTACTTTCAGTTAAACTATTGTCGATCACTGTTGCGCCGTTTCAGATCCATTTTGCAAGTCGTTCCAAATTCAGCTGTTTTCAATCCATTCGACGCTGTTCCAGATCCCTTTTGAGCCGTAGCCGCTCCATATCTCCCTTATTTTCACTCTGTTTCCCTTGAAATTTTCAGGGAACCCCTGTCATCCCATTCTGCATATTTCAGTCCTGAGGACCCTATCCCCAATTCCCCTTCCCAAAGCCCGAAATCCCACATTTGTCTATTTTTAGCGTTTGCCATAACTTCCTCATATTTCACCCAATCACCTTCAAATTTTACCACAGAGTTCCTTTCTGAATTTTGCTTCTTTGTTCCTCTCTGCCCAATTTTCCCATTCTTTCACCCCGCTTCTGAAATCCTCATTTTTGCTTCCCTGTCTATCCAACAGTGTCCAAAACCTAGTCAAACCCAAATTACCCTTCTGATTTTTTCCCAAGTCCAGATTTTCCCTTACTGAAGTAGTTTCTGTTTTTGTTTTCTTACCCAGTCAACCGAAAAAAAAAAAAAAAAAATTAAAAAAAAATTAAAAAAAAAAAAAATAAATAAATAAATAAAATCCTGGTTATGGTTGTCACCCGTGCAGGAGAAAAAACCATGGAGGACGCACTTGCAGCCATCCAAGCCAAACTCCAGGATCTGGATGAAAATTTTCTCGGTCTCCATCTTGAACATTCAACTATGAACAACAAACGGCAGTCCGAGTCTTCAGCAGACAATGGGTTCTCTTCTTCCAGCAATTTCCGTGGTCTGAAGCTTGATTTTCCTCGCTTAAATGGTACCGATCCAACTGGATGGATCTATCGTGCAAAACAATATTTCAGTCTGTATAATACTTTTGATTTCAACAAAGTTCCGCTGGCATCCTTTCATTTGGAACAGGAAGCTCTTCAATGGTACCATTGGTACATCAAGGCTCATCCAGAGCCCAAATGGCCAGAATTTTGCCAGCTCCTTTTGCAACGATTTGGTCCTAGTGCTTTTGATGACTTCACAGGAGCCCTCACTAAACTTCGCCAAACTGGCACTATGAGAGAGTATCAAACCGAATTTGAGAATCTAGCCAACCACACTGAAGGATTGTCTGATGACTTTTACCGGAGTTGTTTTATCAGTGGTCTAAAGGATGCCATCCTCTATGAGGTCAAAATTTTCTATCCCAACACAATGATGGAAGCACTAGGGTTGGCTAAGTTGGCAGAAGACAAGATTGCAGCCCAACAACGCTCCAAGCCCACTTTTGTTCCCTTCCGAAATATGGGTTCTCAGCGACCACCTATACCACAGGCTCCTTGACTGACTCCTATCAAGCGTTTGTCTAAAACAGAGATGCAAGCACGCAGAGAAAAGGGGCTTTGCTATAATTGTGATGAGAAATTCACTCGGGGACATAAATGTGTTCACCAAAAGCTCTATCTCTTGTATGTGGAGTCTCCGCCTGCCTCTGAAATTGGTGATGAAGATCCAGAAACACTAGATGCTCCGGTCGACATTCAGGAACCGCCTATTGACCCTCCGTCTTAGGATGACCAGCCGGAGATATCTCTCCATGCTTTAGCTGGAATCACCACCCCCCAAACAATGCGGGTCAGGGGTTACTTCAAGAATCTTCCTCTTACAATACTCATTGATTCTGGTAGCACTCATAATTTCATTGACCCTCGTATAGCCAAACAAGTTGATTGTTTTATCCATCCTTGCTCCAACTTTGAAGTCATGGTTGCCAATGGGGGCACCTTACCTTGCAAAGGGAAGTGTCGAAATGTGCGTATCTCTATGGGAGATTATACCTTGCGCTTTGACATGTTTGCCTTGCCCTTAGGTAGATGTGATGTGGTTTTGGGCGCTCAATGGCTATGCACACTTGGCCCTATCTTATGGGATTTTGCTGAAATTTAGATGCAGTTTTCCCTCAATGGACACAAACACACATTGACAGGATTACAACCAGGTTCTCTCAGCATCATCAGTTCACATCGCATGGAAAAAATCCTCAAGAAGAATTCACATGGTGTCATCGCTCAGATCCATTCCATCCAGATGCAACCATCAACGGTCTCCACTACGCCTTTGGATCTACAACAAATTCTGGATCGATATACAGGTGTCTTTGCTGAACCAGTGGGATTGCCACCTTCTAGGCCAGAAGACCATCGTATTTAGCTCCTTCCTGGCAGCGTTCCTCCCAACATCAGGCCCTATCGCTACCCATTTCACCAAAAAACGAAGATTGAAAGGCTCGTTCGGGAGATATTGAAGCAAGGTATTATTCACCCAAGCACTAGTTCCTTTTCTTCTCCAGTTATTCTTGTCCGCAAAAAAGATGGGTCATGGCACCTCTGCATTGACTTCCGAGCACTTAATCACCTCACCATCAAGGATAAGTTTCCAATTCATGTTGTTGATGAGCTTCATGGGGCTCACTTTTTCTCCAAGTTGGATCTTCGTTCTGGGTATCATCAAATTCGGGTTCGTGAGGATGATATCCCTAAAACAGCTTTCCGCACACATGATGGCCATTATGAGTTTTTGGTCATGCCCTTTGGCCTTACTAATGCTCCTTCCACATTCCAGGCCTTAATGAATAAAATATTTCAACCCTACTTGTGGAAATTCATTCTGGTATTCTTTGATGATATCCTCATCTACAGTAAAACATGGGATGAACATCTCCAGCATTTGGATCTTGTCATGCAACTTTTCTCTGACCATCATCTCCATGCCAAGCAATCTAAATGTGTTTTTGGACAGTAGGAAGTTGAGTATCTCGGGCACATTATCTCAACACAAGGGGTTCGCGTGGATCCTGCCAAAATCGATGCCATGAACAATTGGCCGCAGCCTCAGACACTCAAGAGCCTTCGTGGTTTTTTGGGGTTGACTGGCTACTACCGCAAGTTTGTCAAGGATTATGGGAATATTGCAGCTCCATTAACTGCTCTATTGAAAAATGATGCCTTCACATGGACACCTGCTTCTCAGTGTGCATTTGACAAACTAAAACAAGCTATGTGTACTACACTTGTGCTAGCTATGCCCGATTTTTCCAAGCCCTTCACTATTGAGAGTGATGCTTGCGGCAATGGACTTGGTGTTGTTCTCCTTCAAGATGAACACCCCATTGTATTCACCAGCAAATCCCTTTCAGGTAAGAATCTAGCTGCCTCTACCTATGAGAAGGAAATTATGGCTATTTTGCATGCAGTACAGAAGTGGCACCCATACCTATTAGGGAATCATTTCTGCATCAAGACTGATAACCAGAGTCTGAAATATTTCTTGGACCAGCGTGTCTCCTCCTCGGCACAACAGAAATGGGTTAGCAAACTCATGGGTTATGACTATGAGATCACTTACAAGAAGGGTAAAGACAATATTGTGGCAGATGCTCTTTCTCGCACATTTGAGGCCCAAGGTTCTCTTTCAGCTATTTCTATTCATGTTCCAAATTGGTTGCAATCTGTTCAACAGGGTTATGTCAATGACTCCTCCTTATCTCAAATCATCCAACGCTTGACCAACAACCCTTCTGCTGTACCACATTACTCTTGGGATGGTGCTTCTCTGCGATACAAGGGTCGTCTGGTGCTTCCCCAGAGCACAAATCTTCAACAGGCTGTCTTCTATGAACTCCATGCTTCTCCATTGGCAGGGCACTCTGGGTTCCTCAAAACGTATGAACGAGCACGGCGTAACTTCTTTTGGCAGGGCATGAAAAGGACAATTCAACAGATGGTGGCCGAATGTGATACCTGCCAGCGCAATAAGGGTGAAACAACACTCCTTCCAGGATTGCTTGAACCCTTGAACATACCTACATGGATTTGGACAGATATTTCTATGTATATCATTGAAGGGCTCCCTAAATATGGTCGGAAGACAGTGATTCTCGTTGTGGTTGATTGCCTCTCCAAATATAGTCATTTTTGTGCTCTCAGCCATCCCTATATAGCCTCCTTCGTCGCTCAAATTTTTCTGGACCAGATCTTTCATCTTCATGGCATCCCTTCTTCCATTGTCTCGGATCGTGATGCGACTTTCACTAGTCATTTGTGGATAGAACTATTTCACCACACTGGCACCAAACTGAAGATGAGTTCAGGGTATCACCCACAAACAGATGGTCAGACTGAAATTGTCAATAAATGCTTGGAAACTTATCTTCGTCGCTTCACCTCGGAACAACAACATCAGTGGGAAAAATGGCTCCCTCTCGCTGAATGGTGGTACAATACCTCTTACCACACCGCCTCTAAAATGACCCCATATGAAGCAGTCTATGGTCAAGCACCTCCAGCTCTTCTTCCATACACCCCCACCAGTTCACCAGTTCAGGAAGTTGACACGGTCCTTCGAAACTGCGATCAGATTCTTCGCATTTTGCGGGACAATCTTCACATGGCAAGAAATCGCATGAAGCAACAAGCTGATCAGCACCGTTATGAGCACACTTTTCAAGTCGGCGATATGGTTTTTCTTTGTCTCCAGCCGTACAAACAATCATCCTTGAAACTCAAAGGGCGTCATAAGCTCGCTCCAAAGTTCTATGGGCCATATCGGATTCTTCAGAAGATTGGGTCTGTTGCATATAAATTGGAACTTCCTCCTTCTTCCCGCATTCATCCAGTCTTTCATGTCTCTTTTCAGAAGAAAGTTCTTGGCACCAACATCAGTGGACAAATGATTTTACCCAAACTGGATAATGAAGGATCCATCCTTTTGGAGCCAGAGGCCATCCTCAATCAGCGCACGTGTCAGCTTCGCTCTCGCTCTATCACAGAGGTCTTAATTCAGTGGCACGGCATGCAACCAGAGGATGCTACATGGGAACCACTCCTTCAGATTCAACAACAATTTCCACATCTAAAGCTTTGAGGACAAAGCTTTTTTTAAGGGGGAGGGGATGTTAGGAACCCATGTCTTTACTTTGTTAGTATGTTGTTGTTGGACGCATATGCTTTGTAATTCATCCCGTAGTATTTGTTGATCAATAGTTTATGTTATTGTTGTTGGCGCATATGCTTTGTAAGTCGCCCGTAGTATTGTTGATCCATAGTTTGTAACGGCCCATGGTTTTGACCCATAGTATTGGCGCCTAGAATTAGTATATAAGTGTGTGTTGAGACCTATGAAGACACCGTGAAGTTAATTGTATTGAGCTTGCTCAAAGGAGCTTGCCCCCTCGAAGTGGCCTGTGATCAATATAAAAGTGATTCTGAGTTCTGCCATTTCTGCTATTTCGCATATTCTTGTTAATTAATTGTTGCAAGTGCATCACACGATGTTAGATGTTGCAACGTTGACATCTACATGTTTAGCTTCCTGTGATAACCATGGTAAGGAAGGGTGATACACCACCGAGCTGTAAGCTTAGCTACGGTGATATGGAAACCGAAACATTATGAGTAATAAATGTAATTCAATGATCAATACTTGATTGTATATCTACTGTGGTACATCCGTAGTTGCTGGCTTGATCTCGATCGTTGATCTCAATACCTCGATAGTGGAGTTGTGTAAACCCTAGCTAGACTTTCCTTAACGTAAATCTTGCCTTCGTGTTTTCACTTTGTGGTTTTGGTTCTGGAGAAGAAGGCCGACAGGCCGCTGGTTTACAGGGCTCAACCTTGGGTGGTTGTGGATGGCAATTTGCTTCAAAAACTCAGTAATTTCTATTGTGAATTATCGTATAAGTGCTTGAGCGTTTGCTGAGAGTGTAATAATGAAATCCTGTAGCTTTCTTTCGGTGGCAAAAGTTAATAGGGAGGTTTTGATTTCGAGTTTGGTTATGATTTAGTTGTGTGGAAATTTTACTGTGTTGGAGAAAGGATTTGGAAGTTGAATACATTCCAATTGACTGTCAATAAATGGGTAAGTTTTTTGTTTATCAAATCTGTAATGTATTCTTCGTTTGATTACAGTCAAGTGATAATATTGCTAACTCTTCATAGTTTTCTTTGGCAGGACATGCCAAGGTTCTGTACTCCATGCTCTCGTTTGATGGCAATAGAATTCGGTGATCAAAGGATAGCATTGCAGCTAAAACGGTAAGCTTGGTGGCAAACCCTCGTAGGTTCTTCTGGCAGAAGTCATGGCAAACAGTGTTTCGTCGAAACTGGAACTCATGGTTGTAAAACCTTGGATTGTTGTTTTAGTTTGTGCCGTCGATGTAATAGCTGGTAAATGCAAAGTTTTTTGAGTTTAGGGTTTCGATCTTGGCAATGATCCTTTGTTCCAAAAAAAATTGGGGTTTCAAACTCTGTTGAGATAATCGAATAACTGTTATCAATCCTGTGCTATGATAGTTGTTTTTTTGTTTAAAAATGTGTTGGGGCTTGGCCCGTGAACAAAAATATATCTCATCTTTACAAAATGTGGAGCTAATACTAAGTATTTACGAAATGTGCAACTGTGTAGCTAAATTTATGAACACCGTGACAGTTTTATTTAAAGTCTATGAAGTTATGAAAAATGTATGATGAAGATTTAAAAATTGGGTTTCGAATAACGCTGCTGCTATTGTTTCTTTAGGAACTGTGAGTTTTATAAAATGTCATACAAATCGGAAAAGAAAACGCATGTTACTATCATTTGATTTTTAGCTAAGTGTTGAAACTATGTGACATGCTTTGGCCAATGCCTCGTCTTTGATTGTGTTAAAGATTAAGTAATGCAACTATAAGTCTGTCAGCGTTTTGTTAGAAAAACAGGATCGCAGAGCAATAACAATAAACAGAAATGCAAATATAATCACACATACACATTACAAGAGAGACACAGATATATCGTGGTTCACCCAACTTGGGCTACGTCCACACTAAATTTGCCAGTCCTTATTATTATTACCGTCCAGCAAGGTGAAGGGATACAACCTGCAGCACAACCGCTGCACTTCCTCTTCATTGTTTCACAGTCTCTCTACTGATCTCAGAGATCTTTACAATGCATAAAACCTAATACATCAACAACCCTAGCCGTATTACAATGTCTTTATTTTATAGGGGAAATACAATGGGAAAATACCACGGGATACCCAAAACCATGGGCCTGCAAAACAGCTGGGGTGTGTGTACAGTCCACCTACATATCATATAGAACTGGGGTACAAACACGGCTGATGCAATATCATCTATGAGACTAGAAGATCTGGCTCCACAACCAACAATCTCCCACTTGGAGACTGATCACAGCAACTCCACCGCTGCTGCACTTGCTGGACTTGGACTTGGCAAATTTCTCCTCTTCACCTTCATGCTAGAAGGCCAACTGAAACAGAGCACGAACTCAGTTTCTCTCTTGTCACTACCTTTGTGAACATGTCTACATGAATCTGTCTAGTATGTATCTTTTCCAGCTTTAACAGTTCATCTTCCAGAACAGAGCGTATGAAATGGTACTTGAGCTGTATATGTTTAGTCCTGGAATGGAATGTTGAGTTCTTTGCAAGGTGAATGGCACTCTGGCTGTCACTATACAATCTTCTATCCGTCTACTTCTTACCCACTTCCTCCATAAACCTCTGCAACCAAATCATCTCTTTACTAGCCTCTGTAATGGCAACATACTCTGCTTCCGTTGTTGAAAGTGCAACAACCTTCTGTAGTTTTGAAATCCAGCTTATTGTTGTTCCACCTACAGTAAACACATACCTTGTGGTGCTCCTCCTGCTATCCTTGTCACCTGCCATATCTGCATCAACATATCCCTATAGAACAGTGTCTGAACCTCCAAAACATAATGCCTCAGTGGTAGTACCTCTCAAATACCTGAGAATCCACTATACTACCTTCCAATGTTCTTTACCTGGATTGTTCATATATCTGCTCACAACTCCCACTGCATGTGTAATATCTGGTCTTGTGCACACCATGGCATACATCAAGCTACCAACTGCTGATTGATAGGGAATCTTGGACATGTAATCTGTCTCTTCTTGTGTCTTGAGACATATTTCCTTACTTAGACTGAAATGGTTAGCCAAAGGTGTACTTACAGGTTTTGCATTCTGCATTCTGAACCTCTCCAACACCTTTTGTATGTACTCACTTTGAGACAATGTCAATTTGTGATTTTTCCTATCTCTTGTTATTCTCATACCAAGGATTTGCTTTGCAGCACCCAAATCCTTCATCGCAAATGAATTAGCTAGATTCCTTTTGAGTACATTTATATCCTGCATGTCAGACCCTGCAACAAGCATGTCATCCACATACAATAACAAGATAATATATCTTCCATTGTCTAGCTTCTTGAAATAAACACAGTGGTCAGAATGACATCTACTATAACCTTGTTCTGTCATAAACCTGTCAAACTTTAGATACCACTGCCTTGGAGCTTGCTTCAATCCATACAAGCTCTTTTTCAACCTGCATACCAGATCCTCCTTACCTTTGACCTCATACCCTTGTGGCTGCTGCATATATATTTCTTCCTCCAAATCCCCATGGAGGAAGGCTGTTTTTACATCTAACTGTTCAAGATGCAAATCTTCTACCGCCAGTAGACTTAAGATAGTCCTAATTGAAGTCATCTTAACAAAAGGAGAAAATATTTCATCAAAATCTATACCTTTCTTCTGTGCAAACCCCTTTACAACAAGTCTGGCCTTGTACCGCTTCTTACCTCCTTCTTCTTCCTTCAACCTGTAGATCCATTTGTTTTGCAATGCTCTTTTACCAGCAGGCAATTGAACCAAATCCCAAGTCTGGTTTCCTACCAATGAGTCCATCTCCTCATTCATGTCTTGCTCCCACTTCTTTCTAGTTTCCACCTCTTCTTCATAACATTCTGGTTCACCAGAATCAGTCATCAATAAATAATACATTGAAGGAGAGTATCGTTCAGGGAGTCTACTTAACCTGGTAGATCTTCTTACTGTTGCAGGAGTTTTAGGCACTTGCTGCTGCTCTTGATTTTCTGGCACCTTCGGAACTTCATTTTCTTTAATTTCATCAAGCACTATGTACTCTGTGTTTTCCTTTTCCTGTTTCTTTCCTTGCAACTGATCTTTATACATGACCTTTTCATTGAATATCACATCTCTACTCCTGATGATTTTGTTATTTTTATAATCCCATAATTGATAACCAAATTCATCAACCCCATATCCAATAAAGGTACATTTCTTGGATTTAGCTTCAAGCTTTGTTCTATTTTCTTTATCAATATGGACAAATGCTTCACAACCAAACGTTCTCAGAAATGAGTAGTTTACATTTTTATCTGTCCATGCTTCCTCTGGAATACCACCATCCAAAGCACTTGAAGGTCCTCTGTTTATTAAATAAATAGCAGTATTTACAGCATCCGCCCAAAACTATAAGGGAAACCCTGCATGCAGTCTCATACACCTTGCACGCTCCATGATCGTTCTGTTCATCCTTTCTAACACACCATTTTCCTGTGGTGTTCCCGGGACTGTCTTCTCTCTACGAATCCCATGATATGAACAACAACTATCAAACTCCTTGCCGCAGTACTCACCTCCATTATCAGATCTGAGACACTTCAATCTTTTTCCTGTCTCATTCTCAACCAAAGCTTTCCACTTCTTAAAAGTAGCAAACATATCAGATTTCTGTCTAATGCAATAAACCCAAGTTTTTCTAGTTGCATCATCAATAAATGTAACATAATAATGAGAGCCACCAAGAGATTGTACCTGAGCCGGTCCCCATACATCTGTATGCACAAGCTCTAATTTTTCATTCTTCTTCTGTTTCCCAACCCTGATAAATCTGACTCTCTTTTGTTTTCCATAAACACAGTTTTCACAGAATTCCAAACTTACCTACTTCAAATCCGATAGCAACTTCCTTGAGTGGAGAATCTGCATCCCCTTCTCACTCATGTGGCCAAGCCTATGATGCCACAATGCTGTATCTGTTCCTGTGGAAGCTAAAGAGATAGAATGGTCAATATTATGAGGACATAAATACAACGTACCTACTCTGTCTCCTTTTGCTATCACCATTGATCCTTTAGTGATCTTCCACCACTTTTCTCCGAACGTAGATAGACAGTCGCCATCTCCCAACTACCCTGTTGAGATCAGATTTCTTTTCATAGCAGGAATATGCCTAACATCTTTCAACAACCAATCAGTTCCATTCTTAACTTTTATCCATACCTTACCCATTCCAACAATTTTACATGGCTCATCATCACCCAATAAAACATGTCCAAAGTCGCCAGGAACATACTCATGAAAGTATTTCCTATGGGGTGTAGCATGACATGAAGCTCCTGAATCTACTACCCAATAATCACTAGTATTATCTAATGCAAGAATCAAAGCATCTTGTAACATATCACCTGCTACATTTGCTTCCTGGGTAGTCTCCTTCTGTGCATCTCCTTTCTTCTTTAGAGATTTGCAGTCTTTCTTCAGATGTCCTTTCTTTCGACAGTTTCAGCACTCTATCTTTCCCAGTCTCGACTTGGATCTTCCCATTTTAGACTTTCCACGATTACCTTGGCTCTTTCCTCTCTCCTTTTGTCTTCCCCTGCTCTCCATGGTCAACGCATTACCTGATGTCTCACCTGTGTTTTTTCTTCGCATTTCCTCGCTAAGAATAACACCAATAACATCATCAAATTTCAAGGTGTTTGAACAAGAGACAGAGTTACTTACAGCCATGACCAAGCTATTCCAGCTTTCTGACAATGAACACAAGATTAGAAGAGCCCTACCTCATCATCAAAGTTCACACTTACAGAACTTAGCTAATTTGTAACCGTATTAAACTCATTTAAATGATCAGTAACAGATCCACCTTCAGACATCTTCATATTAAATAAACGCTTCATTAGAAATACCTTGTTGGAGGCCGAGGGTTTTTCATACAGCTTATCCAATGCTTTCATCAAACCCTCTGTTGTCGTTTCTTTTGAGATATTGAAAGCCACCGATGAAGCCAGGCTCAACCGTATTGTTCCCAGAGCCTTTCTGTCAAGAACCTTCCATTCTTCCTCCTTCATAGCCATCGGTTGCTTTGCTTTTCCTCCCAACGGTAGGAATAGATCTTTCTGGTACAGATAGTCCTCCATTTGCATCTTCCATAACCCGAAGTTTTGGCCGTTAAACTTCTCGACCTTAAACTTTCCTTCTTCTGCCATTGCTCCCACTCGAACTAGAAACCCTAGCTTCCTGCGGGTTTATCTGCCAAATAGACCTTTGGCTCTGATACCAATTGTTAGAAAAACAGGATCGCAGAACAATAACAATAAACAGAAAATGCAAATATAATCACACATACACATTACAAGAGAGACACAGATATATCGTGGTTCACCCAACTTGGGCTACGTCCACACTGAATTTGCCAGTCCTTATTATTATTACCATCCAGCAAGGTGAAGGGATACAACCTGCAGCACAACCGCTGCACTTCCTCTTCACTGTTTCACAGTCTCTCTCCTGATCTCAGAGATCTTTACAATGCATAAAACCTAATACATCAACAACCCTAGCCGTATTACAATGTATTTATTTTATAGGGGAAATACAATGGGAAAATACCATGGGATACCCAAAACCATGGGCCTGCAAAACAACTGGCGAAAATAGCCCCAAAAATTTTCTTTGGGGGCATTGCCCCCGAACCGCCATTTCTTGGGGACGCTGCCCCCGGAACCCCCAGCCAGGGGGGATGGTTCCCCCTGGAACCCCGTGGGGGGGCGATGCCCCCCCACACCCCCCCGCTAGGGTGTGTGTACAGTCCACCTACATATCATATAGAACTGGGGTACAAACACGGCTGATACAATATCATCTATGAGACTAGAAGATTTGGCTCCACAACCAACACGTTTTGGGTTATAGTTAATTTTAGATTGGATGAAATGAGGATGACTAAAGATACGTTCGGCGTCAAGTGGAATTTGTGTGTACTGTTTTAATTTTTCTCCTACAGTCATAAAAATGTCTTAACTTTGTATTGATATTTGAAATCAATGAGTTCGATCTACAGTGATGATTTATGATGTGAAAATTTACTTAATTTGTATACTGTGAGTAAAACAAGAAAATGGCAAAGAGCTTAATCAATTTAGCTCGATCCTGTAACAGCATTTCAATTGTGTGTTTGTGATTTTGTGCATGTAAAAGAAAACATTAAACCCTAACTATATAATAAAAGAATTTATTTGCTTAACTACTCTGTGTGTACAATAATAGGAACATTAGTAATAACAGTAAACTTTGAAAGTATTTAAATGTAAAATTTCAAACCCTAATTAGTAATGTGATGCTTCTTATTTGTCTAATTGTCCTATATGTACAATAATGATATTAACAACAAACTATAGTTTTATTCTGTTGAAACTAAACATTGGGAAAACAAAAATGAAAAGAATGGAATAAAACTATTGTTGTGAGTAGAATACAGTAAATATTACTAAATAATAACAGCAGATAATTTTAGCATAATATAAAAATAGTACTTCCATCACCATGGCAGTTTGCCTATCCTATCTTATCTATCTTAATCTGTTTTTGTACTGGAGTACGATGTTGTTTCTTTTTGCACGGGGAAAAATACAGAAACAATTCTATTTCAATCACTTCACAATTATACAGAATCTTTAATTTATACAGGGAACTAAAATTTACTTAGTAATTTAACAAAGAAAATTTAATAATCAGAAGAACTATAATATGCAAATAAATTACAAAAAATAAAAATGAAACAGATAAGACCATAGAACCTGTAACGTATCCAGTAAGTGGGTGGAATCTGTGTAGAAGCAAGGCACTCAAAAATACCTTCTCCACTCGGTATCAACCTCTTGAAACAAATGCCTTCTCCACTCGGCATCAAACTCTTGAACTCAATAAGAGTTTGGCAGACTCACAACATGATCAACAACAACATATGCCCTCATCAAATCTCTTGGGTGCAAACACAGCAAAACCCCAAGGTAAATTTTCTCGTCAGGAAAAGTGATGAACCTCAGTTCAATATTTGATGGCTATTATATAGACTGCCTAGGTCTTTTAGTGGTCAGTTTGGAATAAATGAGCCTAAAGCTCTAGTCCCATCTTTCAGGGAACTATGACCACATTTCAAGGGAGTTGTCCCATACCAATAGCTAGTTAGTTGCATCATGATGCTGCCACTTGTCCATTTCCTTCTACCCCAGATTCCATTCCACCTAGTGGATCAGTAACCACTCTTTCAACAGTCCTCTTAGGTGTTTGTCTCCTATTTTATTTATTAAATAATAATATATTGTGCAAATTACAGTCATCCTTGGACACCTGTCCAATATAAAATTTACAATAAAATTTATCATAATGTTTATAAACACAAAATGTTTTCCAGCTTAAAGGGTATGTTACAACCCAACATGTAGGTAACCAGAAATCAAATTGACATTTAGCTCTCTTCTCGGCTTTGTGGGCCTATCGAACCTCAGTGAAAAATGCAACCGGTTTCACACCATTCCAACTGGTGTATGGACTGGAAGCTATTTTACCGATTTAATGTGAAATTTTGTCACTGAAGATAGCCATTGAGCTACTTCCCAATACAACCTCTGAAGAAGAATGGTTTCTGTATCTAGCCAAGCTATATGAGACCCGTCGCGATGCTGCTCTGGCTAATGAAGCCCACAAGAAACGTGTCAAAGCATAGTATGACAAATCCATTCAACCTCGGACATTTAACGAAGGAGACCTTGTCCTCACATACGACCAAATGCATGACAAGTTGGGAAAAGGACAGCTAGATTCGATGTGGTACAGTCCCTATATCATAAAATGTTTGTTAACCTTAAAGCACCGTTGAGAAACAATGATAACTATTCTCGAATTGTACCTTTTGTTTATTTAAATGGTACTTGGTTTCTATAATAAAACTTCGATTGGAGTTATAGTTTGTCGATACTAAGTGTTTTGGGATCTTCTCGTTGTTGAAAAACTTGGGATAACCCTGTGTGATGTTATTTGTAAAATGTTGTGAAATATCGTTATGAGAAAACACAATTTCAATGGTTAAATTTTATAATGGAGCCGTGGGCTTGTTTTCTATGTACATGATACTTCTCTTCTCAAACATGAAATAGTATGTTAAAATATTTGTGTAGATATTCGTGTTGTTTGACTTGATACTGTGGATTAATATCATGTTTATTTGAGCTAGACTAAGTTTTAACGATTTCATCGAAGATAAGGATTCTGTAGAAATAAATGTTGAAATGTCTTTCATTTTGAGAAATCAAAATATCAAACTGATAACTTGTCAGACGAACCTGTAATGAATAATTTAAAGCCGTAGATTGAAATCGTAGAGTTATGAGCTAGGGTTTGTGAACATTGTTGTCGGTACTAACTATGCAAGGTAAAATCGTGAGTTAAAATATCTCTTGTCTTCTTATATGACAACAGGTCATAATCTTGTTGATGTTTATTTAGATAGAGATCAAACTTTTGAATAAATGAATTGTAAAAAGGGTTTTGGTTTGAATACAAAATCATTTCGTAATGTAATTGTTTTTAGCTAGAGTTTAAGTACTCTGTCGAAGATAGAAACTATAAAATGTATACTGTTCTGAGTAGTAGAGAATTCGATGAAAACAGAAAGGTCAAACCCTAAAAATGTGTTGGTTTGATTAACTACTGAAACAATAACTTACCAGCAGTAGAAAGTTCATACTATCTCTCTTAACTGTTTGAACTGTAAATTTATGAAAATAATAAAAGAAGAAATGAAAAACAGTGTAAGTGTATGTGTATTGTGAATACTGGAAAATGTAAAATGTTTGTGTATTACTTTTGTTTGCAGCATGTAAACAGTAATGATAATACTGTTTTTAATTTGATGCGATAGTATAAAATGAATTGTCTATTTTCATTTGAATATTACACAGACTAGAAGAAGGAACAAACTATAATATGTATACTTAGTGGAGAGAACAATACTTATAAATTATCAAACAATGCTATAGTTCAGAACCATTTTATACTGTAAATTTACTATTGGAAATATAGGGTAGAATAGTAAAACAAAAATTGATCACTATTCCATCTATTCGAATCAATGGCATTTGCCTATTCTCTAATCTATTTTTAATTTGTGCATCTCTACTAGAGTACGATGCTTCAAAACAGCATGGGAAAAAATATAGATATTGGTTTATCCATTCACTTCAACATCAAACTTAAACATCCAGATTTTAAGCAAAACTAGGATTAGATTCTTTTCGGAAACAGATAAACAGAAAATACTAGTTAAACAGAACATAATTAATTACTAGGAATAAGTTAGAGAATCTATAGAACCTGAGAAAAATCTGTGGGACAACAAACAACTCGGGAAGACTGTTCCACCCAACCAAACTCCTGAAAACAGTCTCATACTGTCTTAGGACCCCCGAGCCTGCTTGCTAAACCACTAGGAGGAAGAAACTTCAGGAATTAGGATTTCTTCTTGTTGTAGCAGTAATCTTCTAAATATTCAATAGGTAGCAGTCCCAAAAGACTTTCTCCTACAACTCTCTTCTCTTCAATAATATGCAAAAACTCAATTTTCAATCACCACTAACCTCCCTTATTCGAATCTCTCTTGAAATCACCTGATTTACAAGAGGAAAACATTCTGCAGAAATGTTGATTAAGGGCTGCCTGCCCAATTCGAATTTGCCTTTATAGGCTGCCTAGGCCTTTTTAGATGTTACTGGGTTATTAAATGAGTTTCCTGCTCACTCCCTCCACTTGGGGATAATTCCCTATTTAAGGGAAATTTTTCTCATAACCAACAGTTAGTGGTGTGATGTAATTGCTGCCATGTGACCCATACCTTCCAACATCTTCCATTCCTCCTAGTGGGTCAGTGAACACTCATTCAATAGTCCTCCTGAGTGTTTGTCTCCTAATTAATTTATTTAAATAATAATATTCAGTAATTACATTCATCCATGATCAAAACTGATCATAATTACAAAAATTGTAATTAAATTTAACATAAAGTATTTTTGCAAATAAATAATAATGTTCAGAAATTTGGGTAGGTGACATACACCACCCCTTAAGTCTCAACATCGTCCTCGATGTTGGCTAGTCACTCCTTGAGTGTTCCTGAAATAGAGTTGGGTATGTTGCCTGCATACTACTCTCCAACTCCCAAGTTGCCTCTTCTGGTCTAAGTTGCTTCCATTGCACCTTGACTTTCCTAATGCTGCGATTCCGGAGAATAGTTTCCCTCCTTCCGAGGATACAATCCGGTTCCACTGGAAAATCTTCATCTTGTCCCACCTATACATCATTCCAGTTTACAACATGAGTAGTATCGTGCACATATTTCTTTAAAAATGATATATGAAAAACATTATGTATTTCAAGTTAGGTGGTAAGGCCAGTTGGTATGCCACTGCTCCAACCTTAGATAATATTTCAAAAGGACCACAATACCTCGGTGCCAACTTGGCACAGCTCCCCAGTTTCAGTGAACTCTTTTTCGGTCTTACCTTGAAAAACACATGTTCACCCACCTGGAACTCTTTATGAGTTCTTTTTGAATCTGCTTGACTTTTCTTCCTATCTTGGGAAGCTTTTAAATGTCCTTGCACCTATTTCACAATTAGTTCTAATTCTTGCAATAATTCAGGCCCTAAAACAACTCTATTGACTGGATCATTCCACGAAACAGGGGTATTACATTTTCTACCATAAAGAATTTCAAAAGGACTAAGTCTAGCTGAAGCATGATAATGATTATTATAAGCAAATTCTGTTAAGTGCAGGTAATCTTGCCACTTACCTGGTTGATCCTTAACATACATTCTTAATAAATATTCTAACACTTGATTTACCCTTTCTATCTTCCCATCGGGTTGAGGGTGAAAAGCTATACTGAAATTTAAAGTTGTGTTCAATCCCTTAAACAGTGACCTCCAAAAGTTTCTTGTAAACTTTGAGTCACGATCTGAAATTATTACCTTTGGTATTCCATGCAGTCTAAAAATCTGTTTCATAAAAATCTCTGCAATGTCTAGTGCTTTATGTGTGGTCTTCATTGGTATGAAATGTGCTGCCTTGTTGAGTTTGTCCACCACCACCATGATGGAATCCTGTTGTTTCTGATTTTTAGGCAATCTAGTAATGAACTCTATGCTGATCACTTCCCATTTCCAGCTTGGTATTGGTAATGGTTGCAACAATCCAGCAGGATGTTGATGTTCAACCTTCACTTTTTGATAGTCCAAGCATTTTGCAATGTATTCTGCTACTTCATCTTTAATTCTGGGCCAATAGTATTCTTTTCTTAGCATAGTGATGGTCTTTTGATATCCTGGATGACCAGAATAGTGACTTTTATGCATCTCATTTAATATCAGAAATTTTATTTCTAGTATATTTGGTACATACAATCTGTTTTTATACAGTAAGAGACCATTTTCCTTAATTCTATAATCTGCCATACAATTTTCAAAACTGTTATTGGCTGTCCTTTCCTTCATTTTTCTATATTCTTCATCTGTTTCACCTTTTTCCAGAATCCGATCTTCCAAATCAGTTGAATAATTACTAATTGCTGAAATGAAATTTAGTTTTGCCTTGCGACTCAAGGCATCTGCAACTTTGTTCTCCTTTCCTTTGATATGCTGAATTTCGAAATCATACTCACTTAAGAATGTCAACCATCTAGCTTGTCTAGCGTTCAAGTTTGTATGATCCAATAAATATTTTAGACCCATGTTATCTGTTAATAATGTAAACTTTATGCCAATAAGGTGATGACGCCACATTTTTAAGGCATGAATAACTGCTAATAACACTAAATCATATGTAGAGTAATTCTTTTCATGTACTTTCAGCTTTCTAGATTCATATGCTATCGCATGCCCTCCTGTGTCAAGACTCCATCGAGTCCATTATTTCATGCGTCTGTACAAACTACAAAATCCCTGTTGGGGTCAGCTATCTTCAAGATAAGTGTTGTCGTCAATAGTTCCTCTAATTTCTTAAAACTCTCAGCACAATTCTGATCCCAAACAAATTTCTTCCCTTTCTTCTGCAAGGAAGTTATGGGGTTGGCAATTTTTGAGAAATTCTCTATAAAATTTCTATAATCACCCGTAATGCCCATAAATGATCTCACATCCGACACATCTTTTGGAACCGTCCAGCCATTAATGGCCCTTATTTTGTCGAGGTCAACCGAGATTCCCTCCACTGAAATTATATGTCCTAGATACTGAATTTTGTCTTTGTGAAAGTCACATTTACTAAATTTGGCATACAATTGATGATCTCTTAATGCTTGTAAGATAATCTGTAAATGTTCATCATGCTCTTCTTTGCTTTTTGAGTACACTAAAATATCGTTTATAAACACAACAACAGACTTGTCTAAGTACTTATGCAAAATATTATTCATCAAACACATAAATACAGCCGGAGCATTAGTTAAGCCAAATGGCATGACTACGAACTCATAATGCCCATACTGAGTTCGGAAAGCTGTTTTGAAAATATCTTCATCTTTAACCCTTACTTGATGATACCCTGATCTTAGATCAATCTTCGAAAATACAGTTGCTCCTCGCAGCTGATCAAATAGATCATCTATGCGGGGCAACGGGTATATATTCTTGATCATCATCTTATTAAGCTGGCGATAATCTATGCACAGTCTTAATGTTCCATCTTTCTTCTTAACGAAGATGACAGGTGCTCCCCAAGGAGACACACTTGGTCTAATATACTTCTTGTCAATAAGTTCCTTCAACTGAGATTTTAATTCGTTTAACTCCAATATATTCATTCGGTACGGAGCTTTTGAATTTGGTACTGCTCCTGGTATTAACTCTATGGTAAAATCTAAATCTCTTTTGGGTGGTAATCCTAGAATATCCTCAGGAAATACATCTTTAAAATCCTTTAGGACAGGTATGTCTTCTAATTTCAGTTTGTCCTCTTTACCTATAACCTCATCATTTATCACGTTTACTGCAAACATTTGGCATTCCTTCCTAACTACTCTCTTAACTTGCATGGATGAAATTTGTCTAAGGGTTACCTTCCTTGGAATGCCTTTTATTTCTACAATTTTCCCTTCATCATTTAAGCATGTAAAAAATTTTCCATGACAGTCTAGGATGACATGATGGGCTTCCAACTAGTCCATCCCAGTTATAATATCATACGAACCTAAAGGTAAGATATTCAACTTGATTTGTGTTTGCAAATGATTCATGGATAAAACACAGTTCTCTATAAAATCTGAAACTTTCCTCTTTGTTCCAGTTGCTAGTCTAACTAGCCATGATTTACTAAACTTTTTCAGTTTTCAATTTAAGACTTTCCATAACATTGGGTGATATATAACTTAAACTAGCACCTGAGTCAATTAAAACAGTAACAGGATGTTCATGTATCATACCTTCAATCTCTACCATGGATATTTGATGATTTGCTTGCCTATTGTCAAGTGATGCATTAATTCCTGGCATCTCCCTTGCTACATCTCCAACAATAGGTTCAATCTGAATAGAGTTGATGTTGTTTGTCTTCTGCTTTCGTAAGGGACATGTTGATGCATAATGAGGGCCTTGACATTCAAAAAATTTAATATGTGTCTTTGGCTCACTGGTCTTGGCAGTATTAGATGCATTTTTCAGTGCTGTAGAATTCTACTGTGAATTATTTCTGGAATTATTTCCTTGGGAATTTCAATTCTGAAAATTCTTCCCTTGGAATCCGGAATTCCCACTGAATCTGAAATTTTTCTTCTTATGTTCAAAATTGTTGGGCTTATGATTTTTCCAATTAGACATACCCTCTCTCTTCCGATTTGTATCATAACAGAAGACTACCTTCCTCATAGCCTCCTCTAATGTTTTAGGGATGCCATACTCAATTCTGTCTTTAATGCTAAAAGGTAAACAACTTAAGTACCTTTGAATTTTTTGTTTTTCTTCTATGAAGTAGGGTACATATATCAGTAAGTTCAGAAACTTACTGTTCAATTCCTTCATGTTCATACCTCCCAACTTCAAATTGTAGAACTCTTTAGACTTTTATTCGTAGTACTGTTCAGATAGATACTTTTTTTTGAAATATCATTTGAAAGCACTCCAGTTTACATCTTTATCCTTAATTCCCTTTACCCTTTTGACATCTTGCCACCAGATATCTGCTTTTCCAGTTAAGTTATATATGGCCATTTTTGCTTTTAAGAACTCTGAATAGTTGTAGATGTGGAAATATTTCTTCATCCCTAACATCCAAGCTTCAGCTGTCTCACCTTTTTCAGTTTCTCCATTGAAAGTTGGAGGTCTTATCTTCTTGAATTCTCCAGAAATCTGCTCATATTCCTTATGATTTTTCTTTCTTGGTTTGGAATCTTCTCCACTGCTGTCACTGGTGTAATTACGTTTCTTTTTGTGTTTTGCAATAGCATCTCCGGATGAGGTTGAGCTATCTTTTACTTCATTGAATTTGATATTCTGATTTTTATCAGCGTGAGTCATGTCCTCAACTTTGGAAATGTCCTCATTGTTTTTCTCTTGTTCCTCTGTTTGGCTGTGTTCAAACAACACTTGATTCAGTTGTTCTTGTGCTTGCAGGATCCTTTCATTATCTAGTTTCACAGATCTTATTTATGCTTTTAAATCTTGAAAGGCATGTAACAGTTCCGTCGAACTGTTATTTATTTCCCCGTGACCTTCCTCCACATAGTGCTGTCCCGAATTGTGATTGTTTGGCTGAAATCTGTCACTTAAATGTTCAGCTGAGTTCTCCATACTTGTAACTGAAAATAATTTCTGAAGATAACATAATAATTAAATTTTTAAGTTAGCAAAATTTTCTGCGATATGAAAATTTTCTGTTGCGTGATTTGGACCTCATTCAGGCCTAGTGTTTGAATCTGTGCTCTGATACCACATGTAACATCTTGAAATTTCATAAAAATTTAAAACTTTTGATAACAACATAAATTTGATAATAATAGTTGCGGAAATAAATTTTTTGAGATTGATAACAACATTAATTAAGATAATGATAATTGTGAAATAAATGTTATGATTATAACACCATTAGTTGTACAGTTGTTGTCCTGAGCATGCTTAATTTTTGTATTAACAGCATAATGATAATGACAGCTTGAACGTGTAATTAATAAACATGAATATAATAATAATGTATGAAAAGATCGTAGTTAGATGCGACACTATTTTCTTTTGCAAAGTTGCTGACAGTTTGATTTTTAATGAAAGGGTGTCCTACGAGGTACCCTGGAGCTTACTTATCTATAACACTAAAGCATTTTGAATGTCCTATGTGTAGACGACAGGTAAGAGATTTCATGGTTGCGTAAAAAAAAACAAATTCCGTGTAATTTAAATTTCAAAAGTCGTAAATAAATAAAATGTTATAAATGCTAATGCGATCCACTGAAAGCAAGCAGGTATGGTTTCCATTGTAATAGTTACTGTTTCAAATGTCATTTCACGATATCATAGTGTTTAGAACAGTACCGTCTAAGTTCGTCGTTATGCTTTCATCAAGGTTTATAGTGAGAAGATAAAACAAGCATACATAATCTTTGGTTAACTTTGTGTTAAGTCTAGTGTGTAAGGACTACATCCATTATGATTTAGTAATATTAAACTATGCATGATAGTATATATTTATTGATTGGCACCAAAGAAACTATGTCAAAATATGACCATAGTTATCCTATTGTTTAAATATCTAAGTTCTAACAATTGTATTCAATTCTACAAAAAAAACCCAATGGACTATATCCCCTTTGATATAATGTTCTAAACTATATTATGAACTCGATGTTTTCGACATAAAACTTGGATGATAAAAAAAATATGTATAAACCTTGAAGGGCCTTCCTATGTCATTCCATGACTCTAGGATATGATTTAAATTAGGACTATAAAGCAATGGATTGATAAAATTAATACGATGGTCGTCGTGGTAGTAACCTAGTTTCCATACAAATTAGAATATTTGATTTGATACCAAGCTAAAGTTGCAATGTCATAAATTATGGTTGAAAAGTAACATTGGAATTATAAACGCTGACATGCAATAACTACAAGCAGGTTGACAGTACTGGTTCATTACTGTGATACGATCGTCGAGCTGCAAAGAAGATTACCCTATGGATTTGCATTGAAAGCTTGAAATGAAAGGAAGGTGATAAGGCTTGTTGTTGATCCACGTATGTCATACCATTGTAATGGTGGACGTTGAAACCGCCGTGTCATTGTTTTGAGTGAGCCTCCCTCCGAGTTGGACGTTCAGAAAACTATCCAACGTAATCCACTGTGGCATTCCATAAGCATGAAGTGATAGTGCATTGAATGCAGGAGTTTGGTCGACCCAATGCAATATGCGTTGGCATAAACCTGATCGTTGATCATCGCTGATATGGATCGTCGGATCAAACCCTAATAATGGATTGAAGTTTTGGTTTATGAGATGGTAGTTGAGGGTTATCGTTCCCATTGTTCTCGGCCTGTGGCCGACAGGCTGCCAAAATTTTAGCTTAACTTGGTATGAAGTTCGACCTCGAGACATCTGGGCTTGAGAGGGTTATAGTTACTCTCCCTTATGCAACAGCGTCATTTGATAGACTGTGTAATTAGTTTTTCTACTATCAAGGTTGAAGTTCTAGAACTCGTCGATCTAAAATGAGTTGAAGTTTTTACCCTAGTGTAACTGGACCGAGGGTTTTCTTGTAACGTTTCCAGTGTGGAGTCTTTTAAAGAATCTGACGAAGGTGAAAAACTTGGGTAGTTTTCGCAACAAGGTAATGTTGCTTTGACAAACATCCTTCTCTGTAATGATTAGAAGTTTTTCTATTCTCATTTTGAAAGGATATCAATCTTCTAGGTTTTTAACCTTCATTTTAAATGTTAGTTGCAGGTTAAGAAGTGTGTTCCGGGTGATGGTTTGGTAGCATATGGCAAGATTTATAATTGGTAAGCTTCGGGTCTTCTCATAAACCCTCGTAGGTGCTCTGTAAGGTTGATGGGGTTTAAAGAATGGAGTTGCAGGTCCTGCCATGGCTCGTTACTGTTTGATGTTTGTTAACCTTAAAGCACCGTTGAGAAACAATGATAGTTGTTCTTGAATTGTACCTTTCGTTTATTTAAATGGTACTTGGTTTCTGTAATAAAATGTCGATTGGAGTTATAGTTTGTCGATACTAAGTGTTTTGGGCTCTTCTCGTTGTTGAAAAACTTGGGATAACCCTGTGTGATGTTATTTGTAAAATGTTGTGAAATATCGTTGTGAGAAAACACGATTTCAATGGTTAAATTTTATAATGGAGTCATGGGCTCATTTTCTGTGTACATGATACTTCTCTTCTCATACATGAAATAGTATGCTAAAATATTTGTGTAGATATTCGTGTTGTTTGACTTGATACTGTGGATTGATATCGTGTTTCTTTGAGCTAGACTAAGTTTTAATGATTTCATCGATGATAAGGATTCTGTAGAAATAAGTGTTGAAATGTCTTTCATTTTGAGAAATCAAAATATCAAACTGATAACTTGTCAGACGGACCTGTAATGAATAATTTAAAGCCGTAGATTGAAATCATAGAGTTATGAGCTAGGGTTTGTGGACATTGTTGTAGGTACTAACTATGTAAGGTAAAATCGTGAATTAAAATATCTCTTGTCTTCCTATATTACAATAGGTCATAATCTTGTTGATGTTTATTTAAATAGAGATCAAACTTTTGAATAAACGAATTGTAAAAAGGGTTTTGGTTTGAATACAAAATCATTTCGTAATGTAATTGTTTTTAGATAGAGTTTAAGTACTCTGTTGAAGATAGAAACTATAAAATGTATATTGTTCTGAGTAGTAGAGAATTCGATGAAAACAGAAAGGTCAAACCCTAAAAATGTGTTGGTTTGATTAACTACTGAAACAATAACTTACCAGCAGTAGAAAGTTCATACTATCTCTCTTAACTGTTTGAACTGTAAATTTATGAAAATAATAAAATAAGAAATGAAAAATAGTGTAAGTGTATGTGTATTGTGAAGACTGAAAAATGTAAAATGTCTATGTATTACTTTTGTTTGCAGCATGTAAAGAGTAATGATAATATTGTTTTTAATTTGATGCGATAGTATGAAATGAATTGTCTATTTTCATTTGAATACTACACCGACTAGAAGAAGGAACAAACTATAATATGTATACTCAGTGAAGAGAACAATACTTGTAAATTATGAAACAATGCTATAGTTCAGAACCATTTTATACTGTAAATTTACTATTGGAAATATAGGGCAGAATAGTAAAACAAAAATCGATCACTATTCCATTTATTCGAATCAATGGCATTTGCCTATTCTCTAATCTATTTTTAATTTGCGTATCTCTACTAGAGTACGATGCTTCAAAACAACATGGGGAAAAATAGAGATATTGGTTTATCCATTCACTTCAACATCAAACGTAAACATGCAGATTTTAAGCAAAACTAGGATTAGATTCTTTTCAGAAATGGATAAACAGAAAATACTAGTTAAACATAACATAATTAATTACTAGGAATAAGTTAGAGAATTTGTAGAACCTGAGAAAAATATGTGGGACAACAAACAACTCAGGAAGACTGTTCCACCCAACCAAACTCCTAAAAGCAGTCTAATACTATCTTAGGACCCCCGAGCCTGTTCACTAAACCACTAGGAGGAAGAAACTTCAGGAATTAGGATTTCTTCTTGTTGTAGCAGTAATCTTCTAAATCTTCAATAGGTAGCAATCCCAAAAGACTTGCTCCTACAACTCTGTTCTCTTCAATAATATGCAAAAACTTAGTTTTCAATCACCACTAACCTCCCTTATTCGAATCTCTCTTGAAATCACCTAATTTACAAGAGGAAAACATTCTGCAGAAATGTTGATTAAGGGCTTTCTACCCAATTCGAATTTGCCTTTATAGGCTGCCTAGGCCTTTTTAGATGTTACTGTATCATTAAATGAGCTGCGTGCTCACTCCCCCCACCTGGGGGATAATTCCCTATTTAAGGGGAAGTTGTCCCATAACCAACAGTTAGTGGTGTGATGTAACTACTGCCATGTGTCCCATACCTTCCAAGAGCTTCCATTCCTCCTAGTGGGTCAGTGAACACTCATTCAACAGTCCTCCTGAGTGTTTGTCTCCTAATTAATTTATTTAAATAATAATATTCAGTAATTACATTCATCCATGATCAAAACTGATCATAATTACAAAACTTGTAATTAAATTTAACATAAAGTATTTTTGCAAATAAATAATAATGTTCAGAACTTTGGGTAGGTGACATGGAGCTCATGACAAAGCTTACAATCCTAGGTTTTCATTGGTTTTTTGAGTTAGAAGAGTGGCCAAGTATGGAAACACTGACATTTTTGGAGGGGTTGGGGGAAGAGGGGTGTGTGAAGCTGAATATCATATGGGGGTTGGAGCACACGACAAATCTCTAGAGGAATTGTGAGCAAGCGAATGTGTGAAGCTGAAGAGCGTACATGGGTTGGTGAAAGGGACAAAGCTTCAAGACCTAAGTGTTAGTGGTTGGTCATTGGAGCTATTGTGGGAAGAGGGATGTGAGAAGCTAAAGAGCATCCCGCAGTTGGACCAATGGACATAACTTAAACAACTAAGATTTTTTGAGTGGTCTAAGGTAGAAGAGTTGCCAAAGTATGGAAACATTGGTGTCTTGGATGTGTTGTGGGCAGAGGGATGCATGAAGCTAAAGGGCAGATGGTGTTCAGTGCACTTGACAAAAGCTTCGGACGCTAATTGTTGGTTGATGCTTTGAGTTAGAAGGTGTTGAACATGCAAGTATGTAGTTGAAAAAATTTGAGGTTTCTAGATGTCCCAAATTACAATGTCCAATGTCCAGTGTGGGAGTTGTGGACCAACGATGTAGATGATCAATGAATGTGAATATGTCCTCATAGGGCATATGTTGTGAATATTTTGGGACCTCCTTCAACCTTCAATAAGATTAGATCTCTATAAAGTTTAGAATATTGGGTTTGGAAAAAACATGGACAATTTGAGTGGATCTAATGGTTAAGAATATGTATTTTCTCCTAATAAATCTTTAACAATCTATAATCCATTATCAAGAACAAGGATAATTTTAATATCATCAAACAATAGTTAGAAGTGCTCATATATAGATTATTTTCTAATTTGATCGATTGATTACAAGGATGAACATTTGATTGCTATTTTTTTTCTTTTTCATTGTCATTTTCAATTATTTTTTCACTTTCTTATGCATAAGTATTTAAAGAGGAGAGGGGCATCATCTAAGTTTTTTATACAAGAACTTCAATCACAATGAAATAATGATATCAACTTGTATTATGAGTATTGTTGCTAAATTTTTATTTTTTTATCTATTTGTTAGAGAAACATTACCTTCATTATCTAAATGGTCGATTCTTCTTTTTAATTTGTTTAAAAGAAAATGAAATAATAATATTTTATGACTAAAAATTTAATTAACTAACAATTTTAGTTTTTTAAATATTTAATAAAATAGGAAGAAAGAGATTGTTTTTTGTTATTTCTTAATCAAAATGAAAATAGTATTTGTATTTTACTAATTATAAATTTGTAGATTTTGGTAATTTTAATAATTTAAATCATTTATTTTAAAATTGAAAAATTAAATAACTATTTAAATATTTAATAGAATATGAAGAAAGAAATTATTTTTTTTTATTTTTTTTAATAAAATAGAAAGAATATTAAATTATTGTTAACTATTTGTAAAAAACATTAATATAATCTTTGTATTTTACTAATTATAAATTTATAGATTTTCCCAATCATTTAATGTTAATTTTCATAATTTAAATAGTACTATTCTAATATAAATATAGATATCAATGACAACAAATTTCGCTTCTTGAGAAACTATTGCATAAATCTTTATATGCAATGTGTACTTTTCAATGGATATTATTGGGATTCCTTTTCTCTAAAAAACCTAAATGCTTGTTCATATTTTTGTAATAGTGTTATATTTTACTACTTTTTTAGTTCAATGCTCTTCAATTGCCTTGTTGGCAATGGCTTTTCAAGCTAAGCTCATAATGGATTATCCCAAGCAGTAGTGATATAAATATTAATCTCAGCTGATTTGTAAACTTTGTACTCTATTTTACATTCATAAAAACAAAGCAGCCAAGCAAAGCGACCTCTCCTCATCTACCTCCACGTTGAATAAATACAACCTTTATATTGAGAGCTACGACCACTCCTATTGTGTTGTAAGTTTGCATTTTATTGTGCTTTGTTGTGAACTATCTATATTGTCAGAAGATGTGTGAATCCTTGATGCGGTGAGATTCATTGATAACCAATTACTTTCCTTGGTTTATTAGTGATTTTCAGAATATTAATTCATATAGTGACAAGTCTGTTCGCCTTTACATGGTTGAGAAGCATGTAAAGTTTTTATTGTGGACTTGAAATCCTCAATGAGAAACAAGAAACATATATGGGTTTCCCACTGTATCTTCCATTCTTGAAGTAAGCATAATGAAGATTCACCACTCCTATTGCATTGTAAGTCTGCAATTTTATTGTGCTTTGTTGTGAACTATCTATATTGTCAGAAGACGTGTGAATCCTTGATGCGGTGAAAGTCATTGATAACCAGTTACTTTCCTTGGTTTATTGGTAATTTTCAGAAGACTAGTTCATGTAGTGACAGGTCTGTTCGCCTTTACATGGTTGAGAAGGATGTAAAGTTTTTATTGTGGACTTGAAATCCTCAATGAGAAGAAAGAAACATATTTGGGTTTCCCACTGTATCTTCCATTCTTGAAGCAAGCATAACGAAGATTCATTTACAACTTAGATTGTGGCACTATCAAGAGTTGGTCCATGAAAAAGTTCTATACCTATACTTGTATATGGAGATTCCTAAATTTATTGCTACAACACATGGCATGAAAGCAAACTTTTGTTCACAACTAGTTTGTGCAGTTTAGGAGCTATTATAATCATTGTTTTCATTGATATTATTGCAGATATATTTTTTCAAATTGCTTATATATTCCAGATATAGTAATAATCTATAGTGTTGATATTACTACTACAGAGATTGTGAGAACAACATCCGGCAATGTACAGAGGGTACAACTATGGAGAATTCACCCACCTTTTCTTTACCCGGTGATTGAAGGGAAAGACTGTGTTGGACCATTTCAAGATACGTCACAATGAATAGTGTTATCTAACTCTCTCTACTTGTGCTTTTAGCATCGATACATATACCTTTTAGTATTAAAGTGGGATATGAGACTATTAATTCTCAATATTCAGAATGAGTATTAGTGGGTTGTGAGACTGTTAATTCTCAATATTCAGAATGTAGCATTTTGAAACAAACAATTTATGTAGTTTGTAGAATTTTTCTTTCATATTAATTAAATCTAGAATTTGCCTTTCATATTAATTAAATCTTTGAACAATTTATGAAGTGTATAGAATCTTCCTAGACAGATTTTCATTGAGGCTTTTGGTTTAATTAACTTTCATGTTTTCATAAGGTGAATTAGCATATGTTAATTCTTTATTAATTACAGGAAGTGTTTTGATAGAGTGAATTAGCTTACTTTAAAATAATTACAAGAATTTTTATAAGAATTAAACTACATGTTTTAAGTATCTTTTTTATATTAAACCTCTATCTTAAGTTTAATACTTTACTAGTTTATTTTTATGTTATTATAAATATTTTTATTTTCATGTTTGAGTAGATTTAATGACAAACCTCTATATCAAGTTTAATACTTTACAAGTTTATTTTAAATGTTATTAAAAATATCTTTATTTTCATGTTTGAGTAGATTTAATGACAAACCTCTATAATAAGTTTAATGTTAAGATTGTTATAAATAAATTTATAACATAGTACAATTAATGGTTGTTAGAAACGGGTGACAACCGGCTATGACGGTAACTATGTAACTGACTAACTAAATATGCAGTTATTAGTAACCGTGTAAGAAATGTATATGTTTCTTGTATTCTCGTAAGAGAAGATATTGGAGAGTTGAGAGTTGTTGTATTCTTCAATTGTTGAATAATAAGAAGACCGATACCATTGCTCCGTGGATGTTTCCCTAAGAAGAGAGGGTTTTACCACGTAAATCTCTGCGTATATATCATGTGTGTGTATTTATTTCCTTTCTTGTTTTATTTGCTTCCGCTGCATATTGTGTTTTGTGGCTGTTAGATCCAACAAGTGGTATCAGAGCTTGGTAGAAAGCCACAGAGAACGAGAAAGCCAAATGATCATTGTTCGTTTTACGGGTCAAAAGTTACCGGAGGAGAGAAGCCTAAATCCTGAGGAGAAGGGGCGGTAATCTTCAACTACCGTGGGTCCATTGCTTAGCCAGGCGCGGTAGTATTGAGGCACACTTATGAAACTCAAATTTTGGAAATTACCGCGGCACATTACCATCTTTCTGTTTGAGGTAAAGCGTGAAAGTTTTCTTTTGGGTTAAATCATGATCGGTAAAGTATTCATTTGAGGTTTCTTCAAATTGAATAAAGGTATTTAATGAGTGGATGCACAAATATGGTTTGAGTTTTATATATATTTAAAAAGGTGAATATATATTGGAGCCATGATTATAAAAAGGGAGTTATAAGGGATGGTTTATTAAAAAGTTTTTAGCTATAAGGTTTCAAGGTGGGAGGTATAAGGTATTTTTTGATTGTTTAAAAAAAATAAAAATAAAACCTTTAGTCCATTGTTTTTTGGAATTTTAAAATTATAAAACCTTTATTCCATTATTTTAAAAAAGAGGTTTCCCTTATCAAGTTTTTTGACCTGGTGTTTTTCTTGAGAAAATGGCAAAAACGCAGAGTGTTAAGTTTGAAATTGAGAAGTTCAATGGGAGCAATAATTTTGACTTGTGGAAGGTCAAGATGCGGGATATGGTTGTGCAGCAAGGAGTGGCGAAGGCACTGGCAAGAAAAATAAAGAAACCCACAGATATTTCAGATGGAGACTGGAGCGAGATGGATGAAAGAGCTCTCAGTGCTATTCATCTGTGCTTGGCCGACGATGTTTTATTTAACATCGTGTCAGAAACTACAACAGCAGGTCTCTGGACAAAGTTGGAAAGTTTGTACATGACTAAATCCTTGACGAATAAAATCCTCTTGAAGCGGCAGTTGTTTACCTTGCGTATGAAAGAAGGTACAAAGATTTCTGAACACTTGAATGCGTTCAATACTCTTATTTGTCAGTTGACTAGTATGGAAGATATTATTAAATCTGAAGACAAGGCGATTTTACTGTTGTGCTCTCCGCTTGAGTCGTGGGCACATTTTGTAACCTCTATCAGTTTTAGTTCTACTGAGTCTATTACCTTCGATGAAGTTGTGGGAGCCTTACTTTCTGAGGAAACTCGAAAGAAATCTAGTCTTGAAACCTCGACATCAGAAGTAATGGTGGCCAGAGGAAGAACCAGTGAAAGAGGACAACATTCAAAGGGTACATCAAGGTCAAAGTCGAAGGGTAAAAAGAGTAAATTGAAGTGCTGGTACTGCAATAAAGCAGGACATCTGAAGAAAGATTGTTGGAAACGCAAGCGAGCTTCTGAGGAGGAGGACTCTACAAAGCAGGCGAACATAGCCGAGAATGATTCAGATATGATCGATGAGGTATTATCTAAATCTACTGTTTCACAATACCATTCTGACTGGTTAATTGATTCTGGAGCATCTCACCACATGTGTCTTCATAGAAATTGGTATTCGTCATACTAATTTATAGATGACGGGGTAGTTTATATGGGAAATAATGTTACATGTAAAACTGTTGGGGTAGGGAGTATCAGAATTAAAATGTATGATGGGACTGTTAGGACTCTAACAGATGTGAGACATGTACCTGAACTAAGGAAGAACTTGATATCAATGGGAGTTCTTGATGATGCTGGTTACAAGTTTACAGTTCAAGGTGGAGTTATGAAGGTATCGAAAGGTATCTTGGTTGTTATGAAAGCAAACAGAGTTGGGAACCTGTATAGACTTGAAGGGAGGACGGAAGTTGATCACGCAATAGTAGCATCAGTTGGTGCAACAGCAAACATCACTCGTCTATGGCATCAATGGTTAGGTCATATCAGTGAAAGAGGTATGAAGGTACTTGCTGATCGAAAGTTGCTTCCTAGTTTAAAATCTGTAGATTTGAAGTTTTGTGAGCACTGTATTTATGGTAAACAGGCTAGACAAAAACTTAAATCTGGAAAACACACTAGTAAAGGTATCCTAGACTACATACATTCTGATCTTTGGGGTCCATATCCAAAAATTTCTTATGGGGGATCGTCATATTTCGTCAGTTTTATAGATGATTACTCGAGGAAAGTTTGGATCTATTTATTAAAGAGAAAAGCTGATGTTTTTGATATATTTAAGCAGTTTAGAGCTTTGGTTGAGAAGAGCACTGGCAGGTTCATTAAATGTCTTAGAACAGATAATGGAACCGAATTTACTTCAAAGGAGTTTGATAATTATTGCAAGCAGGATGGGATTGAGAGGCATAAGACCACTGTTTACACTCCGCAGCAGAACGGCATTGCTGAACGCATGAACAGGACTCTTCTTGAAAGAGCAAGGAGTATGCTCAGTAATGCAAAGCTGCAACAGGAATTGTGGGGAGAGGCATTGCTTACAGCTTGTTACCTGGTCAATCGATTACCATCAACAGCAATTGACTGCAAAATTCCAGAAGAGGTATGGACAGGTCAATCATGTGATTATTCTAATCTTAGAGTATTTGGTTGTGAAGCCTGTGCACTTATTCTGAAAAATCAGCATTCCAAACTAGATCCTAAGTCAAGAAAATTGATCTTTGTTGGATATGGTGATGGTGTTAAGGGATATAGGTTGTGGAATCCTACTGTCCACAAAATCATCATAAACAAAGATGTAAAATTTGATGAACTTTCTCTGACAAATTTAGATGTAAGTAATGATTTGAAACGGGCTAATGTACCACAGTTTCAGCAAATTCAGTTTGATACACAGTCATCTGCGAGGGGGACTCATGAGGATGTCCAGGAAGAGGATATTCATGAGGACACTCCTCAGGAAGAGGATGAGCAGACAGAAATAGAGAAAATACCACAGCAAACTCTACGGAGATCTATGCGGAACAGAACTTTTCCAAAGAGGTATGATGATTTTGTTTTCATTTCTAATGAAGGAGAACCTGGCAGTTATAAGGAAGCATTAGAAGTGTCTGACAGTGACAAATGGAAACATGCAATGAAAGAAGAAATGGATTCTTTGGAAAAGAACAAAACGTGGGATATTGTGGAACTTCCAGAGAGTATGAAAGTGGTTGGCTGCAAATGGGTGTACAAACTGAAGAAAGGAGCTGATGAAACTGTTCCGAAGTACAAAGCGAGACTGGTTGCAAAAGGATTTTCTCAGAAAGCAGGTATTGACTTTCATGAGAGTTTTTCACCAGTTGTAAAACTTGTTTCTATCATAATTTTGTTAGCACTAGTTGCTTTATATGATTTGGAGTTAGAGCAGCTAGATGTCAAAACAAAATTCTTACATGGAGATTTAGATGAGGAAATTTTCATGGAACAACCAGAAGGATTCGTTCAAAATCGCAACAAGAGGTTTGTTTTCAAGCTCAAAAAATCATTGTATGGCCTGAGGCAGTCTCCTAGGCAATGGTACAAGAAATTTGATTCTTTCATGGTGAGTCAGAATTTTATCAGGAGTGAGTATGATCATTGTGTGTACTTTAAAAAGTTGGAAAATGACATGTTCATTATTTTGGTATTGTATGTTGATGATATGGTTGTCGCAAGCAAGAGCATGTTTGAAATCAGCAGGTTAAAGGCTTAGTTGGCTAGGACGTTTGATATGAAGGATCTAGGAGCAACAAATCAGATCTTGGGCATGCAGATACACAGAGATAGGAAAAATGGCAAGCTGTGGTTATCACAAAAGAATTATGTGGAGAAAATGCTTTAGAAATTCGGTATGGATAAGGTGAAACCTTCTAGCTTTTCTTCAGGTTTGAGTCCTAAAAATGATGAAGAAAAGCAGTATATGTCTCGTGTACCATATGCTAATGCAGTAGGAAGTTTGATGTATGCGATGATAAGTACAAGACCAGATATTTCACATGCAGTTGGTGTTGTCAGTAGATACATGGCAAATCCAGGAAAATAGCATTGGGAAACAGTGAAATGGGTGCTTCTGTATCTTAGAGGCACAAGTGACTATTGTATCACTTTTGATGGTTGCAGTGATAAAGTCTGTGGTTATGTTGATTCTGATTTTGCAGGTGATTTGGACAAGAGGAGGTCCACTTCAGGTTATGTTTTTACTCTTGCAGGTGGAGCTATTAGTTGGATGTCAAAGCTTCAGAATATTGTTGCTTTATCTACTACAGAAGCAGAATATATAGCTGCTTCACATGCTTGCAAAGAGGCAGTCTAGTTAAAAGGTTTGCTGGGTGAGTTAGGAAAGGTTCAGAACTCTATAAAGATTTCCTGTGATAGTCAAAGTGCTATTCATTTGGCTAAAAATCCAGCTTATCACAGTAAGACAAAACATATTCCTGTAAAATATCATTTTGTAAGACATGTTATTGATGAAGATGGAGTGGTTCTTGAAAAGGTCCACACTCAAAAGAATACTGCAGACATGTTCACGAAGCCAGTTACTTCAGAGAAGCTACGGTGGTGCTTAGCTTCTCTAGGCTTGCAGAAAAGGTGATCAATAGAGCAATGAGCAATGGTATCAGGTAAATTGTTGTCAAGGTGGAGATTGTTAGAAACGGGTGACAACCGGCTATGACGGTAACTATGTAACTGACTAACTAAATATGCAGTTATTAGTAACTATGTAAGAAATGTATATGTTTCTTGTATTCTCGTAAGAGAAGATATTGGAGAGTTGAGAGTTGTTGTATTCTTCAGTTGTTGAATAATAAGAAGACCGATACCATTGCTCCGTGGATGTTTCCCTAAGAAGAGAGGGTTTTACCACGTAAATCTCTGCGTATATGTCATGTGTGTGTATTTATTTCCTTTCTTGTTTTGTTTGCTTCCGCTGCATATTGTGTTTTGTGGCTGTTAGATCCAACAATGGTGAATCGTTTGCGTTTTACAATAATTATAAATAAATTTATAACATAGTACAATCTATTATTGATGGTGGTAAATCGTCAACATGATAATTTTATATGTATTTTGGATTATTGTTCAAATATATTTCAATTAAATATATTTAATATTTATATTTTAATGTATAAATAAATATAGATGTCAAATAATAAAATTGCTCATGATCTAAATTAGACAAAGAAGAGAGCTGAAAGAACGGTCATAACTAATAAAATTGTTCATGATCTAAACTAAACAAAGTAGAGAGCTGAAAGAACCATCCAATCAACACACGTGGGGAAGCAAGGTTACAAATAATAAAAGTGTTCATGATCTAAATTAGACAAAGTAGAAAGAACCATCCAGTCAACACAACTGGGGAAGCAAGGAATTGACTGCGAATAGGAGTGATTTCTCACGAGTGGTAATAGATGCAAAATGGCGGTAAAAGCAACCGTCATAGGTACCTATCTAGAAAAAGGTAGCCACGAAATGTGTTTGCTCAAATATCTTTATTTTCATGTTTGAATAAATCACTTTTGGATATATAAATATTTATCCTAACCTCTTTGTTATATATAATAAAAATTTCTCATATATATAAAATGATAATATTTTTTATTCCATATTATAAAATAATTGAAATAATATAAATATTTATAATTATTATTTATTAAATATAAGTAAAAGTTTTTCATTTATGAATATTTTTTTTTGTGAGTTCTACTAAAATTATTAAATGATCTAAATGTTTTTATTAAAATTTATTATTGTTGATAATATAAATTTATAATTTATATTACTTTCTAACATTACACATTCTATTAACATCTTTATTAATTATAAATGTTCAATTTTTATGTTTCAAAATATTTTTAACAATTTTTTGTTTTTTAATTATAAAATTATTAAATAAGCTATATAAATTATAGTCAATACTCTTTATCTTGTTGAATGTGTTTTATATATAAAAGTAAATATAATATAATATTGTTCTCAATTTCACTTTTTTTGCAAAGTAATTATACATGTTATTCTTTGTTTATATTTATTTTCTCCATTACTAAACGATGAATAGTCTAAATTGAGAATTTTTATCTTTATATAGTCTTAGAAGAATTATTGATTGGTTTTTTTACTAGTAAAATACTAAAATCTTATTTTTTTTCTTTTTTTTCCAAAGTAATTATTAATTTAATAAAATAATAATTATTATTTCCTTTTGATTTTTGATTTTTTGATATTATTTTGTTTCCCAAAATAATAAAAAAAATTTAAATAATAATATTCTTATTCTTATTATTATTATTAAAATGTATTATTTATAATAATATTTAAAGTTTATCAAAATAGTTTTAATTTTAAACTATTTGAATTATTTTTAATAGTTTAAAAAGTAGGGTTTAGTGGATGGAGGGAGAACGTGGAAGTAGTGCAGGTGAGTAGGGAGGAGGGAAGACGACGAGTGAGAGTGGAGATGGACGCAAGGAGGGGGGATTGTGCAGGGAGGAAGTGGCGTGGAGCAGTGAAGGAGCAGGATGGGGAGGTCGTGAGGGAGGGAGGCTGCGTGGGAGTGGAGGGAAAGAGGGGAGGAGGGCGCAAGAAGATATCCGGGGCGATGGACGCGGTGGAGTATGGAGCATTGGGGAAGTCGGATGGTGAGGGTTATGCGTGTAGCTAGGGGAGAGTGGAGGCGTGAAGGAAGGGGATGTGCAACAGTGGGAGGAAGGGGAATGGGATGCGCAGAGGAGAGAAAGATCGGGGAAGTGTGAGTGGCGCACGAGGGAGAATGGACCAGTGGAAGAGAGGGCCCGAGAGGGAGATGCAACAATGTGGGAAGGTTTGGCGCGGGCAGGGAGGTGTGAGGAGTCATAGGAGCGAAGGAGGGGTCACGGGGAGTTGCAGGGGAGAGGGTAGAGTGACAAGGGCGTGTATGGAGTGGGACAAGGTGGATGCACAGGAGGTGAGGTTGGAAGGCCGCGGAAGTGATGGATGTGTAGGGAAAAAGGTGTATGCTAAGGATGAGCACTGGGTAATGCATAGAAGGAGTGCGGGTGGCAGGATGGCATGTGGGCGCGATGTTAGAAGGGTGCTCTTCAGAATTTCTGAGTTATTTTTCCTTTCTTCAATATGTAGTGGAGTTGTATTTTGCACCAAAACTTTGAATTGATAATGGCCAAAATCCCTTATGGTAAATAACCTAAGATCAGAGAAGCTCTGGAAAGAGATGGCCACAAGCAGGAACCAGAACCGGCTATGATACCACTAGAATAGTAAAATATTGTTCTTACGGGAAAACCCAATGTAAGTAACGTAAGTGGTCCATGAATGGATCAATAGTAAAGTAAAAATGTAATGTATGGTAGATGATTAATAGTTACAAAGGTTTGAGCTTTATATAAGCCCGTCATGCACCTTTTCGTAAAAGGGCATGACTATTGACTTTAGATAGTCTTTAATTATAATAAATTAATATTAATATTAATTTATTATTTTATTGTTACAGTATCATACAAATAAAATCTCGCACTGTGTGAGGACCTAATACACCGTTCCAGTGCCTTTTACAAAAATCCAGAAATGTGTCATAGTATAGTTGAAATTCAACGTGGTACCGGCAGCAACAAGTGTCGTGAATCGTATTCGGCCTAATATACCACGGTTTCAATTTGTTGAACATGCTAAATGATATTTGAACAGCAGGATTGGTTTCTTGGAATTCCTTGTAAAGTGCAAATCCCGTCATCTCCATCACATGCTTACAGTGTTCCTGATAAATGCCTCTGGATAAACATTGTCGCAGGACATGCTTTCGATCTGGAATAGCACGAGAATGGTTATCCTAAAACTCTATCACCTTCTCTCTAATCCCTGCTGCCATCCTGCCCTGATAGGGTTCCCTACAAATAAGAGCCCAACAAGCAGCTTCATCATTTTCATCTATCCGGGCCCTGAATTTAGTATATTTGAGCAATGTTCTTTTTGAAACATTAAGCAATGATGCCATTGTTAATACCATTCGATTTCTTGAGGTGCTTTGTGCCACAATAGCCATTGTAATTTCCCTACGAGCAGCTCGAGTATCATTGTTTCTTGATTTTCCAAACTAAGATAATGCAGTTCTTACATTTTCTATTGCATTCTCGCATGTCTTTTTTGTTTTAACATCTTGAAAACCCAACAACTTTGTGGCACGTTTCAATTTTTTGTGTTTTGTCAACCCATGTAGGATTTGAGCTTGTGCCATCATTGAATGTTGTTCAAAATATGACTTGATTATGTTATTGACATGCTCTCTAACTCTCTGACCAGGGATCAAGTTCCCAATCTCTTCTTGTGCAGAAACAACTACACAATCCTCTAGAAATTTTCCACCCCTTCCAACCCCACTACAACTCCCAATTATACTTTCAATATGAGAGGGAAAGTTGTCATGTGATGGATGATCAGGATCATGAGGGGGCACAGGGACATGTGATTCTTAATCACCATGATGTGATGTCTGACCATAATCTTTCCCTACATAACATGTAAATTAACAAATTGAAAATTAGTTACTTGATAGTTGTGCATTGAACTTTAAAATTGCTAGTAACTTGAAATTTGATGTGGAAATTGAAAAATTGAAAACTGCATGTGAATTGAATTTTCCAACTAATACATTTAGCTTGAGAATTGTTCCAAGTAAAAATTGAAATTGCTACTAACTTGAAATTTGAAATTGCTCAAATAACTTGAAATTGATAGGAACTTGAAATTTGAAATTGCTAACTTAATTAAACTTGAGAATTGTTCTAAAAGTAAATTTTGAAATTCCTAGTAAAATTTGAAATTGCTTGTAACTTGAAATTGGTAGTAACTTGTACATTTAACTTTAAAATTGCTAGTAACTTGAAAATCAACTATATATATTTAAGTCAAGATAATTATTAATAACTTGATAAAAATGATTGTAGGCATAAAAATTAATATCATTTATAATCATTACATTATATAATTGTGGGCAAATTTTCTTTATGCAATTTATGTCCATTTTACTTTTACATTACAAGAAAAATGTTATTTTAACTTTATGGTATAAAATAAATAAATAAATATTTAAAATACAAGTTGCAAATCACCACAAAGAATAAATGATTACAACACTTCTACCCTAGAATTTCAAGGACAACATCATGCATCCCATGTTGTATATACGTGAAATAAAAATTTAAGATTGATTTTTTACCCATTATAACATACCTATTATACTGTAAATGTGGGGAAAAAAACACACTGATTTAGAGATGAATATGATATTTAATTAAAAACATTATAGTGATATGATTGAGGAGAAATTCATAATTTTTAATGCAAAATAAAAGTGTCCCATTAGTTGATGATTTTGCAATTTCAACAATAGACAATAATGGAAATTGTAATTTTTATCATAAATTGCAATTTAAGAATTTTTTATCAATAATGCTTCACATATCAATGCAAGGTTGCAAACATTGCAAATAATTATTTTCAATTTTTCCTAACAAAATATATGATTCTAATCATTAATCTTATCAATGTGGTGATATGTTATGTTATGTAAATAAAAGTACATGTGATAGATGAAATTTTTTAAAAGTAAACATTATAATTAAATAGTTCTTTGAACATTCATTTGTATTCAAATATTCATTACTATGAAAATATTGTCAACCACCATAAATATGAAAATATTCATTCATTTGTTTTCAAATTGAATAAATAAAACTAATTTACATAACTATCACAACATGTTCATTTCAAAATATTCTTTCATTTGTTTTTGTTAGGATATTTAGACACTTAGGAGTTAGTTAAGATCAACTTGTGTAATATATCCGTTAGGGATAGTGTGTTTCTTTAGTATGCATTAGTATGCATTTGTAAATACTTAATCCGACGGTCACGATATGTTTCCGACATAGAGTGATCCGACGGCTCAACTTCTCTTAGATCAAACCTAACCTTGATCCGTGGCTTAACACCCGATTGGTCCATGATCTCTATTTAAAGAGCATGGAGGGTCATTGTTTAGTTGATCGATTATGAGAAGCTCATTTGTAACTTTCTTTCTTTGCATAATAAATTGTCCCGTAGAAGCTATTTGGCCGGGGCCGTGGAGTGTTTCCCTCAAGAGGGTTTAAACCACGTCATAACATCGGTGTGTTGATCTGTGATCTATTTGTGTGAAATGGTTTCTCTTGGTGTTCGGTCCTTTGGTAGTACCCTATGTACTCGAACATGGTATCAGAGCTTTTATGAAATGCCGCTTCCGGTTATGATCTAGATGTTGAACTGCTGTTGCCGAAACTCGAAAGGGTTTCTAGTTCTGATATTTCTGTGCATTTCTGGGCTGTGGGAGGTGTTCCATTGCGTCTGGAGCGTCGTTTCCATTGGGAAATAGTTTTCGTTTGATCGAAAACGGTTCCCGGTTGCTCCAGAAACGCGTATTTCATCAGATCTGAATGTATAATGTTACAGTGACGCATTTTTTTTTATTTCGTTTTTTGAAAAGAAAAAATCTCATATTTAATCTTTTTTTTACTGTTAGATTTTTTTTGTTCGGATTGTTGCTTTCCTGTCTGCGTATGCTCTTTGCTGTGCACGTTGAGCGATCTTGGCAAATCAGAAACAGAAAGGGAAAGGGTTTTTCTCGTCTGCGTATGCTCTTTGTCGTGCACCTTACGTGATCTCGGCAAATCAGAAACAGAGAGAAAACGTAGACTTTCCGGGCAAGCTAACAAGATCTAACTCCATAAGTGTGGAAAAGTTTTTTTTGTTTCGATTTGTGGTTTGTTTTGCAGGAAAAAGGGCAAGCATGCAAACCGAGCAAGAAGAGTAAAAAAAAAAAAAAAAACCCTTCCTCATTCTCATATTTTACATACATTTTAATCTAGCTCACTTTGTTCAAAGTTGTTTTATTCCTTAATAGGTCTTGAGTTCAAGTCTTAGGAAGTTACTTTTAAAAGAAAAAGTGCATGCAATTTTTATTTTCAAGTTACTTTATTGTAAAAGTGCATCTCACTTAAATAATAAAAAATAAAAATACAAGTGACTCACTTAAGTTTTTTATTGTTTCACTATTTAAAAGTAATATCATTGTAAAAGTGAAATCACTTATTTTATAAAAGTGGTTCACTTAAAGCAACTTTCTTGTAAAGTGATTGTCAAAAGATTCATCTTAGGAAGAGGGGGGTTCTTTTTTTTGCTGGACATTTTCTAGCTGCCACGTCACTATTGGAGACATCTTCAACAGTTTCTTTGTTCAAGCATAACTTCATCATACAGAGTCCATTTTTAGTGCCGTTTTTTTTCAAACCGCCTATTTTTTCGAGCTCTTCACATCCAGACTATTGGTTTCTACTTTTACAGCCATTAATTTACAAATATGGCCGCTCTTTGTGATATTCTACTTAATAGTTCCAACTATTTCTCATGGAAATCTCGTATGGAGGATGTTCTACGAAGTAGGGAACTTTTCAGAATTACAACAGGGAAAGAAAAAGAACCCACTGATGATGATAAGAAAATAAAATGGGCAAATAGATGTGATGAAGCTCGTGGATTGATTGGGATGTCAATCTCTACTGATTTGCGATTCCACATATCTGGAATTGATGAACCTAATGCTGCTTGGGACAAGTTGGAATCTGTGTTTGGTAAACACAATGAAATTCGAGGTCACCAACTTGAAAATGAGTTGATTTCTTTAAATCCAAGTGACTTTTCATGCATTCAAGATTATTTATCTAAATACAAAACTCTTAAACTCTTATGTGCAGAATGTGAGATTGAGAGGGAAGACAAACAATGCATTTATCATATTCTTTCCAAACTTGGACCTGCATATTCTGTTTTTGTATCTACATTTTACTCCATGAAAGCATCCTTGAATGCAGCTAGCTATCAAGAGCCTAGTCTTGAATCCTTTTGTGATTCCTTGATTAGAGAACAAGATAAACTCATTCATCTTGAAATAATCAACAATGCAGATACATCTGGGAAAGCCTTATTGTCCCAACAGAAAGAAAAGTCCAAGCCTCCCAAGAAACAAAATTTTTGCAATAATAAGTCAAACAAGGGTCCAAAACCCTCTCAGTCAGCTCCTTCTTTAAAAAATGACAAAGGATCCAAGCCAAAAGGCATGAAGACTGAGCGTCATTGCAACTATTGCGGGAAAGATAATCATGATGAATCTAAGTGTTTCAAGAAGATGGCAGCCTTGGAAGCAGCAATGAAGAAGCACCACATCAGCCTAGATTCGCCTTCAGAATCTGTCTCTCATGGACATGCACTTTGTGCTTCTGGTTATTCTTATAATGCATCTTCTTCTTCTACTTCAAATGAATGGCTCATTGATTCTGGAGCATCTTATCATATGGCTAAGGATCAAGCCATCTTTTCTACTATGCATGAATGTAACACCAAACAAATATTTGTTGGTGATGATAGATCTCTAAGTGTTGTAGGAGCTGGAACAGTTCCAGTAGATAATGGTCATTTTAGTGATGTACTATGTGTTCCAAGAATTTCCTGCAATTTGTTATCAGTCTATCAGATCACTCATTCTGGTGAAGGTAAAATTGTGACCTTTACACCTCACCAAGTTGTAATCAAGAATTTTAAACATCCTCAACAGGTTCTAGCTACCAGAATTGTTGATGATATTACCAGGTTGTACAAGTTTAACAACTTTGGGTCATCACCTTTCCCTTCAGTTTTTGTTGCTCATAGTGATAACTTGAGCAAACTTTGGCATGAGCAATTTGGTCACTTAAATTATGGCTCATTGCAACAACTATGTAAAGAAAATATGGTGACAGGTCTTCCGATGGTATCTTGCAGGGATGGTGTTTGCTCCGGTTGTGTACTCAGAAAACACCATCGGGACAGTTTTGACAAACGTGCATCTTGGCATGCCTCGGTTCCCTTGGAGCTTGTGCATAGTGACTTGTGTGGTCCTCTTCCATCTGCTTCCTTTTCTGGTTTCAAATATTTCTTAACTTTCATTGATGATTACACTAGACGCACTTGGGTTTATTTCATAAAACTTAAGAGAGAAGTATTTAACATGTTCTTGGCCTACAAGGCCCTTGTTGAAAAACAATCTGGTCATCAAATTATTAAGTTAAGATCTGGAAATGGAGGAGAATATGTCAACAAACAGTTCACTACTTTCTGTATTGAACAAGGCATCCATCAACAACACACTGTTCCATATACACCACAACAAAATGGTGTAGCTGAGCGGAAGAACCGCACTTTAAAAGAAATGGCTAATTGTATGATCCAATCTAAGGGACTAAGTCTTCAATTTTGGGCTAAAGCCATTAATTGTGCAAATTACATAGTTAATCGCACCCCCACTAAAGCATTACAAGGTATAACACCGGAAGAAGCATGGAGTAAAACTAAACCTGATGTAAGTCACTTCCGTGTGTTTGGTAGTGAAGCATGGGCTCACATTCCGGATGAAAAACGGAAAGCATTGCAGCCTAAAAGTGAAAAGTGCATATTTGTTGGATATTCTGAAGATGTAAAAGGTTATAGACTTCTTCAACCACATTCTCATGATATAATCATTAGAAGAGATGTTAAATTTGATGAAAATATCTTGGCCTGCGAGCCTAGCTTGGCGATTGTGCCATCTTTGGCCTAAGAGCCTGATACGGCGTTTGTGCCTTCTTCTTCTTCTTCCAACTTCCTTGACAGGTTTCCAACTCCAGTTTCTGATGATGACAGTGAGGATGAAAATCCACCTCCGCTTGCTCATGTTCCTCCAATTGCACCAGCACAAGTTCTTCCTCGATGGGTCCGTTCAACATGTGAAGCGACTGGTGATCTTGCCGGTGATCCTAGAGATCAATGTCGAACACGTTCTCAGTTTCAGTGAGCCTCTTCTCTTTTGGCTCAAGTTTCCGAGAATCATGATCCAGAAACTTTTGCAGAAGCTTCAGGGAATCCAGATTGGGATGCAGCTATGGATGAAGAATATCGTTCCTTAATGGCGAACGATACTTGGGATCTTGTACCTCTTCCAAAAGGAAGAAAACTTGTCAGATGTAAATGGGTCTGCAGAACTAGGTATGCATCAGATGAAAATGTTGAAAGACTTAAGGCAAGGTTAGTTGCCAAAGGTTTTTCCCAAGTTGAAGGGATTGACTACAATGAAACCTTTGCTCCTGTCGCAAAACAAGAATTGAAATTACATTTAACTTGAAATTGTTAATAACTTAAAAAATTGCAATTAGTTAAATATGTACAATTTAACTTGAAAATAGTGTCCTAGTGTACATTTAATTTGAAAATTATTCTAATAACATTGAAAATTGTTAGTAAAGTTTAGAAATTTGAAAATAGTTAATATGTAGATACATTTTAACTTGAAAATAGAATCTAAGTGTACATTTCATTTGAAAATTGTTGGACAATAAAATTGAAAATTGTTAGCAACTTTGAAATAATTTCAAAATAGTTAAAAATATGTACATGTATTAACATGAAAATATTATCTAAATTTACATATTTCATTTGAAAATTGTTTCAATTTAACATTTGTTAGCCATTTGAAAATTGTTCATTTAACATAAAAATTGTTGCAAATTTTGAAATTTAAATAACAAATAGATGAAATAAATAAGAATATCATTACAAATAAATATGAAACAAATTAAATTATGAAATTTAGTTAAATTTATTGAAAAATTGTCACTAATTTTGTAAATTATGTAGCATGATATTTAAATTATGATAGCATGTAATTCAATAATTTACCTTGGTTGTCCTTCATTGGAATTTGTTGCACCAAATGTGCATCTTCTTCTTCTCTCAAACTTGCTCTTTGTTGTCTCATCCGTTCTCTATTATTCTCACGCTCTTCATTGTCATTTTGTTGTTTAACATGTTTTCTTTGTCTTTTTTTTTATTCCCCATCAATCTACAATGAAAACAAACAATTTTTTTTTCAAATTGTTATAACAAACAACAATATGTTAGTATGAAATATTGAAATATACCTACAAAGAAATCTTACATGTCTAATGAGCTCTAATTCAACAACATGAAAATAAAAAAGCTCTAATTTAACAAGATCAAAATGACAAAGCTCTAATGGAAAGAAAAAAAACTAGCAATGAGTTAAATTATTGTTTTTTATTAATTGTTTGTTGCTTATATACAGGTTGGTTGATGTTTTTACGAGGGAAGGGTAGTTGGAAACATTAATTGTTGCCAACTCCTTTTGTGGGTTCGACCGGGTTGGTTTATGTATAATTTTTACATAGACAAACCTTCGATTGAGCATACTTTATAGACCCTCAATCAAGCAAATACCTCGATTGAGGGATTGAACATACCTTGAACGAGGTGTTATTAAACCCTCGATCGAGGTGTTGTTAAACTCTTGATCGAGGTATTTTAAATGCATCAATCGAGAAAATAGCTCAATCGAGGGGCTTAAAAAACAGGCTGAGAGCCCTTTTCACTACAAGAATGAAAGTTTTGTCTTCCTTCCACAAAGTTAAACCATATCATTAAATGCTCATTAATGAGCAGACTTGATACCATTAGATTCGTCAACGAATCCTCTATCCATATACATAAAATTTATGAATTTTTATCTTCATATGTCTTTTGTTTTTAAATTTCTACTAAAACGTGTCCTAAAAAACCCTACCGACAACTTCGATTAAGCTTAAAGATAAATCCACAACATTAACATACACATCCAAAAAATTTGAAAAACTACACAAGCCCTACATAAACGCGTCCTCTTTAAAAGGGTATTTTTAGTTTTGCAAATTATGTAAAAAATCAAAAGACTTCGTGCACACACACATGTGTACAAAATGCGACTTAAATACTCATTGGTCACTTTTGAAAAATAATAATAAATATAATTTTTCGAGAAAAATTAAAAGAAAAATATGTAAGCCCTAGTGCATTCTGTCTAGATCATGTTCACATATTTCATTTTTTTTAATTATAACTTTAACATTAAATTATTGTGTACACACACAAACTACTTTTTAATTGCTCTTCAAATTTTTAAGTACACATGTTTCATTAAATGAAAATTCGACACGATATATGACATTGGTATATTTTGGAAAAAATATCATTGGAAAGACAACATAATTTTCTACATTCCGTTTTTCAACCATATGTCAAAATTCATGTGGCAAGTATGAGTTTTGAGGGCTTCAATTTAATACAGGGAAAAATTTATGTTTTTCACCGTCATATTTGGCCAAAAAGAGTTACCCATCTTCATGGAATCACCCGGGAAATGTCTCAAGTTTTGGTTGAGACAGGAGTAGGTACTAGTTTTCAAACCCATAGTATGTTTGCTAGTATAGAGGAAAGAAAGAGTGAATATGATGTTGCAGTCAAATATTTGAAGTTACTTCTTGGAAGTAAAATTGAAGTTCAGGAACAACAAATGAACATTGCAGAGGGAGATGTCTTCAAGGATATTAAAGATGTAAGAGTGGTAGAAGAAAACAGTCAACAACTGTTGGAGAGAACTTCCGCAGCATTTAGGAAGCTGCTAATTTTGGGAAGGATAACTAATTTTGGAGAGAAAGTACCAATTTTGGCGGTAAGACAAAGATATCGCCATAGTGCAAATTCCGACGGGAATCACGGCGATAGGTACAGAAAAGTCAAAGCATGTGGTACAAAGAAGAGGCCGAAGGGAGAGCTCAAACACCGTAATAAAGGCGCCGAAGATGAAGAGAGGGTTCAGCTACCCTCATTCAGAAGAAGGACTACAGTCAGCGTTGCTTGAACCAAGAAGAAGCGACGGGCCGATGCATTAAAGACTAAGGACTGCAGGAAGCGGCGACGAGACAGGAGGCGGCTATGGAAGTACAGCCAGTTGACTGTAAGTGGTTAGGGTTGAGTCACTGTTGGGATAAGGCCCACAGTTTTGTAACTGCGATGAGACCTTCGGGCCATCTATATATAGGAGTCTTTTTATATGATAAGGGGTTGGCCACACAGTGATAGAAGCCATTTAGGTAGAGGGTAGTCAAGTCTTTGTGGATACAGAGTCTGAACATCCCTTAGAGGACAAGGGCCGACCCGTTGAGAGACTGTGCAATCCGCTGGGATTGAGAAAGAAAGAGAGTGCATTGCAAGAGGCAGGAGGAGAAGAGAGGTCTATAGAGAATGGCTCCCACTGAGGTGGAGTTTCCCAGAAGACCCTTGTTGTAAAGAGTTGGAAAGGAACTGTGTTTGTTCCTCAGAATTGTTAACAAGAAACACAGTTCCCTTGGACGTAGTTCCCACCCTGGGAGTAACAACGTGCTTATCTAAGTAGCGCTATTGTACTTGTGTAGCTGTTGCTCTCATTCACTTGCCTTTATTATACATGAATGCTTCATTCTGTTATAAGTAATGTATATGGTCATCAGTTTAAGTTCTGGTTGATGTATAACAATTGTGATAATCATAGCTAAAATCCTAGCGAACTAGATAATTGTTAAGCAGAGGATAATGTGCGAGTATGGACTGAATATAATGCATGAATGGTTCACTTAGACAGTGCTCAAAGTAATACTCTACTCAGTTACATTGTTGCGAGATATCAAGGGGCCAAGTTCATTAGCAAGGGTTATGCTTGGAGATTAGATGATATTACTAACTGCAGTAATAGGATAAGAACGGCTGAAACCACGTATTAATCCAGGAAGCGGTCAAGAATCGCGTACCGCAGGGACAAGAAGGGGAAGATATCGCACCTACGATATCTTAGGTATCGCTGGACGGGATCACATAGGGGGAAGACTTATCGCACTCCCTGCGTAATGCGATAAGACAGAGGCCCAGCCGGAGTAATAGAATGAGATAAGTCAGCTTATGAGGAAAGGGTTAAGGTGGGTTTAAGCACCCTGGATGCCTCAGAACCTGGCTGAGGACACTTGAGTCTTCTGCCTCCCATTAGAATCACTTCGGGTGAGACTTCAGGTTGCTTCTGCGACCTGTTGCCGAAAGGGCCAGTGAGCTAAGGGTTCTGTTGGTCTAAAAGGTACCGCAAGCCCGGGTCTACCCAGAAAGTAAAAGAGAGACCAACAAATGGTTCCGTTGCCGGTTTGAACACATTGAGCTGATGTTCTGTTGGCATCCTACCAAGCAAGAACTTAACCAGTGGGTTGAGTTAAAAGAAAGAGAGTTTGCTGTAAAAGAAAACAAGAATCCTAGACTGAGCACAGAGGCTTGGCTACAGAAGCACATTTTTACAGATCTCCATGAGATATTCTTCGTAACCTATGCTATTGAGTTATATGGTTGGTTATCAAAGCTTGCTGACAACAGCGGTTTCAAGAAGAATCGAGAAGTTGTCTGGACAGCAGAGCTGATTCAGACCTTGAAAGGTGTCGATAACCCCATCTCACGCGCAGTGGACTTCTGGCTTGCGAGTTTGCTGGAAGGCTTCATCGCAGAGTTCGCGGTTGATCAGAGAAAGAGTTTCAGCGCAGTAGAACGGTACTTCTTCAAGGGTTATTGCGGTAAGTACCTAAATTCTTTAAATCTGTCCATTAAGCAATTACTATATGAAAAAGGAGTACTGGATATACTCTCAGATGAATAGTAGCATGATATTGTAATGTCAGTAGACTCTGAAAGTGATTACGAGTATCTTGGACATACACGTAGTGGTAAAAAATATAGAGTCAACGATTCATCTTCTTCTGAAGAAAACAGCTCAGATAACCCGAGACAGCAGATTCAGAACCCTAGGACTCCTCAAAAGCCAGTCGGAACACAGAATAATCCCGCAGGAACCCCGTCCAGTAGCTCTCACACAGCGCATACTACCGCTACACCCTCCACATCTATACCGCCGAGTGGTAGTAATACAGCAAACCATAACCCACCATCTAGAAACAGAATGGGAGATGATATGAAGCTACCAACATTCAAAGGTACAGGGTCGGAGGACCCTGAGCAGCACTGGTTCTTATGCGAAGCCATATGGACCATTAAGCAAATACAAGACGATAATGTCAAGCTTGTCCAGCTGGCCACCACATTTAGAGAAAGAGCATTAACTTGGTATATGAAGTATACCACTGGCCATAACAGAACGCTTGCACAGGTTAGAACTGCTATGATTAAAGAGTTTAAAAAACCTAAATCCGAGTCACAGTGCATAGCAGAACTTAAAGATATTAAACAATTGCCTACGGAGACGGTTTGGGATTTTGACCAGAGATTCAAAACCCTCATTGATCAGGTAAGCTTTGAGCTTGCGCCTCAACAGCATAAAGAGTGGTTTATCGCAGCAATATTACCACACATCAGACTTCCGCTAATGCAACAGAAATTAAATACACAAGATGAAGCATTAGAAATGGCAATGAAACTAGAGGCTTCACCTCTAGCAGAAACTAGCACAGGTATCACTAATATGCAAAATCAGCTAGCTAACCTCACCTTACAGCTGCATGAAATTAAGAAAGGAAAGGAGGTTGCGCATGAAATTTGGTGTACTAAGTGTAAAGCGCAGGGACACAGTAAGGATAACTGCCCTGTCTTTGTTGACTATATCGCCAGTGGAGCTCCTAACCCGTTGATGCAGAACCAGGGGCCATGGTGTGAGATTTGTAGAACCAGAGGACACAGTCCTCAGGAATGCCCTCTCCTTCAGAAATATGTGCAGACACCAAAGAACCTATATTGCAATTTCTGTAAATCTGTGGGACATGACGAAAACAACTGTAGAGCTTATGAGTTAATGATAGAAAGAAAGCATGACCTTTACAGAGTTCAGTCAGAAGCATCTGGACCAGCAGTACGTCCACAAACTGATCCGACTCAGGGAGGCCGTGGAGGAAATTTCAGAGGCCGAGGACGCGGAGGAGGCTATGAATCTGGCCGTGGCCGTGGACCTATAACCTGTTATAACTGTGGAGGCACAGGACATTACGCTAGAGACTGTCAGAACCCTACTACAACGTGCAAGTATTGTAAATCTTATGATCATACAATAGAGGAGTGCCCCGTATTGATAGCTAAGATCAAGGACGCCAAGCCAGCAACCAATCAGACTATCCAGTTTATCGCTGCTGAGCAGAACGAAACAGAACCACGAGTCAATATTGTAACTCGCAGTGGTCTCTCCACAAGTAACATATCGCAGGATGCGGAAAAAACGTCAGGAACGCAGTGGGTGCGCAAAGCTCCAGGAAAACCTATCCCACTCGATCTACAGAAGAATAAGGAGGCATTTCAGCAAACTAAGACTTCCTTTGCTGAACAGACACAGTCCAGATCACTATTATTACCATCTCAGGGTATACCGCGGAAACCACCACATGATGTTAGTACCTCGCAGATACCGCAGGCTAGCACATCTGGAAGATGCGACGAAGAGGAATTGACCGGGAGTGTACAGTCCTTCCTGCAGAGTTGTTTGAAACTTCTAAGAAATGGGAAAGCTGTAGAGGAACTTCAGAAAGTTATTGATCAATGTCAACAGAGCCCTTCCTTGAGCAATACACAGCGCACCATTCACCATATAATGGGCCATACAAGGACAGGAAGAGAGATGAGGCTCACAGCGCAGATCGGACTATTTGAAATGGATGAGGTTATCCTAGACTTAGGATCAGAAGTAAATGTCTTGACTAAGCAGACATGGGAACAGATGGGTAGTCCAAAACTAAGCAGATCCCCTATCCATCTGAGACTAGCTAATCAGCAGAGAATATCGCCGATGGGTCGTCTATCGCATGTCCCAGTGGACATCGACGGAGTTCACACGTATGCAGATTTTGAGATCATAGAAATTATTGGTGACACCAAACCCTATCCAGCTCTATTAGGTATTGATTGGGCTTTTGATAACAACGCTGTTATCAACTTGAAGAAAAGGCAGATGACATTTGAAGATGCTCAAGTCCGGGTTATCGCACCACTAGACCCTTTACAGGGTCCTCGCTACATTGAGCCAATCAAAGCAGAAGAGGAGGTGCATAACATGGAAAATTTGTACCAAATGACTTCTAATCAGACAGATTACATTGATCCTACAGCTGATGGACATATTAGCTGGAGATGTGATAGCTCATGCACATCAGATTCAGATGTTGGCTTAGAGAATTGGCAAAATAGACTCCACGAAGTTTCTACTCGCAGATGCGCATTCATGACTAAATCACTGCGATGGATTGGGGCAGAAAACAGGTATATTCCAACTTTTGATGGATTAGTGGACGTCAATGATATTTTGCAGCAGTTTGAACAAGAGATTCCTCAAGAGCAAAGGATGGAGGTTTTTGACCTTGCAGTTCGAGCCACACCTGCAAGATGGTGGTACACACACAAGGAACATATCGCATCATGGTATGATTGTAAGAGACTGATGCGCATTAGATTCTCTAAAGAAAGAGACTGTACACAGCGGAAATACACAGGGGAGAGTGATCCCAGAACACACATTATGATCTGTGAACAGAGTTGGCTAAAAATTCCAGCAGAAGAATGGGTTCATTTGTTTATCCACACACTGGATACAGTTCCACGGAACTGGTATACAGAAACAGAGCTAAGAAAAGGAACTATCTCGTGGCCTATTATGATTGAAAACTTTTTGCTCACATTCAGTTTTGAATCTGAGCATCCAAGCATTGATCGGGCCTTGAAGATCATAAAGACTAAAATATTTGAGGATTGCCCATTACCAGCGGATTCGCAACCCGAGTGGGCTATTCAGATGGAACATGCTCTGGAATGTTACAACTGCGCACAAGATTCAAGCGATGAGGATGAAGATCCTCGCAGTATCAATATCGCAGAAACAGAAGGTACGCGTGAAGTTGAAGGTCCACACTTAGAAATCCCAGCTGTAACAGAACCAATCAAGATTAAAAAGAGCAATATTGGCACAGAAACAGACCCTAAGTTTGCCTCTATTGGAGATTATTGGGATGATGAGACAATTGGCCAAATCACAGACCTATTACACAAGTATCAGGACCTATTTCCTACCAACTTTACAGAAATGAAGGGAATAGTGGGTGACTTAGGAGTCATGGGAATACCGCTTAAGGAGGATGCTAGGCCGGTTAAGCAACGTCCATACAGGTTGAACCCGCGGTATAAAGCAAAAGTAAAAGATGAAATAGATAAGATGCTAGCAGCAGGCATCATTGAGCCTGTTGAAGAAAGTGAGTGGGTTAGTCCCATGGTAGTACAAGAAAAGAAAACAAAAGGAGACATCAGGATCTGTGTCGACTTGCGCAAACTGAATGATGCGTCACTGCATGACCCATTTCCGACACCATTCACTGATGAAGTCTTAGACAATGTTGGAGGACAAGAAATCTATGCATTTACTGATGGCTTTTCAGGCTATCACCAGATAAGAATCCATCCAGACGACAGGAACAAGACCACGTTTGCGACAGAATGGGGCTCCTTTCAGTATACGGTAATGCCCTTTGGTCTTAAGAATGCCCCAGCAATTTTTTCTAGAGTAGTTGTTGCTGTCTTTAAGGAATACATCCATCAATTTCTAGAAGTTTATTTTGATGATTGGACTGTATTTGGACTAGTCAAGAAGCACATAGGAAATCTGAGATTAATGTTTGAAAAATGTAGACAGCACCAGATTTCCCTTAACTTAAAAAAATGTATATTTTGTGCGCCTTTTGGTACGTTGTTGGGTCACATTGTGTGCAGACAAGGCTTGATGGTAGATCCTGCGAAGGTCGCCATCATTGTCAATTTACCAGCACCTAACTCAGTAAAGCAGCTGAGAACTACACTTGGTCATACCGGGTATTACAGAAAGTTTATCAAAGGTTATGCCAAGATTACCGCACCAATGGAGAAATTATTGAAGAAGGATATCAGATTTCAGTGGAATGAGGAATGTCAGAAGAGTCTTGACACTCTAAAAGAAAAAATGGTTACAGCACCTATTCTGGTATTTCCAGATTGGAACAAGCCTTTTCATGTTCATGTGGATGCATCTGGCATCGCACTAGGCATTATTCTCACGCAACCAGGCGAAGGGGGTATTGACCACCCTATCGCATATTCGAGCAGGAGATTATCGACAGCTGAGAAGAATTACACCACCACAGAGAGAGAAGGGTTAGCAATGGTGTATGCTTTACAGAAATTTCGGCACTATCTGTTAGGGGCCCCGTTCAAGATGTTCACCGACCATTCTGCATTAAAGTACTTGGTCAATAAGCCAGTGTTAGGGGGAAGAATATGCAGATGGCTATTGTTGTTCCAGGAATATGATTTCGAAATCATTGTTAAGCCAGGAAGACTAAATGCAGGACCTGATCACCTGTCAAGGATAGACTCAGGTGAAGAACCAAGTAACTTAGAGGACAACTTGCCTGATGCGCAATTGTTCTCCATTCAGGTCGCAGACGAATATTATGGAGACATAATTCAATTTCTCACTACAGGGTGGGAACCGCCTGAGTTTACCAAGCAACAAAAGAAACAATTAGTGGTGAAAGCAGCAGACTTCACCTTGATTGCAGGACACCTCTATAAGTTGGGCCCAGATGAAATCTTGCGCAGATGCGTTATGCCCCACGAGAAACAGACCATTCTTAAGGAAGCACATTCGGGCATCGCAGGAGGCCATTTCGCAGGGAAGCCTACCGCTCAGAAGATCCTAGCAACCGGATTATGGTGGCCTACATTACATAAAGACAGTAAAGAGTTTTGCAGATCATGCGATATCTGCCAGAGGACGGGAAATCCCTCCAGAAGAGATGAAATGCCGTTGCGACCACAGATAACGCTACGCGCATTTGATAAGTGGGCTATAGACTTCGTGGGTCCTATTAACCCCCCAGGAAAACGAACTGGTGCGAGATATATTATTACAGCAACAGAATACCTCACCAGGTGGGCTGAGGCAAAACCAGTCAGGAATTGTGATGCTGCTACAGCAGCACAATTTATTTTTGAAAACATCATCACTAGATTTGGATGCCCAGTGACTTTGATGAGTGATCAAGGCACACATTTTTTGAATAGCACCATAGAAGCCTTGACAGAGGAATTTGAAATCCAGCACCATAAGAGTACACCTTACCACCCTCAAGCTAATGGTACGGTGGAGGCTTTCAATAAGATATTAGAACATGCCCTTACAAAGATTTGTAACAGTCAAAGGGATGATTGGGACCTTAGAGTTAATGCTGTATTATGGGCTTACAGGACCACGTGCAAGAAACTAACAGGGAACACACCTTTCAGCCTGGTATATGGACAAGAGGCTGTTATGCCTATGGAATACATCTTACCCAGTCTAAGGATTGCTCAGCTTACAGAGATGGCTGATTCTGATACTTTAGAGGAGAGATTGGCACAGCTGCTCAATCTGGAGGAAGACAGATTTATCGCAGGATTCCATCAAAAAGTGCAGAAAGCACAAGAAAAAGCTTGGCATGATAGGCATATCAAGAACAAAACCTTTCAGCTTGGAGACTTGGTACTCCTTTATGACAGTAAGTTTATAAAGTTCCCTGAAAAATTCAAAACTCATTGGTTAGGACCATATCAAATCCAGCAAATAACAGATGGAGGTGCTATCCAGCTTCGTACTATGAGTGGGGAGTTTCTTCCTACCTTGATCAATGGCAGTAGGCTTAAGCTGTATCGCGAAGGCCATGCCACCTCCTATCCCTAGCCCAGAAAGGAAGCAAATGGTGCAGATGTTCAGTGTAGTTGAAATGAAGCATCGCACCATAAGGAGTCTACACCGGGAAATACTTGAGGTAAGAATTCGCAGCCAGCTTTCCTGGTTGTTGCGATAATTTTGATATGAGGCGAGTTTTTGGCACTTTCCATTTCCAGACGATGCGATATCGTATCGCAGAGGACAGAAAACAGATTGATGCGATACCAAATTTTGAATTGATCAGAGGGCTAGTCACTTCGCCTTCTGACAAGCATTAACTGCACGGCTGACAAGTATCTGTTGTACTAAGATTTGGCAGCAGTACGGCGATTCTTCTAGATTTGGAAAATCCGATGCGACACCACTCCGGCGCACAGTTTCCCAGCGAAATTTCAAACGACGTTTTCAATAAATGGGTGCGGGGTGCTATCTTGTCTATGCATTAAATGCCGCCAACGGGTCCAATTTACTGGTCCGTTGCCCTTTGAAATTCCGCCTTATGATAAATACACGTCTTATTCAAAGCACGGGGCTACTTGGTCATTTTCACCGAAAGAGTTGAGCGCAATTGAGCCGAGCCAAGCGTATTCTTAGCAGAGTTCTTAGCAGGGAAACCAAAAACAGTTGTAGACTCTGATTTGCATTAGATTAGCAATCATAGGAAGTCCAGAGTACCACAGGGGAAGGTTCCTCGCGCCAGACGAGCCTCTCGAAGACGTGTTGCAGAGATTCCAAAGGGGTGGAATTGAGTGTGCTATGACTTCAGTTGTGGCGAAGAAAGGAAAGAAAATTGCTGCTGGTTCTCCATCCACACGTCAGTCACCGAGAACCTTAGCTAATATGGAGTATAGCGAGACCCCGAGTAGCACAGAGTCAGAAGAACCGGAGCAGGAACTTCCGGAAGAAGTCACAGTCGCTACCGTATACTTCCCACCAAGAATAGAAAATGCACCAGCAATTGTCCTTCCGAGAGACTTTAAATATGAACTCGTACTCCCACCACTAGATAACCGAGTGAAGGAAGAAGGTAACCTGTGGGGGAATATGCATGCTGTTAAGTTTGCTGATTATAATCTGAGAGATTATAAGCTGTACCCACAATTCCGCCACGATCGTTATATGACGATTCAGAGGAACCCAAGGACAGAGCGCGATGAGTTCGTCCCCATGGACCATGTAAGCCATTTAGCACCGTCGGGACTGCTGAATCTCCTGGAGATTCCACACTTTGGACGGGGCTCGGAGGTAAATGCTGTGGTGCGGATACTACTTTCATGTGTGCATGGTGGTTACTTATGGTTGGGTAACCGGATAGATGTTAATGTTGACCTTATTCACCGCATTACCGGTCTGTCGAAGACTGGCTTCGACCCACAGATAAATATTGATGGCACCACAAAGGATACCAGGCTCTCAACCAAGCAGGTTGCGGAGTATAAGCTGCAAAGAGGAGGTCGCGCCTACGATGTCAACTCAATACAGGATGACGCCTTGCGGTTTACTATTAGTCTGTTGGCCGGAAAACTCCTCCTCAAGGTGAGGCCGAAGGAGGTCACAGGCTCAGTTATCCGCCTAGCGATTGAAGTCATAAAAGGTAAACCTTACAACTGGAGTTTATTTTTGCTGAATAGTTTCTTTCAAGACTGTGCGCAGGCGCAGCAGGATCCACTTCACAGCTTCCACTTCTCGTGGCTGCTGATCCTTATGGCTTTTATTGGATGGAAAGAGCCGCCCAATTCGCAGTTTCCACAACTGGCACCAGGGGCGTGCAGAGGCTCGAGGTACTCAAATCTTTGGGCGAGTAGTCACCCAGAGAAGCACAAGAATAACGCAATGGTATTCCATGACTATTATACGCTATTGCTTGAATCCGTAGCAACGATTCCGCGTGTCGACTCGCCGGTCGTTGATCTTTATCAGTCCAAGCTGGAATTTAAAGTCGACAGGGATAAAACCTATATCAGACCCAAGGGATTCAGGAAACATAAGGAATGGGCCCCCAGCCCATATCGCATGGAAATCCAGCAAGTTGAAGACACCATTAAGAATTGTTTCGATGAGGAAATGAAACAGATGTATGATGATCTATCCTCTGGCCTAGTTCCAGTTGATCCCCCAGCTGAGGATCCAGAAGATGTTCTGGAGGTAGATCCTAAAGATAAAGTGAAAGAACCAATAGGTTCTAAGAGAAAGGTTACTGAAGGCCCTTCTCCACTGCGAGCAAAGAAGAAGAGAACAAAGGCGGTTACTTTCGACGAACCGCAGGCACCAATCATGACAGAGGATGAGTATGATCTCATCGCCAGCCGAATACAGGAGAAGATGCGGGATAAATTCGCTGCGATTCAGTCATCGCAGGATCTTATGCGCATCAGCCTTGACAAGAAATTGCGAGAGTTGAAGGCAATAACTGAGAAGACTGCTTCCATGCAGATTCAGCCAGCTCCAACTACAGTCGCAGAAAGTTCGCAGCCCCCTTCACAGACCAGAGAAGAAAGTATTGCAAGGGACCGCACGAACATTGTTCGTATACCGCCAGGAAGCATTAAGTTCCCTGTACCTATGGAAGTACAGATGGTTCATCCTCTTGAGGTGAACCTACCAGAAGTACCTGTGGACCAGTTGTACGAAATTTTCCAGCAGATAGGCACGGAGCTGAGGCACAGAGAACAAGTCACATATGAGCAAAATGTTTTGCTGTCTAACGAAAACGTGCAGCTCATCGCACAGCATGAGGCAGAGAGTGCCCAGTTGACACAATATGTTCAGCGAGAGCAGGATGTCTCTCTTGTTTTAAAGAATATCGCAGCAGAACTTCCGCAGTGCGATATCAGGCCTGAGTTAGAAATAACTCAAAAGATCAGAAAAATAGCGGAAAGAGCAAAGGCTCTAGATGAAGAGAAGAAAAAGATGGAGGAAGAATACGAAGCAAGGATTGCTGCACTGGAAGCGAATAGGCCGCCTACTCCAGAGGAAATCCAAGAAGCACGAGTGCAAGCTTTCAGAATTGTACAGACACAGATGCACTGTCGGGTGGAAGCAACAGAGGCTATCCTAGAGGATGCATCAAAAACATGGCTGGAGCTAGAGGAGCTCCCACAGAAAGCCGAGCTCGATCAGCACATTAAGCACTGTGAAGATGCGATATCGAGAGCTGAAGAAGAGTACAAGGGCTTGAGTGATCTTGCGAAGATAAGAAAGAAAGGAGAAATCACACAACTTCAACAGTAGGTGCAGAAGTACAGAGAACAGCAGATCAACCTGGCTAACGAAGTTAGCCCGCATGAAAGCAAAGTCGCACATCTGGTTGATGAACTGGAGCAAAAGGTGAAAAGCTTCACCTCAAGTAAAGGAGTCATTGAGGGCACAGAGGACTCCTTGGTAACCGCTGAGCTGCTCAGCGCAGCGCAGGAAGAAGTAACACACATGGATGAAAGTATTAAAGCGCTTAAGGCACAATTCGCAACAATCTCACGAGCAGCAAAGGATAAGATTAGGCAGATGAAGCAGGCTGGTGTTGCGAGTGGCTCGGGGACGAGCCACAAGTAAGTGTTAGGGGAGTTGTTGGAGAGAACTTCCGCAGCATTTAGGAAGCTGCTAATTTTGGGAAGGATAACTAATTTTGGAGAGAAAGTACCAATTTTGGCGGTAAGACAAAGATATCGCCATAGCGCAAATTCCGACGGGAATCACGGCGATAGGTACAGAAAAGTCAAAGCATGTGGTACAAAGAAGAGGCCGAAGGGAGAGCTCAAACACCGTAATAAAGGCGTCGAAGATGAAGAGAGGGTTCAGCTACCCTCATTAAGAAGAAGGACTACAGTCAGCGTTGCTTGAACCAAGAAGAAGCGACGGGCCGATGCATTAAAGACTAAGGACTGCAGGAAGCGGCGACGAGACAGGAGGCGGCTATGGAAGTACAGCCAGTTGACTGTAAGTGGTTAGGGTTGAGTCACTGTTGGGATAAGAGCCACAGTTTTGTAACTGCGATGAGACCTTCGGGCCATCTATATATAGGAGTCTTTTTATATGATAAGGGGTTGGCCACACAGTGATAGAAGCCATTTAGGTAGAGGGTAGTCAAGTCTTTGTGGATACAGAGTCTGAACATCCCTTAGAGGACAAGGGCCGACCCGTTGAGAGACTGTGCAATCCGCTGGGATTGAGAAAGAAAGAGAGTGCATTGCAAGAGGCAGGAGGAGAAGAGAGGTCTATAGAGAAGGGCTCCCACTGAGGTGGAGTTTCCTAGAAGACCCTTGTTGTAAAGAGTTGGAAAGGAACTGTGTTTGTTCCTCAGAATTGTTAACAAGAAACACAGTTCCCTTGGACGTAGTTCCCACCCTGGGAGTAACAACATGCTTATCTAAGTAGCGCTATTGTACTTGTGTAGCTGTTGCTCTCATTCACTTGCCTTTATTATACATGAATGCTTCATTCTGTTATAAGTAATGTATATGGTCATCAGTTTAAGTTCTGGTTGATGTATAACAATTGTGATAATCATAGCTAAAATCCTAGCGAACTAGATAATTGTTAAGCAGAGGATAATGTGCGAGTATGGACTGAATATAATGCATGAATGGTTCACTTAGACAGTGCTCAAAGTAATACTCTACTTAGTTACATTGTTGCGAGATATCAAGGGGCCAAGTTCATTAGCAAGGGTTATGCTTGGAGATTAGATGATATTACTAACTGCAGTAATAGGATAAGAACGGCTGAAACCACGTATTAATCCAGGAAGCGGTCAAGAATCGCGTACCGCAGGGACAAGAAGGGGAAGATATCGCACCTACGATATCTTAGGTATCGCTGGACGGGCTCACATAGGGGGAAGACTTATCGCACTCCCTGCGTAATGCGATAAGACAGAGGCCCAGCCGGAGTAATAGAATGAGATAAGTCAGCTTATGAGGAAAGGGTTAAGGTGGGTTTAAGCACCCTGGATGCCTCAGAACCTGGCTGAGGACACTTGAGTCTTCTGCCTCCCATTAGAATCACTTCGGGTGAGACTTCAGGTTGCTTTTGCGACCTGTTGCCGAAAGGGCCAGTGAGCTAAGGGTTCTGTTGGTCTAAAAGGTACCACAAGCCCGGGTCTACCCAGAAAGTAAAAGAGAGACCAACAACAACTTAAAGAAGAATGTGAAGAGTTGGATAAAGGAATTGATGAGTTGTGGAAAGCTATGCAGAGACATTCCAAGAGAATGTGCAATAAATAGGAGAAAAAGGAGGTGAAGTGTTTGAGTTCATTGACTGGAAAAGATGTTGAAAGTAAGTTTAAAGACAGATTGCAGAACAAAGTGTGGAAGCCTGGTAAGTTAATACCAGCACTGAAGTGTGATGATGGCTAAGGTAGTGGAAAACTACAACATAAGGTTTGGGATTTAAGAAGATGAAGATTGAAGAAACATGAACAAGGGTTCATGAATAATTTCTACCTTGGGAGTCTGATGCAGGAGCATATACTCACTAAAACAATTTGAAATGTAAGTCAGACCTTAAGGTTGTGACACTGGCCAAGGAGGGGTTCATTGTAAGAAATATTGGAAATTTCTCTTAATTAGTGAGCCTGGTTTTAGAAGATTCTAGATGAGGATAGGTGTCATTATAGTATGAGTCATGATAATTGATTCCTTAAGAAAAGGAGTGACTTGAAGAGGTGATAGAGATGTAGCAAGCCTGCTTGATGAGTCATTAGATAGGATAGGTTCGAGGCTTCTAGTTTTAGAAATGGTTGCAAGATAGTGGGAGTTAGTTTTCAATGAGCTGGTAGCTCAGTTTGGGGAGAGAGAGATATTTTCTAAGCCTATGGGAAAAGACAGGAGGGGGATGGCAAAGCAGAGTAGAGATCGGCCATGATAACGGAGTAGAACTCTCTGATGTGAATTCAGGGTTTATTATGTATGTACAATTCCTTTTATTGAAGAAAGAGTAGATTCGTCATCTCTGTGTATTATTTATGCATCTTGTGAATGCTAAATCTGTGATGAATATTGGTTTACTAGTAAATTCGAGTTTTACTGTGTAACCCTGATGAAAGAGCAATCTATAGTTGATTGGGTTGTTGGTGGAAGAAAGAAATAGTTGATTTCATTAAGTGGAAGAGAACCAGACAAAATTCCTGAGTATGAAATTCCTGTTCTAAAGGGAACAAGGTAAAATCCCTTTGGAAGAATCGATTGGGAATCGATTTAGAGAAGAAAAACAATAGAAGATGCGTTGATGGCATTGGTACCAGTGAATCCCTTATATTATGTTGTTATAGCATGAATTTGATGAAGAGAATCGAGTGTTTATATTGTTGTTTCCATTACAAGAGGTGAAGATCATAAGAAGACTTTGATCCGGATGAAGGTCGAGCTGGATTGATCGATTCCCTAATCAATCAACAAAAAATCGTAGAGTTGCAATCGGCGCAATTACCAGAGGTTGGACAGCTCAGATCAAATCCAAAAGGAAGATCGACGATGGGGAATGGATTCGCAAAGTGAACGTGCACGGGATTTAACATTTCCGCAAGCCGATGTGAAGTGTTCTGCATTGATCATAGATTAATGGATGAGATCAAATCCGCAAGGGATCGACTGTTGATACAATGTTCGGCAGAAGGAAGAAGCTCAGGAGGTAACGACGAGAGTTTGTGGAAGTCACATTGCGGAAGAGTTTTTGCGGAAGCCTTTTCAAGAAACTGCGAAAAGTGCACCCGCAATCTGCAATCTACAAGTTGCAGAAAGGAGTGTTGCGGAAAGGTGACTACGGGAAGGACATTGCGAAAGGACACCGAAATTGCGGAAAGGGTACGTTCCCGCAAGAGTTGTGGAAAGTTAAAATTGACTGTCAGAACGTTGTGGAAAGCCCATTTTGAAGGTAAGGATCGCAATTGAGAAGGACTTAGCTGGTTTTTAGCTAAGTTTAGTGGTTCGATTTTCGAGAATCACAATATCTCTTGGGGGAAGCGGGTTGGATTGGCGTTTGGAATTCCCACCTGCATCATCAAGGATGTTTAAACCTATAATATATATTTTTGGTGGTGTCCTAAAATTGCGTTGATATAAATTAATTTTTTTGAGTGATAAACTATTTACAAGCTATAAAGTAGTAGAATCTTCATTTTGAATTAAATTGCGTTGATATAAATTAATTTTTTTGAGTGATAAACTATTTACAAGCTATAAAGTAGTAGAAACTTCATTTTGAATTGAGTGCTTTGTTCTCTATTTCTCCATGTTTGCAAAGTAACTAAATACATGTTATTCCTCGTTTATATTTTTCAATCTTTCTATTTTCTCCACTCCTAAGTAATGAGAGTTTAGCCTAAATTAACAATCTCTCTCGAAAGAATTATTAGTTAATTTCATATTGATAGAATTTCATATTCCCAAAAGTTTTTCACCATAATTTCTCTCTATTACACTCTTTTGTACAATATAATTTAAAATACACACATTCATATGACATATAACTATACTATTACATGTAATTCTAAAATTATTCATAAAAATCATAAAACTTCACACTTCTCACAATAACTATCTTACCAATATTTTAATACAATAAATCAATTATATAAATAAATCTAATAATAAAAAAACAAATATATATATATATATATATATATATATAATAAGTTTTTTAAATGCCCAAAACAACTAGCTCTTACCATTTTAGATGTTTAATGTTTTTACTGGTATGCTTCCTAAACTTAGAAACGAGAAAAATATAAATTCTTACTATAACTACTTTGTATATATATAATAATATGTAAGTTAGAAAAATACGTGTTCATTATAATAAACTATTTAGAGGACTGTTTGGCAAACGATTATGGTCAGAGGTTTTAAAAGCTAAATATATCAAAACAAATCTGGTGTCTTGGCTAAGAGACCCAATGAAGATTTAGAGGAATTCATCAAATTTCTGGAATGGTTTTATGAAAGTTTATCCATGGATTGGAAAAGGTTTAACCTGGAAAGTTGGATCGGGCGCAAAAGTGCAAATAGGAGTTGACCCTATAATTGAAATGGAAGAAGATTTTGAGCTCTCCAATGACATTCTGGAATATTTGGCATATATTGCTATTAAAACTCTTGACCAGATTAGAAGACCTAACTGACTCTTTCCTAAAGATTCCTACTGGCTCACAACATCTGATCTTGGCCTTGGTTATAGGTGGGCTGATGAATGGAATTTATATATTTCTAAATTAAATGTTGTCGGTCTGCGTCTTATGGATAGAGAGGACCAACTCATTTGGTACCCAAATGCTGCTAGTGGGATGATCACTGACAAGTTAGCTTACTTCACTATTGCACAAGAAAATGTCTTCTCTATTCCCAGATGGTGGTTTAATGTTTTGTGGCGATGGAAATTGCCTTTAAAAATAAAATGTTTTTTATGGTGTGCATTTGAAGATTGTTTAAAGACATGGGACAATTTGATACACAAAGGATGGTCGGGACCAAACTGGTGTATTCTCTGCAAAAAAAATATGGAATCGAAAGAACATTTGTTGGTCACTTGCTCTTTTTACTGTGAAGGTTCGGAAAAATATATTCAAAGCTATGCATATTACTCACACTTGGGGAAGTCAACACTTTGAACAAAATTTTCTAATCTAGTACAATGATGAACCCGTACACAAGACTCTTCCACGATCTATCTCTTGGTTTATTTGGAGGGAGCAGAATGCTTTAATCTTTGAGAATAAAAGACTGGAATTGGATGATTTGTGCAGAATATTTTTACTTTTCTATAACGATTATCATATTATTAACCATACTATCCCAAAGATTAGGCATCCAAAGTCCCTTTAGCAAAGGTAGCTACCAATTTTTTTGATGGAGTGGCTCAGAATGGTATCTGCGCAGTGGGTGCTGTCATTTTTATCAATCCTGATCATTTCTTTAAATTCAAAATGAATGGTGGAAGAGGTACAAATACACAGGCTGAATTGATCGCTCTTTGGTGTATTTGCAATATAGCTATAAGATTTGGTATTGATGCTTTTTAGATTTATGGTGACTCTATGGTTGTGGTGAGTTGGGCCAAAGGTTTATATGACATTAAGGTGATGGCTTTGTCTTATTGGTGTTTTCGAACAAAGAATCTTCTTACATCTTTCAATTATGTGGATATAAATCATATTTACAGACAACAGAATGTGGAAGTTGATCAGTTATCAAAAGAGGCTCTGGTGGATGAAGAAGGTATTCTCTACTGGATGGAATATGATGATTCTATCCTTACAAATCATGGCTCTTTAAATTTGTTGGCTATATAATGTGTCCATTGAATGGATGATGATGCAATATCCTGCTCCTTGTTTGAACATGTATCTAGTTATGATGAAAGATTAAATGTCTCTTTGTTGTCGGTGAATTGATAAGGTAATATGTTTGGTTGAGGTCTATAGGTACTGGCTTTGAATTGAAGATTGTAGATGTTTAAGGCATGTTTTTGTATTAGGTTGTCCTTGAATATTTTGCTTTTATGGCAAAATCTAATAAGTTGTAATACTTTTTGATTCCCTGATAAATTTCAAGAGTATGTTTTTTTCTTGCTGAAAAAACAGTTTTTTACCAACCTCAAAACATCCCAATTAAGAAGTTTACGAGTAGGGTTTTTCTCAATCGTATGGATGGCATCCTCGTTGAGGATCCTCAAATAAAATGAAAGGAGAATTATAGGGTTAAGTTGTAATACTTTTTGATTCCCTGATAAATTTCAAGAATATGTTTTTTTCTTGCTGAAAAAACAGTTTTTTACCAACCTCAAAACATTCCAATTAAGAAGTTTACGAGTAGGGTTTTTCTCAATCGTATGGATGGCATCCTCGTTGAGGATCCTCAAATAAAATGAAAGGAGAATTATAGGGTTAAGATGTCTTTAAAAAATGTATTAAAAATAAAAGTAAAAGCACGTATCATTAAATTTTGTTTATACTATAACGTTTAGATATAGGGTTAAGATGTCTTTAAAAAATGTTTTAAAAATGAAAGTAAAAGCACGTATCATTCAATTTTGTTTATACTCTAACGTTTAGATATGTTTGATAAAACATTATAATTTAAAGTTTTTAGTTAATTAATGATGGAACAAATCATTCTATCAATTGACTCGGTTTCAAGATTTTAGGGGTTTATTTATTATGTATTAAAAATATAAATTTTTAATATAATAAAATTGTTGAATTATCTAATTATAAAAGATGATTTTTTTTATCATATATATATAACTAATCCATTAAAAAATATAAAATTATAATAAAATGGTTAGATAATCAAGTGTGGTAAAGGATTTCTAGCGATCATAATGATGGTAGACCCCACACATATTAGGTAAATGACTACCTAGAGTGTTTCTTTTTCTTCATTGCACCCAACCTAATAGAACATATTCTTTGAAATGCTTATTCTCTGAAAAGTTGTCATGATGACCAAAATGTCTAAGAAAAAGCTAAGTATCTCCAAGCTAGAGATTAGGTCGACTAATTGAAGTATAATTTTGATTTTATGTTCACACTTTTTTGTAAGCTTGTAAGTTGAACAAGACTTTAAAATCAATTTTGTTGTTGGAAGAAAATATGATTTACAAACCATTCTCTAAGTCCAACACACGTTATGTAATGACTTGAATTGTCTTTCTTTCAAAGTCCTTTCTTATTTCTTATTTAAGGGAGTTTCATTTCAATTTTATAAAATATTCATGCAAATTGGTAGGGACATAATATAGACATGGATAAATGCAATGGGTCACCTTATCTTTTACATCACGTTTTTTTAAAATTATTATGGAATTTAAGTAAAATAACTGTATATATCATGTCATGTTTTTTTATAAAGTTTTTATAATTATTATGAAAAAATGATAATTATATATGTCATATAAGTATAAAGTTTCGAATTAATTTACTTATGATTTTAGCATTATAATTATTAACTAGGTTTGTGGTTGTTATTTATTAAAAATAACTATTACATAAAAAAATTATTTAATTAGGTTATTATTATCATTTCTTATTTTGTTACTATATTCATGTTGTTAAGTGGCGTGTTAATTGTTAAATTTTTTCTTTTCATTCATGAGATTATCTAATCTCTCCTCTATTACTCAATTTTTCTGTGATAGAAATACAAATGTAACATTGTACTAGTTCCTAACGAGGAGCTCAAGGTCAAGGCTCCGTCAGTAAACACTGTAAGTAATTTCCTAAGTTGTTTTGTATTTTGATTTGTAGACTTAGGAGACTAAAGGACTTCACGCAACTAAACGATGGGGGCATAAATCCACTAGGGGGGAAGGTTGATCACTAGGAAGCCATGAGTTGATGACAGGTGTCATCTTAGTGCCTTGGGCATTGGAAGAAAGGTGAACAATGGACGTTCACTCGATGGTTTAAAGCTCTTACATCCCGTGCTAAGTTGAAGTAACCCTTGAGCAGAATTAGTATTAATTGTTGGCTAGCAAATAGTAAGATTTCATGATCTTGCTATTAAGTGAAATGTTAATTAGGTTACTACAAGATTAAATAAGCTTAAGCAGTTATCCTAATTATTATACATATCTTAGATATTTTAACTTTGGCATTAAAATGCAAAAAATGTATTCATGGAGCTCTTTAATATAATTAAGCGAAGTTTTCTCATTCTACGAGACTATATCATAGTCACCTCAATTAAAAGAAAGACAATCTTCTTTCTAAAAATTGTCATGGTTAGTTATACAAATACACTTTATTATGCTCCTAAGAGCTAAAATGAGTTACTAGGAGTTTATTATGATTAACAAAAGATTAGACTAATTATAAGGGATTTACAGAGGTTAGTGCCTGCCTTAGTTCTATGTTTATCTCACATTAAGAAGTGAAAATTTCCAATATATATATATATATATAAAGGAGTGATGTATATAATAAAAGGTCTAAAAAAAAAGTATATTCATTGGACACCATGGTATAATGGATACCATATTGCATTAATTTACATAAATTATAAACGTTGTGGCGTTTAGGATTCCCTTTGGATGGATCTTTTGCTTAAGATGGTTAAAAAAAAAGGGGCTCTCGTTGCTCAAGATGGAGTGATGCAGGAGCATCAGATCTCATGATCAAGTACTAAATGTCTAGTTGGACCTCTAGGTCTTGACATTTTCCCAAGGATGGTTTGTTGTAAAAAGGCATTGTAAACTTTCATGTAAAAAGTGTTTTATTTGCTAGTATAGGTGTCAATGTAAACATCAAGTTATATAATGGATCCCTAAAATAGGGGCATGACTCAAGAGAGAGCGTTTTGGTGGAATTGCAAGAAATAGGATTTGTTTTGAGTGAGTCACAAGTTAGTTTTCTTAAAATAGAAGTTGTTGCCTTACTCTAGGAAGGAGTTACAGGTTTGTAGGAGTCAGTTAGGAGAATCCGACGAGGGTTATCTTGTAAAGGATCTAAGGAGGTAACGCTCGAGAAGAAAGAGGGGGTAGAGAAAGAACTTAGGGAGTAGGCAAGAATCTTGGTAACGCTCGAGAAGAAAGAGGGGGTAGAGAAAGAACTCGGGGAGTAGGCGAGAATCCTCTGAGATACATGTACAGTACATGGTGTTAATGAAAAGAAAACGAATTCTTCATATGTATGTATCATTGGTTTACAATCAATATATGTGATGATTAGCTTATACATGCGGGACAAACAGAGGAAGATTGGGTAGAATCAATGATGGTATGATTCCATTTCTAGTTCAATAGTTGAATAGGATCTCTATATATGAGTTTTTCTTGTGTGTTTATGATGAAAAAGGAGACAAAGGTAAAGGTTGTGCCAGCATCTCTGTGAGTGAAATAATGTGATCGAATGGTCCAAAGAGGGGGCAGAGAGCACATTCTATGAATATTAAGGAATGGTAGTTGACTGAGTATTCTTAAAATCCCTAGAGGACGAAAGTACTCCTGGAATATGGAGAAATAGCGATTGTCAATGTGTATTTGTCGATATATGGTCGAGTAATGGAGTAGGCATATCGCCCTAATGAAAATAGTCAACTGTTAGTCTTGTGAGAAGTCGATATGCATTTGTTGATGGCTTTGGAGACCATTTGATGCAGGGTGTAGAGATATAAAGAAGTCTGTGCAAGCGAGCAAAGCCAGGAATTGATGGATTCTATAGGTTTTGGGGAGGACTGAATGATGATACACTGTGCAAGATTGGGATTCACGGTCAGGTAATGGAGCAGAGGTGCTAGGAGACTGAATGTAAATAAGTGCGTAGAGTTAAATGGTGCGTTGGGGTTTGGTCTACGCAGAGAAAGAGTGGACAGAAAATCCTACGATAGTTATGCGTTGTGTGAACAATCCAACAGTGGGAAAAGGACGAAGACTAGTCAAAGAGTGATGTGGAGGTGAGTTGTAGAGTCAATGTGAGCGCATGAGTCTCGAGGTCTTATGGTTGAGACGAGGCGATCTAATAAATCGTATTCAACACCTTTTATTTCATTGCGAGGAGCCATTGGAGACCGGCAATGGTCATGTGAGATAAGCAAAGGAGCTCGATGGAGGTAAGTTACAGCATTCTCGTTAATAGTGTTTAAGTTGTGAATGTTAAGCCTTGAACCTGCATGAAAGCATGAGCTGCGTGCCCATAGTCACATGCTTATGTGACGAGTTGTGAAATCTTTGTGTGTGGATACGATGATCCCTAAGTTGATAGGGTATTCACATGTGATGCCAAGGTTTTAAGTGGTATGCACTTAGGTTCTGAAAAGAATTGGTAAGTGACTAAGCATTGTGTATGGAACAGGCTTGAACCTTTGAAAGGTGAGACCAAATGTGTTATAAGTTAGCATTTAGAGGAAAGCTGATAGATTTAAGGGAAGAGTCAGTCTGGCTAGAGTGCTAAAGTTAGAAAGAGAGCCAGTAGTGAGTTCTAATGACTATAAAAGGTTTTATAACCTCAAAGAGTGTGAAAATAATATAGCACACTAAGTGAATCCTCGGTATAGGCAGGACCTGGTGTTGGGGCCTGCTATCAATTGGTATCAGAGTGGGAATAAAGAACAAGAAAGTGTTTTTGGTGAAGGAAAAAGGACAGACAAGAAGTCTGTAAGAAGTTTTATGCAGTGAGTAGTGACTGCATGCAAGAGGTAGCAGCAATAGAGGAGAAACATCTCAGCAGAAGAAGGTCACAGTCCTTAAGGACAATGATGAAGGAAGCTCGTAAGGGTTTCTGAGAGTGGAAGAAGAGGGGTGGCCTTGACCTAGTGTTTCAATTGAGGATTGAAATACAGGAGAACGACTGTTTTCTCAAGAGAAGATGAGCCGTGAGTATGAAACCTAGAAGGAGCATAGAGGAATGCTCAAAGAGGTTCTAAAATAGGACCAGTACTTGCCAAAAGGTCGAGCACAGAGGAGGTTTGGTGAGGTAAGTTGTGGCAGGAGGAACTATTACTGCAGAGGTTAGTGTAGCTCATAGAGAGTGAAAGAAATTCAAGAAGATGACTATTAAAAGTCATAGCAGAGGTTCAAGAGGTAGCCACAAAGTGAAGAAGGAAGATGCCAATACAAATGGCATATGGAAGCAGATGAATGATGAAGAATATGAGAGAGAAATAGCTGAGATGAGAACCCATCTTGATCTATTGATGGAATTGCTACAGAGGAGTGATGAAGACCAAAGGTGTGGATGGATCATGAGGAAGAAATTGAAGTGGCATAAGCTACAAAAGAAGAAATAACAACTAGTGAATGCTCAGTGGGAGGATGAGATACTCAAGGCAAGTGAGTATCAGGGAGAAGACTTGAAGTATGAAACTTCAAGTGAGGCCAAGAGGTCTCATGGTTTTAAAACTGATATTCTATGTATGTTTGCAGGTGAAAAGAATGAAGATGTGACAATTGGGTCTCATTCAAATGCACATGCATAGTTCAGAGAAAGTGTTTCATTTTAGCATGCATCAAAAGCTGAAAGCAGGGAAGGCTTGGCTTATGACGATTGCCAAGAACAGAAAGAGGAAAAGGAGGACATCAAGCAAACAAATGTTATGCGTGAGGAAGCCGAAATGAAGAATATTGAGGACTTTCTGAGTTTCTTAGTAGACTTGGAACAACAACATGAAGATTGTGTAGAAGGTAATCCCTCTCTTGGAATTGTCTTAAGTGAAGCGGAAAGTTGTCACACAAAGTATGATGATGAGAGTCTTTCTGATGAAGACCAAGTAGGGTTGTTGCAACAGAAGGAATTTATATATGTCTTACTAGATAAGGGAAACACCTCTAAGGAAGGTGAGACAATCATGTCTTGTATGAAGGAACCTGTTGTTGTTGAGGCAAGGAGCAGTTGGCTTGTCTGAATGGCCAAGAAAAGACTGTGGGACAGACATCTAAAGCTATCACACTAGTAGGAAATCAGAATACTATTCTGATAGAGGATGAAGAAGTAGTGTCATAGAAGGATTGGTTTGGTGACAAAGAAGAAGATTGTGAATATTGTATAGGGTTTTCAGAAGAAATTCCATGTGGGACAATTGATTTGTGGAATGAGCTAAGTCTTTTGGAAGATATACTAGTAAGTCAAAGAATGAATATTTTGAAGGTACAATCGAATTTGGATGAAGAAGAGGTAGACATGTCTCAAGTTGAAAGAGGGTAAATTTTAGAACTGAAGGAAGCTGAACTGATTACTAGGATCAGTCAAGGAGCTGAAAGAAAATTGTTGGATGTTGTCAAGAAAGAGGAGGAGTGTTATGATGGAAATGATGGGAAGCATAGTGGTGTTGTGCTTGTGAGAATTCCAGTAGAGATTGAATTGCTGAAAGGAATTGTAAACATTGACAGAAGAATGTCTCAAGTTGTAGTTGAGGCAGACGCAGATGCTAGTATACATATTAATGATATGATTGTTGGTATACAAATAATTGTGACAAAGTATGTTGTTGCAGTCAGGGACTTGGAGGACAGTTTGATTTTTTAAAGTAAAGTTGCAGACAAGGAGCAGAAAAGGGATATTGCAAAGGGAGATATCCTCAAGGATATTCAGGAATTTTGGGTGGCAACAATATCTATAGTAGTATCTGGAGTAATCTCAAGAGAAAAAGTAGAAAAAAAGGTAAAGAAGGATGAAGAAGATAATCAACAGTTTGAACATGAATGTGCAAAGTGCAGTGGCAAAGATATGAGAACAAAATTTGTTTACAGCAGAAGACTGAATTACAAGAAACCATAGATGAACTATGGAACCTAATGCAGATACCTAAGAAGAGCTACAGCAAAATGAAGAAGGTAATCCACTTTGAATATGATTGGAAAGTGAAGAACAGTAAAGGAAATGACAGTGGAGCATTACAACACAAAGTGTGGAAGCCTGGAAGATTGCAGCTGAAGAATGATGAAGACAATGCAGCTTATGGACAGCAGCAAACTAGAATGGGATCCAGGAAAGATGAAGACATAAAGTACATGATCAAGTGATCATGTCTTCTTTCTACTTTGGGAGTCTGATGCAGGAGCATTAGCTCTCATGATCAGGTGCTAAATGTCTATAAGTTGGACCTCTAGGTCTTGACATTTTCCCAAGGAGGGTTTGTTGTAAAAAGGCATTGTAAACTTTCATGTAAAAAGTGTTTTATTTGCTAGTATAGGTATCAATGTAAACATCAAGTTATGTAACGGATCCCTAAAACAAGGGGACGACTCGAGAGAGAGCATTTTAGTGGAATTGCAAGAAATAGGATTTGTTTTGAGTGAGTCACAAGTTAGTTTTCTTAAAATAGAAGTTGTTTCCTTACTCTATGAAGGAGTTACAAGTTTGTAGGAGTTAGTTAGGAGAATCCGATGAGGGTTATCTTGTAAAGGATCTAAGGAGGTAACGCTCGAGAAGAAAGAGGGGGTAGAGAAAGAACTCGGGGAGTAGGAGAGAATCCTCTGAGATACTTGTACAGTACATGGTGTTAATGAAAAGAAAACAAATTATTCATATGTATGTATCATTGGTTTGCAATCGATATATGTGATGATTAGCTTATACATGAGGGACAGACAGAGGAAGACTGGGCATAATCAATGATGGTATGATTCCAGTTCTAGTTCAGTGGTTGAATAGGATCTATGTATATGAGTTTTTCTTGTGTGTTTATGATGAAAAAGGAGACAAAGGTAAAGGCTGTGCCAGCATCTCTATGAGTGAAATAATGTGATCAAATGGTCCAAGAGGGGGCAGAGAGCACAGGCTCTGAATATTAAGGAATGGTAGTTTCCTGAGTATTCTTAAAATCCCTAGAGGACGAAAGCACTCCTGGAATATGGAGAAATAGAGACTGTCAATGTGTATTGTCGATATATGGTCGAGTAATGGAGTAGGGATATCGCCCTAATGAAAATAGTTGATTGTTAGTCTTGTGAGAAGTCGATATGCATTTTTTGATGGTTTTGGAGATCATTTGATGCAGGGTGTAGAGATACGAAGAAGTCTGCGCAAGAGAGCAAAGCCAGGAATCGATGGATTCTGTAGGTTTTGGGGAGGATTGAATGATGATACACTGTGCGAGATTGTGGATTCACAGTCAGGTAATGGAGCAGAGGTGCCAGGATACTGAATGGAAATAAGTGCACAGAGTTAAATGGTGCGTTGGGGTTTGGTTTGCGTAGAGAAAAAGTGGACATAAAATCCTACGATAGTTGTGCATTGTATGAACAATCCGACGGTGGGAAAAGGACGAAGAATAGTCAAAGAGTGAAGTGGAGGTGAGTTGCATAGTCAATGTGAACACGTGAGTCTCGAGGTCTTATGGTTTAGAAGAGGCGATCTAATAAATCGTATTCATCACCTTTTACTTCATTGTGAGGAGCCATTGGAGACCTGCAGTGGTCATGTGAGATAAGGAAAGGAGCTCGGTGGAGGTAAGTTACAGCACTCTCGTTAATAGTGTTTAAGTTGTGAATGTTAAGCCTTGAACCTACGTGAAAGCATGAGTTGCATGCTAATAGTCACATGCTTATGTGACGAGTTGTGAAAGCTTTGTGTGTGGATACGATGAGCCCTTAGTTGATAGGGTATTCACATGTGATTCCAAGGTTTTAAGTGGTATGCACTTAGGTTCTGAAAAGAATTGGTAAGTGACTAAGCGTTGTGTATGGAATAGGATTGAACCTTTGAAAGGTGAGAGCAAATGTGTTATAAGTTAGCATTTAGAGGAAAGCTGGTAGATTTAAGGGAAGAGTCAGTCTGTCTAGAGTGCTAAAGTTAGAAAGAGAGCCAATAGTGAGTTCTAATGACTATAAAAGGTTTTATAACCTCAAAGAGTGTGAAAATAATATAGCACACTAAGTGAACCCTTGGTATAGGCAGGCCCTGGTGTTGGGGCTTGCTATCAGGGAGCACCTACTTCTGTTTAGAAACTATTACCTTGTTGTTATAGTAATGATAGAAACTATTACCTTGTTGTCATAGTAATGATCGGAGATTAGGTCTTAACCATTGTAAGAAGTATCTCAAGGAAAAGAAAACCATTTGAGGGAGTGTGGGTAACTCTGTGAAAAGGAAAGAAGAGGCACCCTTTGTTGTTGGTTGCAAGAGACAGTGCAAAATAAGAACAATACCTGGAGTCATAACCAAATAAGATGGTTGAGCGAATTTATTTATATTTGCAATTATGTATGCTAATTTTCTCTACCCTTTGTTACACTGTGTGTTATGGGTAGGCACAGCTGTAGCTAGGGTTTTACCCCTAGCTTGTGCAAATGAGCACCTACTAAGGAGAATGGACTCCTTAGTAGCAGTTCAGTAAATGTAAATAATTAAGCTTAAAACAGAAATATAAAAACTACTCTAACATGCATGAAATATAAACAACAAATTTAAATAATGGTTTTTTGGTATTGATATTACCTCCAATGTGGAGGTTGATGAAGCTCCTTGCAATGTCCAAGAGGGTTGCTCCAAGCTCCAATATGCTCCTTATCTTTCTCCAATGGTGGGAATGGGCCAAAAATGGCTCTCAAGGTGAAAGTAGTTCAATGGTGAACTAGGGTTTCGAGAGAGATTTTGGCAGAGTAAGGGTGCTTATGATTGTGGATATGGAATAAAGGATCTCCATCACCTATTTATAGTTTTTTGGTGGTGGAGTGCTGACCCATGGTTTTGGGCAGCTGTATAGGGTTTTTTTTCTCCTTTTCCTCATTATTTTATATTTTTTATTCCCTTTTTAGGGGATTTTTGCTATTTTTGAGGAATTTTGGATATTTTTGGAGGAAAAAGGGGTTTTTTAGCCTTTTTTAGGCTATTTGGAGGGTTTTGTGGCCTTTTGGAGGCATTTTAGGCCTTTTGGAGGCATTTTAGGCCTTTTGGAGGCTTTTAAATGGAATTTTTTGGGATTTTAAGGGAAATATGGTAGGAAAATGGACAAATGAGCCATATAATGTGGTAGATGAGGTAGTGAGCACTTTTTGGGTGTTAACAGATTGCCCCCTGATGTGCGAGGGCAGGAGCTCATCGTATGGCCGATGGACATCATAAGTCATGAATGGTTTTCCTGGGGTGTGAAGAGAAGAGAAGAAACAAACTGAAGCCCGGAACAACGATCCCGAACAACTGCAAGAACTAAAAGTACATACCCTCAATAATGGATGAGGAATCATCTGATCATATGGACGAGGCGGGCATTCCCATGCTCGTATCAGGATATAACATAATAACAATAATGGGGTCCAAAAAAGGGGACCTGAAATATACATGACCTCAAATACTGACTGAGGAATAATCTCAATATATGGACGAGGCGGGCATACCCATGTTCGTATTAAGATACATAAACAGAACTGTGAGGCCCGAAAAATGGGGACCTGTAAGATACATAGAGAACCACTATGTACATCATAAGGGTCAAGAGGGGACACAAATCTGGGACATACTGTTGGGCTGATCATGTGTAAACTGAAGAACTGGTGCACTGGAATATCAACAGTGCTGCTGAATGTGGTACCAAAGGAACTGATGAGCTGCTGGATCATAGTGACTGGGAGCAACAACCTCGATGGTACACTGAACTGGGATAAACCTGGGTACTCAAGGAAGCATATAGCTGGATGGCTTCCGAATACAATCGCCAACGCAGCCCGGACATCCATAGGAACATATAACTGGTCATTCTGAAGTGACTCACCAATGTGCTAGAGTCGGGGGAAATCCGGGGTCTTCGACTCAAAACTGATGGAATATAATCCTACGCGATCCTCAATGATGCAATCAAGGTGCTGAAGTCGAGCATGTGAGGAACAACCACTCGGAGAGGCAATGAGGACTCCTCTCAGAATGATCCGTAGGAACTTACCACAGATGGTGATAAGTCCAAGGCGTAGGGACCTCTGGGCCTATCCTCTGGAATAGAGGAGCTGTCGTCGACAGAGGGAGACCTGCAACTATCAAGGCAATGATGTTTCCTTGACAGGAGCGCGAGGTGAAGAACCGAAATGTGATAGTACTGATGGCAGGACTGACAAACTGTGGGGGGGCAACTGGGCAAGTAGAGTGGGTGGACTCAAACTCCCTTTGTTCAAAGTATGATAATGGGAATGATCTGGCAGCGTATGAAACCGACTGAGGGGAAAGGGATCATAGCTGTAATGGATCTGGGAGGATAACTGGCTGAGGGAGACTCAATCGGATATAAAATGGCAGGAGACTGCAGAATACTCTGAACAAAGGCGACCTGATTGGGGGTGCTGCCGAGATGACCGATCATAGTGCCAGGAGGCACGGGAGGAGACTTCTTCATGGGTTAAGGAACTAGAAGAAGTGTGTGTAAAATGATACTGTCGTGTGGATTTTACGAGCCCAGGACAGTTCATGCTCGCGGTTGCTTTCAATTTTAAGGAGTCTGAAAGCGATAAGAAGACTCTGAAATGATGGAATGGTACTGTCGTGTGGATTTTACGAGCCCAGGACAGTTCATGCTCGTGGTTGCTTTCAATTTTAGAGAGTCTGAAAGCAAATAAGAAAACTCCAGGGGGTTTCTTTTTTGTAGATTTAGTCTCCAAGGCCCAAAGAAGCATAAAAGGATGCAATGAAGAACTCTTCTAGCCGGTGTGACTAGAGTATTCCTTTTTCGTAATTAGTCTACCAGGTCCGGAAAAGGGGTAAACTTATACCAGATAGACGCCCTTTCAGGTACTTTAGCGAGCATGAAAGGAAGCAAGATTGCTCGGCGATCTTTTCATTGTTTTAGGAGTCAGAAAAGATCTTAACAGAAACTCCCTAAGTGCCTTTTTCGTAAAGGAGTTGTCCGGCCCGAAAAAGGGATAAAATTATACCGAACAAAAGGAATGGCCAGGCAAGGAGGAAGTGTTCAATCAAGGATCAGTAATGATGATCAAGAACGAGGGTAGGGGGAACACTGGTGGGCCTCCTTGCGGGGTAGATGAAATGGTGGCAAAATAACGAAACATTTGCAGTATGACAGGAGTGAATGGACCATGTAAAAGTGTGGAACAATCCGATGGCGGCCGATGTGGCGCGCAAACCAAGGCAACAAGGTGTCGGGACACAATGTGGAAATTGTACCAAGTGAGAGCGAGAAATGATCTCAAGCATCATCACGAGCTCGAAAAAATGAATCCGGCGATATAAAGGGTGTCAAAAATGGATAACGGCCGATGTGGCACGTAAACCGAGGTGACTGGGGGTGTTTTTGGAAAAAGACCCAAAAAATCTACAGGTGAGAGCGAGAAATGATCTCAAGCATCATCACTGGCTCGGAAAAATGAATCCGGTGACATAAAATATGTGAAAAACGGAGAACGGCCGAAGTGGCGCGCAAACCGAGGCGACTAGGGGTCGAGACACAATGTTGATATTGGTCCTGGTGAGAGCGAGAAATGGTCTCAAGCATCGTCACGGGCACGGAAATATGAATCCGACGGTGCAAATGGTGCGAAAAAATGGAGGGCATAATACTAGGTGTATCATGATGGCCCGCGGGGGCAGAATACTAGGTGTATAAAATCAAATAAAATCTACAAGTGATATGTGACCTCAAAAATGGTTGAGATCACAAATGTGAAAAAGTGAGCAGGGTTAATGACTTGCCCCCATGCTATGTGCATGGGGTTTGTGATTATGGATCACATATGTGTTGGTGTGAATAATGGGTTCATTGATGTGCTGAGATAGATGTGATGGGGAATGTTCAAAGTGATTGATCGTGCCCCCTATCCCAGGGTCGAGGTGATCTATTATGCCCCTTGACTTAGAGGTGTCAAGGTGGTGCTCTATAATGGCGGGGTCGAGACCGGGCATCTCAGTATAGGACCAGGCAAAGACATCACAGAATTCTCTGAAAAGGTTTATGTAGTCCTCAATCTCTTGTTTACTGCAGAATGCTCCTAAAGTGATGAGTTCAGGGGCACGTCCTGGGGTAGCGATATCAACCTAGATGACAGGTGAGATGTTGGCCATGTTACCTTCCTCGAAGGCATCAGGAGCAGGAATAGGGTCCTTGAACCAGTCGACCTTAGTGGGAAGGAAGTCTTTGGATTCAACCGCAAATTGGGTAGCGGTGCTAGAGGAAGATACTTCTGGGATGAAGTAGGAACGATGATGCATATCATCCCAGGGATAATCCGGGGCGGTAAGGGCCTCAAGAATCTTCTGATCGGTACAGAAAGTTTGCGTCGTCAAATCGGTTGACGAGGGGGTAGTGGTTGAAGAGATCATATAGATGGTATTAATCTCTCCAGAAGAGGAAGAGGCCGGGGGGTGGATCTCGTCAATGGTGGTTGGGGCCGTCTCAAGATCCAGATTGTTCATCTCATAGAGAGCCGCTCTGTAATCCGGGAGATCGGGACAATGATGGGAGTAATGCCCGTAAACACCGCATATGGCACAGGGGTGGTTAGTGCGTAGGGATTTGTCTTTAGGATTAGGAGTGGGGTTTAGTTCGACAGTTGGGATGTTGGGGTCATCGTCGAGCATCTGCATGTGTTTCTGTAGGGCTGGTAACTGTGGACACTGGTGAGTCGCATGGCCCAACTCGTCACACATCGAGCATTTAGGAGGAGCGCAAAACACAGGAGGGTTTTTGACTGTCTTGGGAGGTGGTACAGCAATGTAAGGTTGTGGACCTCTGCCCCCAGTGGGTTTGGGAGTAGGAGGGGGAGTCGTGGAGGACGAAGGGTTAGAGACACCGGGAGGTGGCTGAATGGTAGTAGCCATGGGTTGCACCGGTTGGAGGACGACGTCTGGTGTCGGCGGGCGAACGGGAGGCGAAAGATACCATACAGGTAATCCCAAAGTTAACCCCGGGAGACTAAGGGTAGCCATGACCGGGGCGCTTACTACTCCCGATGGAGGGACTAGGAAGGGGATCGTATGGATCGGTGTAACACCAATGTGGCTAGGTACCAATGGTGGTTTAGGCAACAAGGGTGGTTGGTTGTCGTGGGACAAGGTACATAAGTCAGACACTTCGGGCGTAGATGACGGGGGAGGAATGGATTGAAAGGTGGAGGTCATCGGCGCGTCTGAGTAGACTCCAGGCCCCGTAGAGGAAACAAACGAGGTGGTGGCACGAGAAACAGGTTGTTCAACTATGGGGATAACATTTTCAGGTGCCGCGGGGGGCACTGGGATCATAGTAGGTGAGCTGGTCAACCTTCACCACGCGTCCCTCATGGGGGAACATCATGGTGCGAAAAACAGAAGAGGCAACCGCCCGCATGGCATACATGTAGCTGCGGCCAAGTAAAAGGTTATAATCCAATTGGGCATTGATTACCTCAATGTCAATGAGTACAGTTTTGCCACCTAACTGGACGGGGACATTGGGTAGGAGGCCTTGGGGCTGAGCCGACCGACCGTCGTAGGCGCGTAATGCAGTGGTGGACTGCTGGAGAGGAGGGGATCCCAATTTCTTCCATACGAATGTAGACATAACGCATGTGGAGGCACCTTCATCGATGATGCATCGATGGATGACAAGATTCCGAACGGAAACAGAAACTTGGAATGCTAAGGAAGAAGGCAGGCGTGGCTCGGATTGGTCCAAATCAAATGCCATTAAATTCGAATCAGTTGGGTCAATCCCCCCAATGGCGGAGAGTAAAGTCTTGCGCTGGGAAGGGCAGTTCTTCAAGACCTCTAATGCAGACATGGCTGCGGGAGATTGGGCTAGGTCGTCTACAACGCTGTAGTTTGACGCAGCGCGCGCATTGGGGTTATTGTTGATACGGCGAAGTGGGAAACGAGGGGCTTTGGGAGCGCCATCTAGTGGAGGTGGAGGTATACGTAACGCCTGATCAGTGGGATGGGAGTTAGTGGGTTTATCCGTGGGAGGGGCTTCGGAGGTGGAGCCATATTGGTTTCGACGGGTCTGGAGGTTGACGTCAGCAGATGACATCATCAGCAAGTGATGGGTACCGGAGTCAAACATAGGTTGATCAGGAGCAGCGTACGTGATCTGTTGTTGGGGTTGCACATTGGCTTGTGGGGGAGCCAACAGCTGAGTGTTCACTACACCTTGGGTTGGTAAGGGGTTTTGTAGCACCAAAGGGGGTTGCTGAGGTTGGGGGGGGGTTGGGCGGTGCTTGGGGAGCCGCATGCCCTTGGCGATGGGCCTCATCAACCCAGAGTTGCCGAGCTCGCTCCAAGTGTGGGCAAGCGTGTGTGTAGTGGCCGTATACCCCGCAGATAGAACAAGGATGGTTTGTTCGCAAATTGGGGTTTTTGGCCTGCTTGGGCGGGCGATCAGGGTTTTGATTAGCGGGGGCCGCATTGGTGTTGTCGGGGGGATTAGCCGGTTGACCGGCTTGATCTGCAGGTTGGTTGTTCCCACGATTACGGCCCTTGCCGCGGTTCTGTTGGCCCTGGTTGCGTTGGTTGTTCTGGTTTTGCTGCGGATTTTGTTGGGCATAGACTTGCCCCTGGGCAGCAGGTGGGTTCTGAGGTTGCGCAGGTGCTGGAGCAGGCTGCGGTGGATGATATGCAGGTGGATGCTGAGCAGGTGCAGCAACTTGAGGAGGTTGCTGATATGACTGCGGAGCAGGTTGTGGGTGTGCCGCAGGGGATGCCTGGGGTGGATAATAAGCGGGTTGGGCTTGTGAAGGCGCGGGAGCTGGGGCAGCTTGCTGATGGTAGTAAGGCTGAGGTGCGACTGGGGGAGCATAAGCAGGAGTCGCATAACCGAAGCACTATGGTGGACATGAGGGTCCATGGGAATGGTGATGGGACATGGGAGCATACGAGTTGGTTGCTCCAGACTGTGAGGTAGCCCGCGAAAGGTCGGGGCCAGAGGTAGGACGTGCAATAGAAAATGGTTGGGGATACGAAGAAACACGGCCAATGATACCGTCTGCAGCGTGGGATGCCACCGGCGCATCGTGCTGAGAGGACTCGCTACAAGGGGCGTCAGGTATAATGGTATAAAGGTAACCCGACTGGGCGTAAATGAGGTCGAACTGTTGGGCCTTAAGGATGGCCTCTTCCTCAGACTGGGGTCTTTCTGATGCCACATCCTTAGCAATAACAGGGAGAAGGGATTTGAGGAACCAATCTAGGAAGATACGGTCGTCTAGTTTGATCTTGCATAAGCTACGGCGTCGATGCCACTCATGGATGTGGTCCGTGATATGGGTAGCCGTGTTTTGTCTGCAGGATAGGAGGATTTCAACGCCCACGTCATAGCGGACAGGCAGCTGGAAGAACTGCAGAAAGGTCGAGGCAAGGGAAGCAAAGGTAGCATGGGTCCCATGAGGTTGCTCGATATACCACTTGGCTGCAGAGCCAGTGAAGGTGCGTTGTAAGAGACAGAGGCGAACAGAGTCATCCACTATGGAGTTAGAGGAACACCATAGGTGGAAAGACATGATATGGTTTTATGGGTCCTCACCGGCTTTGCCCTCGAACTTAGGGATGTCAGAGGGGAGTTTGGTAGGCATATGAGGCCACGTAGGGTCGTGTCGAATAGGATCGTTGGTCAATCTGGCCAGGTCAGGTAGGTTGAGGCTAGCCATGAATGGCAAACTGGAAGAAGGATGTGACACAGTAGTGGGTTGGACCAAGTTGGGGCCAGTGCCCCCAAGTGGAGGGACAGGATTTGTGATGGTGCCCCCAAGTGGGGGAACTAAGGTGGTGGAGGATGGTCCAGCACCACCATGGGTAGTGTGAGCCACTGATGTAGTGGGGATAGGGATTCCCGCTGCGGGAATAGGTACCGTGAGGGGAACGGTAGATGGGGGCCCCATGGAGGGCATACCCAAAATAGGTGTAGTAACTGGTGTAGTGGTGGATGTGCCACCAATGGTCCCTATAACAAAAGGAGTGGAAGTCATGCCAGCCATGGGGCTAGTAGGGGCAGTGTAAATAGGGTTCTCAGACTCTTCGTCAGAATCGGAGGTAAAGTAAGGAGCGTCAATATCTGGTGACGGAGTCCTATGTCGCTGACGAGTGGAGTAAAGTGACAAGGCTCTAGATCTGTGATGAGTGGTATCAACGGATGATGATCGGAATCTATGACGTGTGGTGTCAAGAGAACCGTGCTGTGGGGGCTCGCCCCTGAGGCGCCAAGAATGTCTCGGGGACTCAATGGTGACAGATGGTGTCAAATCTATGTGGGTTGAGGTGAGTATGAAAACAGCTCAAAAAATCCTAATGCAATCGAGTGTGCAGAAGGAGAGCTCAAAAACAAGGCACTCAGGCCAACAACCAACTCAAAACACCCACTGCAACAGCTGTGCTACAATAGGTGGAGTATCAACAAAGATGGTCAGAATACCAACAAGCAGCAGGTTTCCTAAAAAGAAAAAATGGTGGACTCACTAGACCAAAGGGAGGTAAAAGAGCATGCAAACACCTAACTAAAAGTATTCTGACTCAACTAAACATATCCTCTGCAAGGTGATGAAATCCAAGTCAGACAATATGAGTAGGAAAGCCAAGTGGCTATGATATCCCCCTACCGGGAGGGACACCGGGTAGTCAATCCTAGAAGAATGGCAACTAAGATACCCCGTTCATGACACGTCCAGAAAGGTGAATCTGCCATTTAGTCCGTTTACCGCAATACCCCTATACAGGGATATCCCGCGAACCGCGAAAGGTAGCCCTTCGGTTACTGAATAGAGTGCGGTATTCCACTCAGGCCTCCGGAACCAGTCTCCCGACTTCAACCCTCCTAAGGGAGAGGCCCTCTGATAAACTGGTCGTGACCGTGCCAAAAAGTACTAGGGGATTTTGGTTCCCTATTTGGACAACAACTATGTCTCAAGTGAAAATAACTGAGGGGTGTTATTGGAAGCCTATCCCCCCCATCCTACCTAACTACAATGATTCTTTTGTGTTCCCCAAGTGGGGTTAGAATGTTGGTTTAGTTAGGTACTTTTTAAGGCTCACTTGAATTATGTGACAGAGTGTGTGCTCGTGAGGTTATGAACCCAAAATAGAAGTGCCACAAGGGGGACAACTTCTAACTATCAATAATGCTGAAATTGAAACTTTAACTTGCAAAATTTTCTGAATTAAAAATAATGAAATTTTAAAAAGATTCTGTAAAGGGAACAGAAATTATGTTGCAGAAAGGCTGTAAGGAAGTGAGCTGCAGGTAGGACAGGGGGCTGTTCAGATGCAGAAAATATTGCAGCAAAAGGGGCTGGGCTCAAAACAGGAAAAATGCAGAAATCAGACCGCGGGTCTGTGGTGAAGCAAAACAGGCAGACCGCGGGTTTGAGGGAAACAGACGCGGTCAGGTCGCGGCTTTCGGGCCAACAGAAGCAGTCGGGACGCAGGAAATAGGGAAAAAGACGTAATCGGGTCGCGGCAAAAAAGGCTAACAGACGCAGTCGGGACGCGGGAAAGAGGCTGAAAGCCACAGTCAGGACGCGAGAAAATGGCCCACAGGCGCAGTTAGATCGCAGCAAACAGGCTGATTAGCCATGGTTGGATCGCAGGTAACAGACTTGAATCCGCCGGCAGGGCGTCGGAAACCGTCTAAGAGCCGCGGTCGGGTCGCAGGTAAAGGCCTGAAAGACGCGGTCGGGACGCGACTGCAGAGGAAAAAAGCGCGGTGTGCGGCAGCCGAAAGGGACAGCCGAAAAGAAAAAAATTTAAACATGAAACCAGAAATTCAAAATCTAGTGGAGTCGCCAAAACTGTAGCTAGGGTTTTACCCCTAGCTTGTGCAAATGAGCACCTACTAAGGAGAATGGACTCCTTAGTAGCAGTTCAGTAAATGTAAATAATTAAGCTTAAAACATAAATATAAAAACTACTCTAACATGCATGAAATATAAACAACAAATTTAAATAATGGTTTTTTGGTATTGATATTACCTCCAATGTGGAGGTTGATGAAGCTCCTTGCAATGTCCAAGAGGGTTGCTCCAAGCTCCAATATGCTCCTTCTCTTTCTCCAATGGTGGGAATGGGCCAAAAATGGCTCTCAAGGTGAAAGTAGTTCAATGGTGAACTAGGGTTTCGAGAGAGATTTTGGCAGAGTAAGGGTGCTTATGATTGTGGATATGGAATAAAGGATCTCCATCACCTATTTATAGTTTTTTGGTGGTGGAGTGTTGACCCATGGTTTTGGGAAACACATGGTTTTGGGCAGCTGTATAGGGTTTTTTTTTCTCCTTTTCCTCATTATTTTATATTTTTTATTCCCTTTTTAGGGGATTTTTGCTATTTTTGAGGAATTTTGGATATTTTTGGAGGAAAAAAAGGGGTTTTTTAGCATTTTTTAGGCTATTTGGAGGGTTTTGTGGCCTTTTGGAGGCTTTTAAATGGGATTTTTTGGGATTTTAAGGGAAATATGGTAGGAAAATGGACAAATGAGCCATATAATGTGGTAGATGAGGTAGTGAGCACTTTTTGGGTGTTAACAACAGCTCCAAGGAGGTAGTAGCCTTCTGAGACCTCTATTCAACCCTTTGCTTTAATTCTGCACCAAGTACTTGCATTTGAGTGAAGAAAGGGAGTGCGCAGCCCTTGGTTTAGCTTATATTTTTGAAATAGGTAAATATAATCCATTGAAGTGTAAATAGGATTAAGAAGGGTGCAGCCTTGATCTTAATCCTTTGATATATGCATAATATGCCTATACTTAGGCAGTGTTTGGTGAAGAAGCGTGTATTCCAAACCCCATTTATCTTGGTAATAAGTGGGATGTGTGCAGTTCTAAACTTGTCATTAAATAGGTTAAGTATATTAAGTGTATGCTTGGTGGAGGAAGGGCATAGCCCTAACAACTTTATATCATATCAATATAGCAATGAACACATATACATGCTTGGTGAGTTGTGAATATTAGAGCCAGAATACTCTATGTATATTGATACTCTATCCTAGTGGATTCGTTGCCCAGCTCAGGGGTGACCTCTCGGCGGAAAAACATATACCGGATAGAGAGTTAGAATGGCTGGGGGGAACATTGCAGTCAAGCCTTTAGTCGCATATGTATACTTGGTTCAAATAAGTATTATTGACATGACATCATTATTACATTATTACCAAGTTATATAAAAGAAGATTATTATTGTGATGATTTAAATAATTTGATATAAATCCTGAAATGACCTTTCGGTTTATTTAAGATCACTTCTTATATTCATTTGATTTATTGGTACTTAATCTCATAAATGCATGATCATAATGAGTGATTGGATTGAATATTTAATTAAGCATTTGAGTAAAGTAAACTTGATATTATCCTAATATTCATCGAGTTTTTGTTGAGATATAATTATGCACGTGTAGAGTTCCATAGAATCCTCTCAAAGGTCTTCTAGAATATGATACGTATCATTAAACATTATTTTAATGTTGAAAGGGATTAACTCTTCAATAATCTACTTTTATTATGATGAGATCAAGGATTCGGAATAAAGGTGTGAATAGTCCTTTGTTTATATATGTTTATTTATGAACCTTTGATTCCATGTACTTAGTAAGAGTTGTTGGAATACTTACCCTGATAAATAGTTGAAGACATGAATGAGTCCTTAATTATAACAAAGCATTCATGGATTCCAATATTTATAGCATCTTGATGTTATAATCTCCATTGATTAAAAGGTATCATATCATAAGTATCTAATTTTGAGTAGGACCTATACCTTTGAAAGGACCTATACCTTTGAAAGGAGGAAGATGATTAGAGAATAATTAGGGTAGCATTGTTTTAAAATATTACCTTGTTATTTGATTTTGCTTTTACATAATTGTTGTAGTAAAAGTTATCGCATCTAATAAATCAATAATTATTATGCATTTCACTTTGTAAAAATGATAAGATAGGTTGAGATAATATAACTCATCAAGTATTAGCAAGATCGTTAAATGTATAAATAAATTTAAATTATGAACAAGATGGTATTTCATTATTGCTACATGGTTATTGATTCATAATGAAAGAAAAAGATATGAAAGATTAATGGTCAACATTAATATTAAATGTTATGATGTGACTTCAACTTGTATAGGGTAAGCTATTATATTTTAAGATCTACTTGAAAAGATCTTATTTTATTTTGTTATCATGGTTTTTATAGAGTTATTGATATGATTTTATACCTAGATGTCTGATTGTTATGAATGTATTTGACTATTATGACTTGGTGATCAATAGAACTAATATTATTGCTCGTTGATTGATAATTAAGGGGAAAAAAATTATACTCCATTTCCTCAAAATAGAAATGAGGAATTTGGGTACATTACATATCCACTAGGTCCACTTCACCTCATTATCATTGTCGGATTGTTTTCCAAATGGGGGATCAACTTTACAGAGTGTCATCCTATATCTAAGGATAGCCACAAGTACATCATTGTATCCATTGACTATCTTATGAAGTGGGAAAAAGCTATGCCAAACTTCAACAACAAGGCAACCGCAACTACTCACTTCTTCTGAGAATTGTTTGCACCATTAGATTTGTTTTCACAAGTACTTTCACATTGTTGCATCAATTTCATGTGTGTATGTGTTTCATTTGAGACCCATTTTTCTCGTCATTTCAACCAAGCCCATTACCAACCTCTTCAAGTATGCTTTTTCAAAATGACATATAGACATCATATAACCCTTTTGTCTATGTTGCATTTTCCTTGTTTGATCCACCACAAATGGTCCCATAAACTCCCCCCCACCTTGAAAAGTAACCTCACTCATTCAAGTTGCATTAATCTCTTTCCTGATAGTAGTACTCCACCTCCATTGATCAGCATGGTTTAGTAGCCCATTATATGTTGGAAACCATGCCACTTCATCCCTCCTCAGTATTGCAAATTCATATAGCATGCATCATATATGAACCCTCATGCTCCCATCTCATCATTTTGGTTGCCTATTTTCATTGGAATCCTAAGTGACTCACAATGTTCTTTATGGTTTAATATTATGCCAAATACTTTGCACATTCCATTGGCCTCTTGTCTCATTCATGACCCATAAGCGATATATATTTTACGCTATCATTTATTTTCCCATCAAGAAGACCTACCCCTAGTTGCTTCCATTTTGCATTAATCTTTCCACACATGTAGGTCAAAACTACTTGGTCATATTTTTTTGGGTACCCACCTCCTTGCTTGTAATGTGTCTAGATTATTTTATTCTTTGTAAGAGACAACCATATTCTTTTATTCCTAGTAAAAGACTATACAATATTAACAAAATATTCAAGAAACCAAAAATGGGGGAAGTATCACTTCCTATATTGTTTCAACTTTATCAATTATCTATTTTCCAAGCATTTTGTATTGACTCACCAATGTCCATCTAGAACAAAGTCTATTTTTCCATTGCATCCTACTCACCCAATTCAAATATGGTCCATGATATTTACACCTACCATATGTTTTACTTTTCATTTTGGTCCATGAACCTCCTCATGCCCTAAGGTTTCCTTCATTGGCATGGACTCTAGTACACCTTCTACATAAGTCATCATTCAAATCTTTGCAACTTGGAACATGATTTGGATTGGTTAGTTTGTTTTATGGTCGTTGTTCATGTCAATTATCATTCGTGCTTCATTCAATGGAAGTCTTGAGTCTCCTACTCATTGGCCAACTTCTCCACATTTCTCAAAGTTTCGGTTTTTTACATTGTTTACTTGGTGATTCCTTTAGCTTCTGTTGGTTTATAAGAATTCCTAAATCCCATTTTCCTTCAAAATTTCATCATTGACATCATATCATTTATTTTTTCGGGGGTATTTTAGAGGCTTTTCATACCTTGGTCCCCATATACGTCATCAATGGCCATCCTTAGATTTGTAAGACTTGTGATCATTTCTCTTTGACTTGATCATCCTTCCCATGCTTGATGGAAATTCATTATTGCATCAATCTTGAGGTTCATACACTTTGGTGGTTGTTTTTCTTAGATTCTTTTGAAGACCCCCATGTACAAGCATGGATGTTAGTTTCAAGACCTCAAGTGTGATCCAACCTTCATGTGAACCCCTACATGTTCCAACACCACACATTTTTGGATTATGTTTTGTTGTGGTTCTTTGCTCCCCTAGCTGTCATTGTCACCCCACAAGATCATCAATTGATTACACTCTTTCCTAGTAATTGAAGCTATCTTAATCCATGTAGAATGTGATGTTCATATCTAGCCCCAATTTCCCATTTATACTACGGTAACTTGCTTCGACATCTTCATGAACATGGAGATGCTTGCCTCATTTGTAAAATATATTATATCTATAGCTATCACCTTGTCTTTGGTTGTCTTGAAAGTGGCCTTGATTGCTTAACCTTGGGAAATCCCCCCTCCTTCACCATCTCACCCTTCTCTCTTTGGATTTTTTCTACAAATAATCATTTCTAGGAAAGAAACACATGATATATTTCATCCATATGAGATGCTCCTAACATCACACATCTGGGGCTAACTATTATCAGCTTAATTTTTCTCACCCATGACATTTGGGTGACCATACTAGAAACACCATCAATTCATATATAAGTTACATAATGCATAATATTAACGAACAATACATGCCTATTTGTATCCATTTAAGTAGGGATAAGTTCTTAGTTCACTACTTTGAGATTAGCGTGAATTTCTCATGTATTACCACTCAAGTCACTTTGAAAATTTTCCAAGATCCATGCAATTCTATGAGGCCAAAAAAGTCAATTTTCCACAATGCATTAAATACACTCATGCTTACTAATTGGCTCATGGTTAAGTTCTTACCAAAGAGAAACTCTCTCCATGCCTACTTCAGTCATTAGATTGCCTTAAATGTTCATCTAACATGTGGAATCTAGGTCATGGACGAAGTGAAGTCACATTTGAACAAGGTGTCCCCATTTACTTATAAAAGGGAGCCATTGGTTTCCATTAAGGAGGAATCCATTGCAAAGTTATGTTAAAGGAATGAGATCATAGACCACAACTATTGCTCTCTCATTTCTTCCATTCTTGCCAACTTTTTTGGCTTGTTTGCATTTCATCAAAAGAGCATGCTACCTACATTCACCAGAGTTAGATGTGAGCATTAAGGAGGAAAGGAACCCTCCGCACAAAGAGAGCTTTGGAACGCATATACTCTCAAGGTGATATTTGGTGTTTATTGCCTTTCTACTCTATATTAATGGGAATATTGTTACTCCTCCAAGGATTTTGGAATTTGAATGATCTTTGGTTATTAAATTCATAGTTTAATGATGTTCATGCTATCCTTTTGCTCATAGGTTGTTACATTTACTCTTGTGTCGTGCTTATCCCTCGCTCTTTTTTTTTGTGAGCTTATTGATTCGTTAATATAGTAATTTTGTTCATCATTACAACAAAAACCCAAAAATTGAAAAACCAATTAAATAGAGAATATCATATTTTGTTCTTTTCTTTTTTTTCTTCAAAATATTTGAAGATTATCTCTCGCTTGAGCATAAATGTGTTTCCACCTTTCATTTGTTTCAAAAATATTATGGACTATGCCTTGTAGGGGGCAAGAACCTCAAAGAATTCCATATATGTTTTTATTGTTGAAAAGTGTTGCAATGATAAACAACAAATCTGATATGGAAATTGAAAATAAAATCCATAGATACTCTTTTCTATATATCAAACAATAAAATATGGAAAGTAAATTCAAAGCACGGAAAAATGATGACTCATTTCAGAGCTCGTCTGTTGCTGTTTCGTGTTAATTTAGAATTTATGTCATAATTGTGTATAAAATAACTCTATATTTTGCATATATATATGTAATTAACTTTTTATTTAGTTAAAATATACAAATTGTGAAATGTGCCAGAATTGTGTTGGTGAAATATCACGATCTTTGAAAAAAATAAAAAAATAACACGATGTTTGAATGTAGAAAATAACAGCCCATGAAAATGAGTAGGAAGAACGATGGTCAATGCGAACTTTAGATTTTATAATCACATTGATCTTTTAATTGTGATTTAACGACTTCTGGTCAAACTGAATTTTAAGATATTTTAATTATTATTTTTCAATATTAGCTTAAAAATGTTTAGTTTAATTAATTAATTTTTTATTTTATTTTAAAGATATTTAAAATAAATAAATAATTGTTTTTAAGTGGAAATAGGTATAATTATTGGACTAGTGTAAATATTTTAATTTTAGAATCATATATATTAGGTATAGAAATTGTATAATCTGGGTATTATGGGGGCATTTAAGGGTGTTAAATTTGTTTATAATTTCAAAAAACAAAAATTGAAAATTTCCAAATTTAGATTTTACCAAATGTTTTTTTACTGGATTCCACCAAAACTTATTAGAAAATCCAAAACATAAAATAAGTAAACTATTCCATAATTATTTATTGTATCTAAATGTTTTTTTACTGGATTTCACCAAAATTCATTAGAAAATCCAAAACATAAAATAAGTAGACTATTCCATAATTATTTATTGTATCTAAAGCAACAAAATGTTTTTAATGCATTATTAGAAATGTTATCCACTTAACAAAATACAATAGTTAAAATTTACACAAAAATATAAATAATATAAATATAATATTTATATACAAATAAAGTTTTTATTTATTTAGAATTGATGATGATGATTGTTGTCTATTGAGACAAACCTAATAATGCAATCCACTTAACAAAATACAATAGTTAAAATTTACACAAAAATATAAATAATATAAATATAATATTTAGATAGAAATAAAGTTTTTATTTTATTTTATTTACAATTGATGATGACGATTGTTGTCTATTGAGACAAACTTTGGTATGTCATACCTTAAAAAGGTAAAGAGTTGCTTGGTTTTCTTCAAAATTATATTTCTATGCTTGAAAAACTTTAAGATAAGTATTTACCTTTAAAAAGTAAGGAGTTACTTGGTTTTCTTTAACATTATATTTTTATATTTAAAAAGCTTTAAGTGAAGCATTCCTAAATCATCATAATCGTTATTAGTTAAAAATTTAGGAAACTTGAGATTGTAACAAATATTTCTAAATTGCGTTTAAAGTTGAGTTGGAAGAATGATGATCAATGCAAACTTTGGATTTTATAAAATTGATCTTTTAATTGTGATTTAACTACTTATTATGTTTCAATATTAGTTTAGTTTAATTAATTTGGTTTAAAATAAAAATAATTGTCTTTAAGTGGAAATAGGTATAATTATTTATTGTATCTAAAGTAACAAAATGCTTTCAAAAATGTTGTCCATTTAAAAAATTACAATAGTCCAAATTTACACAAAATATAAATATTATCAATATAATATTTATATAGAAATAAATGTTTTTTTTTTCTTTTATATTTACAATTGATGATGATGGTTGTCTATTGAGACAAATTTTGGTCTATCCTACCTTAAAAAGGTAAGGAGTTACTTGTCTTTATTTAAAATTATATTTCTATGTTCCAAAAGCTTTAAGAGAAGCATTCACCTTAAAAATGTAAGGAGTTACTTGGTTTTTTTTTAAACTATATTTCTATGCTAAAAAAGCTTTAAAATAAGCATTCCTAAATCATCATAGTTGTGATTAGTTAAAAGTTTAGGATTGTAACAAATATTTCTAAATTGCTCACTAATTATTTCTAAAACATTTGATGAGAAAGTGTTTTTCATCTTCAACCCTCTTCGTGTTGCAAAGACTCCCTTCTTATTTTAGCTATGTTGATTATATAGATATATTTTTATCTTCTACAAATTATATCTAAATCTATCTCTTTTTAAGAAATTTGATATCTCCATACTTCAAATTCGAAATTAAAACAAATATTATTATTCAATTTTAATAAAAATATAGTCATCTTACTCCTTCTCTATATTGACAATATAGTTCTTATGGAAAGGTGTCCCTTTGATCTTGATAAGCAATTAGGAATTGTGAAATATGTATGCTCTAAGATGGGTATGACTGTTTTTTTTTAACAGAAACAGGGAAATAGAGTGTATTTATAAATGCTGTGCACAACTATTCATTACATGCATTCAGTAGGATTTTTAACAGAAGAGGAAATTTCTGAAAAGATTGTAACTATGATTTCTAGTAGCATGGCTTTAAAAGCTCTGAACTTTGTCTTTCTAAAACTGTTCAAAATGGTGCTGGGATAAACCTTGATAAACTGTCTGTTGAGTATAATGCATAAATACATTGGCAAAATAGATACAAAATTTTGAAACCTGAGCTAGACTGGAATTTAGCCATAATTCTTGAACTGAGCAGAAGCTGCGTCCACCATTTCCTGATTGATCTCTTGATTGACCATGGGGGTTTCCTGCACGTAACTTCCCAGAGTTTTCCCTGTCAGAACTGCCATGTCTTCCTGTAGCATGTCCACTTTTCCCATCAGCTCGAACAAATTCTTCTCTAAGTCATCTATCCTCGAATCCTGGCAAGAGAGATGGGAGACCGTGTGATTAAGATCCATGGCCATCTCCTCATTTTGATTCACGCTGGTGCAGACGGCATTGTATGTGTTGCGAACCGAGAGTTTAATGTCCACCACAGTGCGGCTCAGGGCAGCTATGGCCGCCATAACGCTTTGCATTGTTCCAATGTTAAACGGAGGCAGCAGAAGGGGACGGGAAGGAGGGGAGTCTAGTTCGCAGAGGGAGAGCCGACTCAAAGCACAGGAGAAATGGGGAGGACAAGCCATCGCAGGGAAAGAAGGGAAATGAGCGGAGGGAGGAGTTATTAATGGCTCGTGGGAGCTGACAGCGTAGCAGGGATCCATGTGACAAGTGCGTGGAAAGCCAGGGAGGCGTTTGGCAGAAGAAACGGGGGGAGGGGAAAGCACATAACCAAAATTTGAGTGAGGAATGAGGAGGACCCTCGGGAATCCAAAGGACCCCTTATGTTTTGCAATGAATTTATTAACCCTTGACATTTAACTTAGGGGATGAAGTGAAATCCCATGGCACCATTGAGTTCCTTGACGTGCCCAATTTCTAACAAGATTCCTTTATTAGCCTCTAAGTCTGCAAGCTTGTTGTTCTCTCGACGGATGTGAAAAAATGAGGCCTTTGGGAGATGAACATTAGTTTTTAGTCGTTGCATGTATCTGTAGACTTTTGAACCTTGAGAAGCAGAACCCCTTCTCATGATTTGAATAACGTGTCTAGAGTCTCCATAAATTCTGAGAGTGTCAATGCTGAAGGAGGAGGCCAAATCTAATGAGAGAATGAGTGCCAGAGAGAATGAGTGCCAGCCATTCTGCCTAATTATTTGTCTTACTACCTAGGCCCCAAGAGAGGGCTGCGACTTTATTTCCTCCGGGATCAAAGAGTATCCCACTCGCACCTGCCACCCCAGGATTCCCTTTGAAAGCCCCGTCGAAGAAAATGCTATGACTATTTTGCTCCTTCCACCATTTGGAAAAAGAGTCTGGATCTTTCCTAATTTCCCAGTCAGAGTAGGAATGTACCTTTTTGGACTGAAGGGAGCTGGCCTTCACAAAGACACTACTCCATTGGAATTCAGACAGAGATAGAGGTTCCTAAACTGGGATGATGACTCTTTTTGAGGATAGAGACTCGGATATCATTGTAATGGCTTTGATGGCAGCTCTATAGCTGTTAGCACTCCTACCCTCAAAGATACTTTTATTTCGATTTATCCAGATCTGCCAGCAAATGTTCATTGGGACTAGATTCCAAATTCTTGACATTGTCTTCTTGGATCTGCCAGGAAAGGAGCGTCCCCAGTGGTCAGTGAGTTCTTCAAGAGTTCTAGGAAGAATGGATGGTCTCCATTGATTCCCCAAGACTTGAACCCACACTTGCTTGGCAAAGGAACATTCCAAGAAAATGTGGTGGGAATTTTCCTCGGCAAGTTTACACAAAGTGCACCTTGAGGGACCTGCTATTCCCCTAGCTCTGAGATTTTTTGCAGTTAACAATTTGTTGTGAGCCAGTAGCCAGAAGAATACAGTTATTTTGGGGATGCCATCCGAGTTACAAACTTCCCCCCATCTATTGTGAACCGGTGAGTTGGAGAGGGTGAGTTTTTCATAACCGGCCTTGACTGTATATGTACCTGCTTTCCCCCATCCCCGAAGATCTTTTTCTTTTATGTTTACCGGGGCTTTCCCATGCAGGGAATTGACAAATATTTTATAATCGCTTTTGAGATTGGCAGGGGACTCATCTGCTTCCAACTCTTCCATTCTCTAGTGTCCTTCCATATCACGAAGTCTTTTAGTTTTGTGATGCCCATATTTTGCAGCCACTCTCGAATAGAGTCTAGACATCGCATTTTTCCAAGCGGCTTGTCTCCATTTATACTGTCGGTCCAGAGATTTATTCTTTTCCCATTTCCAGGGATCCAATAAAGATTTTCAGTTATTAAAGCAGCTGAGGAGGAGATGAGTCCCCATATTGTTGTTCCTTTTTTGATATTTGGTTTGTCGAGGCATCTTAATCTTGAGCTTCTTGAGTATTTTCTCCTGATTACTTCCTTCCACCATTCTTTCTTTCCAGAAACAATCCTCCATGCTAACTTGGCACCCAAAGCTTTGCTTACTAAGGCAGGCTCACGAATTCCAAGCCCTCCCCTCTTTTTCTTTTCTTTGATCGTCTTCTAGTTTATCAAATGGAACTTTTTATTTTGAGTCTTTCCCCCTTTCCACAGGAACTTTCTTATCTCTGTACTAAAAGCATTCTGGATAGAGACGGGGGCCAACATAATTGTTGTTGTGAATACAGGCAGCGAGGAAAGAACAGATTTTATCAAAGTGACTTTCCCAGCTAAATTCAACCAGCGAGTTCCCCACGAATTTATTCTATTTTTGAATTTCTCAAGGATAGGATTCCAAACGGAGGAGGTAGGTTTTTTGAGAGAGATGGGAGTGCCAAGATATTTAAAGGAAGACCAGTCAAGGCAGGGTTTAAAATCCAAAATGGCTGAAATGAGTCTAACAGTAGCAGGCCGACAATTCTAGGTGTAAATATTGCACTTGTTTTCATTGGTTTTGCCCCCGGAGGTCTTAAGGAAAAGGTCAAGAGTAGTTTTAAATCTAGCAGCAATTTGGGGAGAAGCACTGCCAAGGAGAATGGTATCGTCGGCAAATTGAGAATGGTTCATAGCTGGGACATTTCGGGCGTAGGCAATACCCGGGAGAGAGGCTGAAGCTAAGAGGGAATTGAGTTTTCTGCTTAGGGAGTCGGCCATTATGACAAAAAGGAAGGGAGAGAGAGGGCAGCCTTGCCTCAATCCCCGAGAGAGGTGAAAAAAGGAGGAGGGTCTGCCATTTAGGAGAGGAGAGATCCACAGAGCTCCTATGCAAGCTTTCACCCAGCTAACAAACTTTCCATCAAAGCCAAATTTTCTCAAAATAGCATAGATAAAGACATGTCTAACTCTGTCAAAGGCATTGGCCATGTCTATTTTAATAGCCATACCTGCGTCCTTGTTCTGCTTGCTTGAATGAATAGCCTCTTGCACTAATAAAATGTTATCATAAATTTTCCTGCCTGGGATGAAGCCGCCTTGATTAGGTGAAATTATATTAGGAAGCAGTTTCTTGATTCTGTTTGCTATAACTTTAGTAATAATTTTATAGGAAGAATTGCAGAGCGAAATAGGTCTGAATCTTCCTATAGAAGTGGCCTTTTTCTCCTTCGGGATTAGAGCTATGAAGGAGGTGTTGGTGCCTCCTCCTATCTTCTCTCGATTCCTGGTCCAATTTATCATTTTGACAATATCTCTTTTCAGCAGATGCCAACACTTTCTGTAAAAGTGTATGGAGAATCCATCTGGGCCTGGAGATTCTGGGTGTAGAGACCATACAGCTTTCCTGACTTCTTCTTCAGTTACCTGTTCCATGAGCATATTGTTATCTTCAGCTGAGATGAGGTTGGGAATGTCTTGACACATTATATCCAGATCTGCAGCTGGCGGCTCATCTTCCTCTTTGTAGAGAGACTCAAAATGGTTTTTGACTTCATCCTTGATGATTGTAGGGTCTTCTATCTTCCTTCCATCTTCTTTGATTAGGCAAAGGATGTTGTTTTTCCTGTACCTTTCCTTACACTGAGCATGATAAAACTTAGTATTCTTGTCTCCAGATTTGAGCCACAGGCATCTTGATCGAAGTCTCCATTCCTCTTCGTCTCTTCTAGCCGCCTGCCGAATTTGAGCTTCCAAGTCATTTTCTTTCCTCAATGTGGCTTTAGATATCAGATCAATTTCCATTTGGTCTTGCAGAATTTTCAGTTCCCCTTGCAGAGCGATGACTTCTTCTCCAGGTCTCTTCATGTTTTGTTTTGCCCATCTTTGTAACAATGTCTTAATGTTTTTAAGTTTGGTCTCCCAAATATACCCTGGGGAACCTGGAATAAACTGTTTCCAAATTGCTTTGACTTCTTCAAAGCAGTCTTCATGCTCCAGCCACGCTGGATTATATCTGAAGGGAAGGGGGCCGAGGTTTCCGGGGAGTGAGAAAAAAAGAGCAATAGGACGGTGGTCAGAGGCAGCAGAAGCCAAGATTTTGGAGTCGGGCAAGAGGGGTTTGCTTAGAAAGGATGAGCTGAGAAGAAATCTGTCAAGCCTGGCAGCAATATGTCCTGGTCCAGTTCTTTTGTTATTTCAAGTGTAAGTTCCATGCAAGGGTTTTATATCCACTAGGTTCCAGGATGCTTGAAGATCTTCCAGTCTCTCTCCAAACTGGTCTCTGACCTTCGAACCTCCTATGCGTTCATTTGCACTTATTGTGGCATTGAAATCTCCAGCAACTATGCAGGGAGAGGGGTTTCTACCAACTTGTAGATCTATTAGATCTTTCCAAAAATTATCTTTGAGCCCATGGAGCGTAGGCCCATACACATTTCCTATCCAATATTTTTCATTATTTGACAGATCTTCTAATTTCGTAAATAGCCAATATCTGTTATTAAATGAAGAGTTACACTTGAACTTACCTTTGTCCCACCAAGTGATGAGCCCTCCCAAGGCTCCTATGGAGTTGACTGCTATTTCGTCTCCTTTAGGCCAGATTTGAGTTAAGATTTTGAGACAGTCTGCTTCCTGCATTTTAGTCTCCTGGAGCATGAGTATTGAGGGGGTTTCCAACTTTTTGATTCTTTTGATTGCTTCCGTCTTTTGCTTACCTCCTAAACCTTTGCAATTCCAGGAGACTATCTTCATTATTTTTTAGAGTGGTTGGACACTACTCTTTCCTTCTTTTCCTCTGCTATTCCTTGATTTTGCTTTGTGCTGGATAGAATTCTTACATGCTGGTCAAGATTGGTTTGCTTACCCGCCGCTTTGTCTCGAGCCGTTTCTTGTTCTCTTACGACCTTGTTAAGCTTCCTTCCTTTTTTTGTCTGAGGTTCCATTTCTTCTTCCTTACTTTATGAGGTTTCTTCTTGAAATAACTTGGCTTTTGCTCTTGTGACTGAGCCGCCTAAAGCTTTTGATGCCTCATTTTTCAAGCTCCTCTTGTTGTGTTAAGGATATTATCCGGATTTCCCCTTCCTCTAGTTGCTGATTAACGGTCTCCCGCCTTTCTTCTTCTCTAGCGTTTTCTATCACTACCTCTTGTACATGTTCTAGAGCTTGAGCCTGCTCTTCCTCAACCACTTCAGATGATAGAAGCTGATATTTATTAGCTTCTCTAGTTGGGTTCTGCTGCTTGCTAGTCGTTTCCTTCCTTTTTGGTGTTGCTTGAGGAGGAAGGGTATTAGGAGGCTTCCCTCCCTTTTTTCTAATAACCTCATTCCATTCTCCCTCTTGGGTTTCTTCCACTTCCTGTAACTTCCTTTTAGGGCAGAGTTTAGCAAAATGCCCATATTCGTGACAGACTTTGCACTTAAAAGGAATCTGTTCATAGTCCACAGTTTGTAGGTGATTCCAACCGTCCATTGACAGACTTATAGCTTCTGGGAGCCCTTTCTCAAGATCCACTTCTACACATATTCTGGCACAGGAGAACATAGGGCGTTTTGGTTCAGATTTATCTATATATTTCCCCAATGAGTTGCCAATAGCTTTCAAATCTTTGTCGTTCCAGCAGTGGAATGGGAGATGCAGCAACTTGACCCATACTGGAACTGCTGAAGGGATATCCTTTTCTGGGTCAAATGAAAGATCCCACTTGTTAATGTACATTCCTCTTGGCCCCATAAAATAGGGACCATTTCTGAATATAAGATCTCTGTCCTCTTTTTTTTCAAAATAGAAGACAAAGAAACCCTTGCCGAAAAAGATCTGCTGAACTTCTCCTTGAATGAGAGGGCGCCAATTTTTGTTAAGCCAGATCTCGATAGATCTCGGAGAGGGCCACAAACCAGTGAAGTGCCCAACCAATCCTTTTTCTGAAAGGGCGAGGGCTTTGCATTTAGAAGCCATGGAACCCAGTTTGACCTCTAGGATGGAAGACTTTTTAACAAACCTCGAGTCAGCAGGCCCGGTCTGCTTTGAGGTCGAGGGTTGAGCCGCTACCAACGAACGGAAGAGAGCGTCGAGAGGCGCTCGGCCCGGATCGGGGGGCGGATCCATGAGGGATGGTCGGCCCAAACCCTAACCAAAACACTTCAGAATTTTAGTCCCGAAAAAACGCTTCCGATTCGCTTATTCCTCCTCGCTCAAATGAGTGTCGAAAAGGTAGAACAATATGGGTATGACTGTTAACACCAACAAAAAAAAGTTATGATTATCAAATCCAAGACGGCCACTTACGCTAATTTTTCTTATGACAATAGCAACTTGGAGGAAGTGTCTTCTTACAAATATCTCGGAATTGATATTTATCACAAGCTCAACTAGAATTATAGCATTGAGAAAATGATTAATGGAGGGTGGAAAGCTTATTTTGGTCTTGAAAACAATTGTAAGTCAACAAATCTTATGATGTGGGATAAATAAAAGCTCATTTTTGAAACTCTTGCCACTCCCGTTATCTTGTACGGTTGTGAAATTTGGGGTTGTAGCATCTCTAGAGAGTCCTGGAGAAATATTGAGCAAATCCAAAGCGTTTTACAACGTATAACCTCAAAATTAAAAGCAACAGACCCTATCCTATTCTCCTTATAACATAAGTGGTTCTCCCCCCAATGAGAGCTATGACTATGTACCTGATGTAGAAGTACAATATAAATAACATGGGAGACCAGAGACTTCCTAAAATTACTTAGAAAAATATAGTCAAGACCACATGTGACTCAAGAGAGGCTGGTATAAAGACACCATGGATTTATTAAACCATTGGGGGATTTACGAAAATGTCTCTTCGTAAAATACCAAAAACATTAAAATATTATCAGATCTAATTTTAAAGAGAAAATGTGGGGCAAGAAAGATTTAGAGGCTAAAATAAAATTAAGATAATATAAAGAGGTTATTAACCCTAATATGAATGATCAAAAGTAGATCTTTGTTTTAACTAGTTCGAAGAAGAGAAATAATATAGACGAGATTAGAACGAACTCTCATGAGTTTCATAGTGAAACATGGCTCTGGACAATTCCTAAAACACCTTGAGTGGAAAGGATTTTCCATCTTTGTGAGACTATGAGCGTTGAGGATGAAAGTCACTTTCTCTTAGAGTGCCCTGCATACACCCACATTAGATCGCAGTTTCACAATCTCTCCTACAATTCAAACCTCCCTAACCTTCTATCTTGTCAAAACTATGGCGACCTAGGAACACTTCTTTCCAACTTTTAGAGAATATGAATAAAATTTTACAATAATTGAAATAATTCATTTCTTTTCTCTTAAGATTTGATGAACCAAATTGATCTCAGTAAATGTTAATCACCATCATCATAATATTCAATTTTAATATACCACTGATGATTTTAAATCAAATCTAAACAAAATGATTTTAATATAATGTGCCCACATCCTCGAGACTTCCTAGTTTGTTTAGTCTTTGTAAAGACACAACTCCAAAGATTATATATGAATTTCAAATGGCTTTTGTGAATGGGTCATTTAATGTAGTATATACCAAGGGCAAATAGGGATGTTTTCATAACATAAGACGAATGTGATTCATTGTAATATTGATCTTAGATGATGTCATTTGTTTGTGTTGAACAAAAGAGCAATTGTAAATTATCTTTATTATAATTTACTATAAGTTATTTTAGTGGTATTATTTGTGTTTTAACCCATTTTGGTATTATGTAAAATAAAAAATTCAGCTTTTAATATGTTAGAAAACATGTCTCTTTTAAGTTTTACCATGTTTCATTTATGTATGACTAAATCCAGCCCCTATTTGGTTTGTTTCTATCAATGTTTGATAAACACATATTTGTCCATGATCTCCAACATGACATTTTAACAAATCAACATAAAAATTTCTATTGCGTCAATTTAGCCTAGTTTTTCCAATGTCATACGATATGTCTAGCATGACTTTAAACACCTTACCTATTTATGTGATTATTATTATTTTGCGTTTTTCAAGTGCCATAGATCCATTTCCATGTTAAGCATACTTCTTTAGCATATAGAGCACAATTTGTATGACAAGGTACATGAGAAGCATCTTAAAACTTTTTATTTGTTGGGATTAGAAGACATTATTACTATATTTTTAATTGTTTTTAATTGTTTTAAAAATGATAAACATATTTTTAATTATTGATATTACACAAGTTTATACTAAACTAAAAATCCATAACACATTCTAATATTACAAACTAACATTGATGTTGAATTATGTTTTTGTTCTCAATTTGTTCTTATTTCTTATTTTGTAAGTAACAATCAAATTGATTTCTACTACCTTCTTTTGTATCAATGAAAATCTTCTATTTTCCCTCCCTATTTATTTTTAAGGTAACATGAATTTTTGATAATATAAATCATTATAAAAAATTTATGTTAAAGTTTATAAAAATGTAGTACATATCTTATTTAAACGTGTGACCTCTTAGGAAGTCTTATATTTTCATAAACTCATAAAATAAATAAAAAATTTAAAATAAATTCTTTTCTTAATATGTAAAATTATTTCTTAATATGTAAAAAAGTAAGTTTAAGATAAAATTTCTCATTCATAAGATATCTATGAGTGCTTAATAATTTTTTTTTTCCATATATGTAATGTAACCGGCGGCTCAATGAGAGCTTAATAGATCCATGCCTACACTACCATCTTTATAATTATAATATTTAAGTGTTACAATCTTGATAGTTATCATATTTAATTGGTATCTTAGTTAAATCCTATGATATAATTTTAATAACAATATAAATTGTATGACAGGTTCCGTATCGAAAAAAATAGTGGTTCGTGTACGTAATACCCCACTTGTCTCGTCATTACAAGTTCCGTGTGCGTTTAAAATCTGTTTGAAATCACTGTCAGGCTGACCATTCTCAAGCAATCCTTTGAATTAAAATAACCGACCATTTATTTTCTGTATTACTGACATCTGTACCTGGCTTCGATGAAACATTTCAAATTCGCCAATGAAAAACTGGCTTTCTCTTTTTAAATTTTTATTTTCGAAATAAGATTACTGTGCAAATTCCTTCACGTTTCAAATGAATCCCTCGGCTCTTGGGCACCTCGGCTCTGTTTCCATGTGGACACCTTACAATTTCTGCAACCCAAATGTGCAATATCTACATTCCATGAAAAATGGCGCAGGATATGTAAGCAAAATGCACTGGAAAAAAGGTAATTCAGTTTGCTGCAGCAAGATCAAAAAGAAAGAAAGACGGATGTTCTCTATAATGGATCTTCACGCCGAGACCGATGGTAATGGCGTGGAGAAACTGCTGTGGAATGGAATAAACAACGTTGAGGTGCAGGATAGATATATTCTGCCTCCCAATGAACGCCCCAACATGTCGCAGGTCTCTTATTCCGAGAGCATTCCAGTGGTGGATCTGAAACAGCTGGATGGCCCTAACAGAAGCACTATAATCCAACAAATCCGACGTGCATGTGAGGAAGATGGTTTTTTCCAGGTATAAGAACCTTCAATCCCCACTTAATTCTTCATATTTTTGCTTTTCAAGTTCAGTGTCATGAATATGGTTGGACCATCATATGATCAGATAGTGAACCATGGCGTGCCAGAGACGGTCATGAAAAACATGATGGGAGTCGCCAAAGAATTCTTCGAAATGCCTGTGGAAGATCGAGCATGCCTCTACTCAGAGGATCCAAAACAACTGTCTCGGCTTGCTACAAGCTTTAATATTCACAAAGATCAAGTTCTTAACTGGAGGGACTATCTAAGGCATCCGTGTCTTCCATTAGAAGAAGTCATCGGCTCTTGGCCTGAAAAACCTGCAGCCTATAGGTAGGTAATACCTATTTTTTTTGTATTTGCTTACACCATTTGTGAGTTCTCTAAACATATCGTTGTTACATAGATAACTGAGCTGCAAATAACTGGTCTGGCGTGATTAAACTTCAGCTTTTGTTACAGAGAAATTGCAGGCAACTACGCTGTGGAAGTGAGGGCACTGATATTAAGGCTGCTGGCTGCAATTTCTGAAGCTCTAGGACTCCACTCTGATTATTTGAATAATATATTTGGGAAACACAGACAGCTGTTGCTTATAAATTACTATCCTCCATGCCCAAACCCAGATCTTACCCTTGGTTTACAAGGCCATTCAGACGCAGGTGGAATCACTCTTTTAATGCAAGGCGATGTCAGCGGTTTGCAAGTACTTAAAAAAGGAAAATGGGTTGCTGTAGAACCCATTAGTAATGGCTTTGTTGTCAATTTGGGAGATCAACTGGAGGTAATTACAGTTACACTTAGAAGAGATCCAATCATATATTTTTCCTTTAACATGTTATTCATGTGTTAATTGTAAGTTAATTTGTTTGAGATGAATAGGTGGTGAGCAATGGAAGATTCAGGAGTGTTGAGCACCGAGCGATAACGAACGCATCCAGTGCACGCATATCGATCCCTACATCTTATGGACCTTCAGAGGAGGCCTTTATTGCTCCTGCAGCGTCCCTTGTGGATGAACAGCATCCGGCAATGTACAGAGGGTACAACTATGGAGAATTCACCCACCTTTTCTTTACCCGGGGTTTGAAGGGAAAGACTGTGTTGGACCATTTCAAGATACGTCATCTAAACAATGAATAGTGTTATCTAACTCTCTCTACTTGTGCTTTTAGCATCGATACATATACCTTTTACTATTAAAGTGGGATATGAGACTGTTAATTCTCAATATTCAGAATATTCAGAATTAGTATGAGTGGGATATGAGACTGTTAATTCTCAATATTCAGAATGTAGCATTTTGAAACAAACAATTTATGTAGTTTATGGAATTTTTCTTTCATATTAAATAAATCTTTGAACAATTTATGAAGTGTATAGAATCTTCCTAGACAGTTTTTCATTTTTTTCATTGAGGCTTTTGGTTTAATTAACTTTCATGTTTTCATAAATGAATTAGTATATGTTAATTCTTTATTAATTACAGGAAGTGTTTTGATAGAGTGAATTAGCTTACTTTTAAGATAATTACAAGAATTTTTATAGTCATAAATATATAAGAATTAAACTGCATGTTTTAAGTGTCTTTTTTATATACTTACAATAGATTTAATCACTAACCTTTATCTTAAATTTAATGCTTTATAAGTTTATTTTTATGTTATTATAAATATTTTTATTTTCATGTTTGAGTAGATTTAATCACAAACATCTATCTTAAGTTTAATACTTTATAAGTTTATTTTTAATGTTATTAAAAATATTTTTATTTTCATGTTTGAATAGATCACTTTTGGATATATAAATATTTATCCTAATCTCTCTTTGTTCTATATAATAAAAATTTCTCATATATATAAAATGATAATATTTTTTATTCAATATTATAAAAAAATTAAAATAATTGAAATAATATAAATGTTTATAATTATTATTTATTAAATATAAGTAAAAGTTTCTCATCTATGAATAATTTTTTATGTGAATTCTACTAAAATTATTAAATGATTTAGATGTTTTTATTAAAATTTATTATTGTTGATAGTATAAATTTACAATTTATATTACATTCTATTAACATTTTTATCAATTATAAATGTTCAATTTTTATGTTTCAAATTTTTTTGTTTGTTTCATTATAAAATTATTAAACAAGCTATATAAATTATAGTCAATACTCTTATCTTGTTATTGAGTATGTTTTATATATGAAAGTAAATATAATATAATATTGTTCTCGATTTCACTTTGTTTGCAAAGTAATTATACATGTTATTCTTTGTTTATATTTATTTTCTCCACTACTAGATGATGAATAGTCTAAATTAAGAATTGTCATCTTGATATAGTCTTAAAAAAGTTATTGATTGATTTTTTAATGGTAAAATACTAAAACTTTATTTTCTCAAAAGTTTATCACCATAACTTCTTTATAACTTTCTTATGTATAATAATATTTAAAATACACAAATTCATATAACAGGTAATTATACAATTATATGTGGTTCTACTATTCTCCATAAGAATTATAAAACTTCACACTTCTTACCATAATCATCTTATTTTAGTTATATATAATACAATAAATCAATTATATATAAATATAAAAATTAAAATAAAAACAATATTTAAAAATATTTATTTATAATATTTAAAATTCAATAATAGTAATTTATATATAAAATATTATTATATGCTTCCTAAACTTTGATTAAAAAAATATAAATGCTTAATATAATTCCTTTGTATATATCAATTAAAAGATCTCTTTGAGGGACATTCAAACTTACTATTTAGGTCGAATATGGTTTTTGTTGTTAACACTTTGAAATTTATGATGAAATGAAAATTAGAATATGTAGGAACATGAAAGGAGAATTATAAAATCAAATCACAAAATATTTTTAAAAAATATTAAAAATAAAAGTAAAATTATATATTATTAAATTTTTTATTTTATAAAATGATATTTTAATATATTTGATAAAACAATTTAGTTATATTATTAAATATATAGTTTTTTTTTTCTAAATTAGAATATTAAAACCAATTTTTTTTTTTATTTTTAATTAATTAATGATTGAGAAAAATTATTCTTATCCCACAGATTGAGTTTCACGATTTTAAAATTTTATTTATTATATATTAAAAAATCAAATTTAAGAAATTTTATCACATATAAAAATAATCATTTAAAAATATAAAATTTTAAGGTTTTATTTATTATATATTAAAATAATCAATTTTAGGAAATTTTATCATATAATAAAATAATCATTTTTATAAAATTTTAAGGTTTTATTTATTATATATTAAAATAATCAATTTTAGGAAATTTTATCATATAATAAAATAATCATTTTAAAGGTATAAGATTTTAATAAAATGGTTAAATCATCCAACAATCCTAGTGATGGTGGACCCATGCATCTTATGTAAATGACTACGTAAAAGGAAAAACAATTTAGTTAGATATTAGGCCGTCTTTAAGCTGAACCGGACTTTAAGTCAATTTTGTAGTTAGAAGAAAAGATGATTTGCAAACCATTCTCCAAGTTCAACTCACTTTGTGTAATGACTTGAATTGTCTTTGTTTTTTTTTATAGTTTTTGGATTTTCAATTCAATTTTACACTAGCATATATATTTAACTTGTGGTTAGTAAGCCACCTGTTAAGTGTTGTTAACAAATTATATGTTAATTGTTCTTTATATATAGTTGTATTTGTAATCACCTGTTGTCTATGCCAAGTAGCTACCTGTTATCACTCACCTTCTTCTTCTTCTAATTAAAGGGGTTGTCTACCACAAATTACCCCTTATCTGGATGCATGACCTACTAGTTATCCATGCATTAGCTACCGGTTATTTTTTATATATTTTTTAATAATTGTTTATTTCGAATTTGGAACACTGCCCATAGAATCAATTTGGATAGTACACTTGTCTCATCCTCTTGCAATATAGGAAAAACATACTTGCTAAGGTGTGGGATCAACACCAACCAAAACGCCCCATTGTTCCAACGTATTTCTTACTAAATCCGATCAAAATCTTGCTTGAAAATTGCAGTTTGTGCAATTATGCAATTTCAACAATCACAAATATCTTTCCTAGACTAAATGTCAGGTTTAGAAACTATCCAAATCGTCAAAATCATGATTTGAGCAATGGAAATTGCACTTATAGTCATTCTTCCCTTGTTGGATTCAGAGAGATATGGGGCGATCTAGTTGTCGCATATACTTCTCCTACTTGGTAGTCCACTCCAAATTCTCAAATATAAACACCTATCGATGTAAAAATACTCATGTAATTTGATAGGGGCATATTATAGACATAGATACATGCAATGTGCCACCTTTTACGCCATTTTTTAAAATTATTATGGAAAAAGTAATAACTATACATGTCAGGTCATTTTTTTTAATTATTATGGAAAAAGTGACAACTATACATGTCATGTAAGTATAAACTTCCAAATTAATTTACTCGTGATTGTAGCATTATAATTATTAACTAGGATTGTGAGTGGTGGTTATTTATCATAAATGGCTATTGCATAAAAGGTTGTTCAATTAGGTTATTACTAGCCCTCCTTATTTAATTACTATATTCATGTGGTTATGTGGTGTGCTAATTGCCAAATATTTTCTTCCAATTCATGAGATTCATTAGGTCCACTCCACCTCACTATCATTGTCGGATTGTTTTCCAAATGGGGATCAACTTTATGGAGTGTCATCCTTCAGCCAACGATAGCCACAAGTACATCGTTGTATATATCGACTATCTTATGAAGTGGGTCAAAGCCATGCCAAACTTCAACTGCTTAATTCTTTTGAGATTGTTTGCACCATTAAATTTCTTTTCACAAGTACTGTCACATTGTTGTATCTATTTCATGTATGCAGCACGGGGGCTTCACTAGAAGGCAATATAATATCACGTTCATTCATATTGCGGTATTAAATATTCATGAAAACCTAAAAATTATATTGCTTATATATTAAGGGGCAAAGGGTTTTTTTTATTTAATGTAATAGTACAAAAATACTTTGGGGTCTTTTTTATATGGGCGGGCTGAAAAATATCCGCCAAATGGAGATGGCAGGATCACGTCCGAATGAGAAATCGGGTTGAGGAAAGGGTCGAGCTTACCAGTACGTAGGGAAATCGCGTCTTGAGGCATGCTTGAGGACAGGGGTTTCGTGGTGAAGAGGGTTTCCAATCGATCATAGTCAAGAGACAGTGGTCATTGTTACCAATGGCACTCAGCTAGTTGTTACCAATGGCACTTAGCCAGTTGTTACCAATAGCCTTGGGAGGCTCTAATCCTCCAGGGCATGTTATAGGACCTTGATAGACCTTGGGGGCTTGAATACCCAACCACTCGTGCCTATTACAGGCCTTGGGAGGTTTATTCAGCCAGGCTAGAGCTTGTTACAGGCCCTGGAGGCTTGGATAGCTAGCCCACAACAGGCTTAGTCAATGATTGGGGAACTGCAACATGCAATCTAAATGTTGTACTATGTGCATTGGCTCTAGTGACATACAATAAGTGATCTCCTATCTATTCATTAGACCATTAGATGTTGCAAATCATAATGATATGTGGTTGAGTAATTGCATTGTGGATGAAGTAATGTGCATCCACAATATACATCGAAAGAAATACACTATGTAGAATGCATGTGGGGTCATAAGAGGGGTATCATATCAATACACTATGTAGAAATATAAATGGGTATAAAAAATGTTAATGAAAAAATTGATACATACAATATCTAGTGAAATTAGGGGTTTTTTTAAATTGGGAGGCATATTGAGAGGGGGTTAAAATAAACGATTTTGGAAGGTATTTTCCAATATTTAGTGAAATTAGGGGTATTGTTTCACATGCCATGAACGAACGTGCTATGATAGCTGTTTATTGAGTGAATCCCCCGTGGTATGCAGGTGTTTCATTCGAGACCGATTTTTCTCTCCATTTCAACTAAGCTCATTATTAACCTCTTTAAGTATACTTTTTCAAAATGGCATATAGACATCATAACCATTATGTCTATGATGCATTTATTTGTTTGATCCCCCAAAAATGTGCCCCTACGCTCCCCCCACCTTGAAAAGTAACCTCACCCAATCAAGTTGAATTAAGCTCTTTCTTGATAGTAGTGCTCCACCTCCATGGATAATTTCTGTTTCACTTTAGCATCCTTCCCATGCTTGATGGAAATTCATTATTGCATCAAGGAGGTTCATACACAGTGGTGGTTATTATGTCTTAGATCCTTTGAAGACCCCCATACAAGCATGTATCTCAGTTTCAAGACCTCAAGTATGAGCCAACCTTCATTTGAATCCCTACATGTTCGATCACCACACCCTTTTGGAGTCTCTTTTGTTGCAGTTCTTTGCTCCCCTAGGTGTCATTGTTGCCCCACAAGATCATCAATTGATGACACTCTTTCTAGTAATTGCAGCTATCTTAATCCATGTAGAAAGTGGTGTTCAAATGTAGCTTCAATTGCCCATTTCTACTACTATAACTTGATTTGACATCTTCATGAACATGGGGATGCTATCCTCATTTGTAAAATACATTATATCTATAGCTATCACCTTGTCTTTGGTTTCCTTGAAAGTGGTCTTGATTGCTTATCCTTGGGAAATCCCACCTCCTTTATTGTCTCACCCTTCTCTCTTTGGGTTTTTTCTACAAATAATCATTTAGGAAAGAAACACATGATATCTTTCATCCGTATGAAATGCTTCTATCATCACACATCTAGAGGCAAAAATTATCACCTTAATTTTTCTCACTCGTGACATTTGGATGACCATACTAGAAACATCATTGAAATTCATATATATATATATATATATATTTAAAAGTTACATATATTGAATAATAGTAATTCAATCCATGGCTATTTATTTTCATTTAAGTAAGGATAAGTTCTTAGTTCACTACTTTGATATTAGCACATCTTACTCGTATATCACCCACACAAGTCACTTGGAAAATTTTCCAAGATCCATTCAAGTAGTTTGAGGCAAAAAAAAAGTCAATTTTCAACAATGCATTAAATACACACACGCCTACTAATTAGATCAAGGTTGATTACTTATCAAAGAGGAACTCTCTCCATACCTACTTGTCATTAGATTGCCTTAAATGTTCATCTAACATGTGGAATCTAGCTAATGGATGAAATGGATTCACATTTAAACGAGGTTTCCACATTTGCCTAAAAGGAGCCATTGGTTGGCATTAAGGAGGAATTTATTGCAAAGTTATGTTAAAGGAATGAGATTGTAGATTTTAACTATTGCTCTCTCATTTCTTCCATTCTTGGAGACTTTCTTGGCTTGTTTCCATTTCATCAAAAGGAAATTCTACTTTCATTTACCATAATTAGAAATGAGCATTAATTCTCAAGAAGAGCTTTGGAGCCGATATACTAAGGTGATATTTGTTGTTTATTGATTTTCAGCTCTATATTAATACAAGTATTGTTGCTCCTCCAAATATTCTGAAATTTGAATGCTCTTTGGTTGTTAAATTCAAAGTTTCATAATGCTCATGTTCTCTAGCTACTCATATGTTGTTATATTTACTTTTGTAATTATCCCTTATTCTCATTTTTTTGTTAGCTTATCAATTCTTTAATATGCTGATTTTTTTTGTTAGCTTATCAATTCTTTAATATGCTGATTTTTTTTGTTAGCTTATCAATTCTTTAATATGCTGATTTTGTTCATCAAGGTTATCTCTCATTTGAACATAAATGTGTTTTAAACTTTCATTTGTTTCAAAAATATTAATATGAACTATACCGTGTATGGGGGCAAGAACCTCAAAAAATTTCGTATCTGTTTTTAATTTTTGGAAAATGTTGCAATGATAAACAACAATCTGAAAATAAAATCCATAGATATTATTTTCTATATCAATAATATGGAAAATAAATTCAACGTACGGAAAAACGACCGACTCATTTGAGAGCTCGTTTGATGGCCTTCGTGTAAATTTAGAATTTATGCCATAATTGTGTATAAAATAACTACATATTTTGCTTAGATATGTTGTTAACTTTTTATTTAGTTAAAATATATAGATTGTGAAATGTGCCAGAATTGTGTTGGTGAAACTTCACGATCTTTGACAAAATCAGAAATAGCACGATCTTTGAATGCAGAAAATAACTGCCCTGAAAATGAGTGGGAAGAACGATGGTCAATGCGAACTTCAGTTTTTATAAGCACATTTTTGAAGTAGATTCATCTTTTTTTTATTGCGATTTACCAAATTCTGGTCCAATATATTTTAATTATAATCTTTTAATATTATATAAAAATGTTTAGTTTAAATAATTAAGATATTTAAAATAAATAAATAATTGTTTTTAAGTGGAAATAAGTATAATTATTTATTGTATTAAAGCAACAAAATGTTTTCATTGCATTATTAAAAAAGTTATCCACTTAAAAAATACAAAGTTAAAATTTACTACCTCTATCGATCTTTAGTCACTTTACTTGTGGCTGTGCTAGTTATAATTGATGATAATCATGATTATTGTTGTCTATTAAGATAAATTAAAATGCTTTAATGCATTATTAAAAATGTTGTTCACTTAAAAAAATTCAATTTAGTCCAATATTTACACGAATATAAATACTATAAATATAACATTTATATAGAAATATATATATATATATATATATAATTGATGATGATGGTGGTGATTGTTGTTTATTGGTTTATTGGACCTTAAAAAGTTCAGAAGTTACTTGGTTTTCTGTAAAATTATATTTCTACGGTAGAAAAGTTTTAAGAGAAGGATTCAACTTATAAAAGTAAGGAGTTACTTAGTTTTATTTAAATTTATATTTTTATGTTCAAAAAGCCTTAAGAGAAGCATTCCTAAATCATCAGAGTTGTGATTAATTTTTTTTTAAGAAGTTCAATATTATAACAAATATTTCTTGATTATGTTTTAATGTGAGTAAAACATTTTATGAGAAAGTATTTCTTATCTTCAACTCTATTCCTATCATAAAACTTCCTTCTTATTTTAGCTATATTGATTATATAAAATATTTTTATTTGCTAAAAATATCTCTCCATATTTCAAATTCTAATTTTAAACCAATATTATTATTCAATTCTAATAAAATTAGAAATAATTACACACTATTAATTAATATTCCTTGATAGACTCGTAATTTTATATATCATAGAATTCAATTATTTTGGTGACGTGAATGAAAGGATAGACCTAATTATATTAGTTTTTCCTTGATAAGGAAAAGCGAGGTCCGTAGCTTTTATCGTTAATAGTTTCGAATGATAAAAACATTCGTTAATAATGTTAAATAAAATTGTGTAGCTTTTATCGTTAATAATTTGGAATGATAAAAACAGTCGTTAATAATGTTAAATACAATTGTGTTATATTTTTTTTAAGTAATTGATACGATTTATTTTTATATTGTGTATATTTGTAAATGAGAATTATTTAGTTTATATTAGATTTATTATTATTATATATTTAGTTTTAATAGTATTTTATATTGAATTATATTAGAATAATAATGATTATTGTTATTAATATTTATTAAGATTAATTTTGATAAAATTATTTAGTTTATTTTAGAATTTTATTTTTATGTTTGAAAAGTTTTAATAAAAGTATTCTTAAATTATTATAGTTTTGATGAGTTAAAATGTTTATAAGATTGTCAAATCTTCTAATATAGATGGAGATTAGACATGTAAAAACCTAACCATGTTAAGGGTTGACCATCATGGTTGTAAGTCACAACAAAGTGACAAAAAATAAATTATTAAGAAGATTGGTATTGTAATAAATATTTTGAAATTGCATTTGTAACATACCCCAAACACCGATAACAAAAACCATCTGAAGGAGATCGCTGCCGCTAGGGTTCTGCCGCTATTGGTCTGCCGCTCTCTGGTTCGCGACTGCAGCCGCCATGGCTGTGCCTGGGGGAGGGTCCCCCCCTCCCTCCCCTTCCATCTCTGCGGAAGATGCCTTCAAGCATCTTACTAACCCGCGTGGTAAGAAACTGTTGACAAATGAGATTCCCAAATTCATCAAAAAATTGGACGAGATACCTGAGATCGAACTCCCACCGGAAAACGCCATTAAAACTGCTCTCACCCTCTCATCTCGTGGACTGGTAGGCCAATTCATGGGTCTGTGGCCAACGGCGAGAACTACAAATGATTGGATACAAAGGAATTGGAGGCCTCATCTGAAACATAGCGTCACGTGCTATCCAGTAGGAAGAGGATTCTACATCTTTGAATTCATCTCAAAAGAAGACAGAGACCTAATCTTCAGAAATGGCCCTTATTTCATGGGGGCTCAAGGACTCTACCTCAACAGATGGACCCCGGATTTTGATCCAAGCATTGACGTTCCAAAGGAGGGTACCGGTCTGGGTAAGGCTTCCAAACCTGCCTGCACACTGCTGGAACCCTGATTCGCTGGAAAAGATTGGAAACCGCCTGGGAAGATACATAGATAAGGCTGACCCAAAGGGGCAATACTCGTGTGCTCGAATCTGTGTGGAGGTTGACCTAGAAGCAGGTCTACCAGAAGCAATCAAACTATCGATCGGCCCCTGGAGTCATTATCAAAAACTGGATTATGAGCAACTGCCGTTCAAGTGCAGACTTTGCCATGAGCATGGCCACTTTCAAAGATCTTGTCCAAAAGCCCAGTCTCAGGAGGAGAATGAGGGTTGGCAGCAGGTCAAGAAAACCAAAACATCAGCCAAGATTCCTGAAAAAAGATCCATGAATACCGGACAAAATCCACCGACAAAAGATCCCCTCAAATTCAAAGAGACAGAAAAGGGGAAAAAAGCAGCTGATCAGACCAATGCTCCCACTTCGAGCAAGGTAAACCACTCTCAGGACTCAGATATAGAAATAATCGGCCTGGTCAATACAAATGCTAACCATGAAGATAGCCTTGAAGCTGGAGAAATCCCCCAAGGGTATAACGTGGAAAAACCATCCCAAGATCTAACAGACAATCAATCTCCGAATTCTCCGAAACTCCTATCTGATCCAAAGACCCCAAAAGATCTGGATCATGAACCTGCCATACTGGATTCTGAATCAGGGGGGTGCACAGATGAAGAGGCTTCAGACTCTAGCAGCTCTCATGCTACCCCCAATCAGCCTGCCAAAGCTCTAGGTCGCAAATCCAAAAAAAAACACAGGGAAGAGAAAGCCATTCAAGATATAAACAAAGGAGCACAGCAAACCATCGATTCAATGATTACCAGATCAAAGCAAGGCAAGGGCCGCAAAAGGGCCCCCACTCCCAAGAAAGTTTAAATGCGACTCGCCTCCTGGAATTGCAGAGGTCTAGGCTCCAAAGCTAAGCAAGATGCTATGAAGGACATTATCAAAATCAACACGCCTGACATCCTCTTAATCCAGGAGACGAAATTGGAGGACTTAAGCCTCCATCAAGCTGCCCTTAAATTCTGGAAGAAGGGTCCTGGAAAAGCTATCAGCTCAAGAGGAGCATCGGGAGGAATTGCCACACTATGGGACGAGACCAAGTTCATCCTCATCACTGATCACTGCAGCACGCACTGGATCTACACCAAACTTCAGCATATAGACTCTGGAATACAAGTAAGTCTGTTCAATCTCTATGTTCCCAATCTGGCCCCTGACAAAGCTCAATGCTGGGAGTCATTGGATTCCTATTTATCCATGCATGAACCAAATAATATTATCCTAGCAGGAGATCTTAATGTAACCCTGTCTGCTGACGAAAAGAAAGGAGGCTCCCCAATAAGAGACCAATCCAGAGAATGGGTTGAGGATCTTATTATGGGATGGGACCTCTTAGATATCAAACCGTTGATAGGAAATTTCACCTGGACCAACAAAAGAATCGGCCCGGGTCACATAGCGGCTAGGCTTGACAGATTCCTAGTCCACTCCGACTTCCTAATGATCGGACTGTTAGCAACCTCCAAAATTCTCCCTAACTGCATCTCGGATCACAAACCAATCCTGCTGGAGTTATCTTCTAAAACTAATCTGGGCCCTATCCCCTTCCGGTTTATCCCTCTTTGGCTTCATCATGAGAACTTCCATCTTGTCGTCCGCAACTCTTGGTCAGTCCCTATCCCTGGTTCTCCTTCCTATTCTTGGGAACAGAAAATCAAAAGACTGAAATCGGACCTTAAAGCCTGGGAAAAGAGTATCACCTCTCCTACCACTCGCAGAATTGACTCCCAAAAAGTTCTGGAAGACCTTCAACTCTCCCTGGAATCAATCAATCCCACCCCTCAGACCCATGTCGCTGAAACGGATCTTCAAAAACACTTCTTCCAAGCTTGCAAGGTAGAAGAAGAATATTGGCGTCAAAAATCTAGGAGCCTATGGCTGGAATGTGGTGACAAAAACACCTCATTCTTCCACAAACAAGCGGAGGCCAAAAATAACTATAAAGCAGTCAAAGAGATCAACTATCAAGGAACCATCTACAATAACTTCAAAGATATCAAAAAAGCCGCCTTCAATACCTTCAAAGATCTCTTCTCAGCTCCTATTGAACAACCCCCGAATCCCCTTGATTACCCTTTTGACACCATCCCAACCCTGGTCCAAAATTCTGACAACATCTTCCTCACTGCGCCCATTTCCATGAAAGAACTAAAATTAGCCCTCTTCAGAATGAAACCTGACAGCGCACCAGGCCCGGATGGCTTCACTGCCAGATTCTACATCAACTGCTGGGACCTGATTAAATTGGATCTCCTGAGAATGGTGAGACATTCGCAAAAAACCAATAAATTAGGGGGAAGCACGAACTCTGCCTTCCTAACGCTGATTCCAAAAGAAAAAGGGGCCATTCATTTTTCCAGATTCAGGCCTATCTCCCTCTGCAATATGAGCTACAAAATTGTAACCAAAATCATTGCTAACAGGCTCAAAAAAGTCCTGCCTCGTATAATTCCTGAAAACCAAGGAGGCTTCATAAAAGGCCGACAGATCCAAGACAATATTTTGCTGGTCCAAGAGGCCATACACTCCAGCCATCTCTCAAAAGAAGGAGGCATGGTGATCAAGCTTGATTTAGCAAACGCCTTCGACAGAGTCAACCATAATTTCCTGCTCCTGGTCATGAAGAAACTTGGGTTCTCAGATTCCTTTGCAAATTGGATCCAAGGCTGTATAAGCTCCCCTTGGATAGCTCCTCTGGTCAATGGCCGCCCCACTGATTTCTTTCAAGCCTCCCGGGGCCTTAGACAAGGCTGCCCTCTATCCCCTTTGCTCTATGCAATCCAAGCCTCGGTCCTAAGCTTCCAACTGATTAAAGCCCAGCAGTTGAATGTGCTCCCAGGTCTCCATTTGGCAACTAATGTAAACAAAATCAACCATGCTCAATTTGCAGATGACACTCTATTGATGGGTGTAGCTAGTACCCATGTAGCAAGAAGATTCAAACATGAGCTGGATACCTACAGACAGATCTCTGGCAGTAAGATCAACTTCCAAAAAAGCAAGATTTATGGCTGGAATTGCACCACTAGAGAACTGGGGGATATAGCTCGAATCTTAGAAATGGAAGCAGTACATGAATGGGATTCCATCACCTATCTAGGGGTTCCAATTGCTAAAGGAACCCCCAAAGCAAGCCAATGGAATCCTATTCTGGACAAAATTAAGAATCGAATTCAAAACTGGGGCTCTAACTGGCTAAATCAGGCCGGAAAGACGGTCCTTTTAAAATCGGTCCTGATGAGCATTCCGATTTATCAATCTTCCATCCTCCTCGCCCCTTCTCTGATCATTGGGAAAATGGAGAAACTAATCAGGAAATTCCTATGGGAAGGAGGAAAAGGAAACAAAAACAGACTCCATCTGGTAGGATGGGACAAAATTCAAAAGCCCTACAGGGAAGGAGGACTTCATTTCAGAAGTATGGCTAGACAAAATATGGCCATGGGAGCTAAAATTCTCTGGAAACTAGTGTCAGGCCGAGAGACTTGGAGCAAAAAAGTCTTAAGGAAAAAATACTTCCCTGGCTCTAGATTAAACTGTCTCGATAAGCCTTCTCAAAGAAAGAAAGGATCCCCTATTTTCACACTCTGCAACAAGGTTCGGGATCATTTTGCCAGCCTCCTTTTCTGGATCCCTGGTAATGGGAAAAAGATAAACATCTGGAAGGACTCTATTATGGGAGACCAACCCATAGGTGAAGCAAATGATATTGGAAATCTGAAATATTGGATGCAGCACAGAAACATAGCTACTCTTTGGGACATATCCAGTTGGGAGGAAGAAGGGGAAAAAAATTGGATTGACTGGAACCTAGGCGAGGTCCCTGATAACCTTCTTGGGGAAGCTGAGATGCTGATGCAATTGCTTCAAGGGAAAGCCCCCATTTCTGAGTCTGCCAAAGACAAAAGAGGATGGGGCTACGAATCTGGTAGCTATACAGCTGCCGAAGGGTATAGGTCTTTTCAAACGATGCATCAAGCACCCAATAATCCTGCCAAGTGGAACTTCATCTGGAATTCACCATTCATTCCAAAAATTGATCTTTTCTGCTGGACGGTTGCACATAACAGCATTTTAACGGGAGACACGCTAAAGAGACGAGGTCTGAATGGGCCTTCAAGATGCCCCCTGTGCCTTTCTGATGAAGAAACAATATCTCATCTTCTGCTAATGTGTCCCTTCTCCAAAGAGGTATGGCATCAGGTTCTCTCTGGTCATGGAAATCTTGACAGATTTGAAAACCTTCCGGATCTTTTCAGCAACTGGAGCAATAACTCCCCTTTTGATCTTCTTAAGAAAAATCGCCTCAAATCCCTCTGGATGTGGACCCCTAAAGTTATATGCTGGAAGATCTGGCTGGAACGAAATAGCCGCTTATTTAGAGATAAAGCAACCTCAAGTTCCAGGGTAGCTACCACTTGCGTGGCCCTGTTGGGGGAAGCATTGGATTCCAGAACTATCACCAACACTAGAAGTCTCAGTCCTGCTGAGGCAAGCTGGATAGCTAAATTCAATCTCAAAGATGACTCCAATGCAATCTCACCCACCTCTCACGAAAAATGGGAAATTAGAATGAGTGCAATCGATTTCAATAATTGGAGATCGACAATTAAGGAGCACTGCCTGTTCTTTGATGGGGCCTCTAAGGGCAACCCAGGAAAAGCTGGAGCGGGGGGAATCCTCCTCAACCCTCACAATGAAATCCTCACTACCTATGCCTGGGGCATAGGGACGGACTCCAATAATAATGCGGAAGTACTGGCCCTCTGGCAAGGGCTAAAGCAAGCCATTGATAAGGATATCCCCGAGCTCAACGTTTTCGGAGATTCAAGGATTATTATTCAAGCCATGAACTCGAATAAGCCAACCCATCAGCTTAATCTTTCTCGGGTCCTGCGTAGAATATTCTTACTCATGTCCAAATTCATCAAAATAAGCTTTTATCATGTTCCTCGTGATCTCAACGGTCTGGCTGATGCAGAGGCCAACAGAGCCGTGCTCCTGGGCAGGAGTATTTTGTCGACTAATGACAGAGAATCTTACTGCTCTATCCCTTAAGACAAATAAGATCCTGACATCGATCTTCTGCTGGATTGCTAAGATTATCGCGGATCCGAATAGCGAGATTGTCAAGATTTCCATCGAGGATATTCTCCACTTCAGACTGCTACCCCAGGACGGTGACTCTGAGACCCGTGACCACCCAGAACGCCTTTTCTCCTATATAATCAGGCCGTCTGGGAACAGACCTCTCCAGTGCGCCAATGCTAGTAATAGAAGCAAGAGCTTGTGTAGAAGAACCAAGAAGATCAGGATCCGTCTGCGAAATTCAGCATGGCGTCGGTGGGCTCAACATCAGGAGGCAAATCGCTGGAGGACAGACTGGACACCCTGCAAAATTCAATCGACATTCTCAAATCAAAGTCTGAGGAGAATGAAGGCAGGCAGAAATCCCACAACGCAGAGGATTACCAGAAATGGCGAAAGTTCAATAAGGATCTACAGGGCATCAAGGAAGAAATCAAGGATTCCAAAGGAGAAGTCTCCTATTTTGAAGAGGTGGTGTACACCCACTTCAAAGACCAGGCAAATACTGAAGGGAATTTCGGGAACAGAATTGCTGCACTGGAAGCAGCGGTCCAGAAGATCCTGGAAAAGCTTAATGGCGCTTAGACCTTGCTCAGATCTCTACTATGTTCTCTTTGCTATTTCTTGTATCACAATTCAGTCCACTGTAATTTTGCTTCTTGATTCTGAAACCTCTGGGCAGCCTAAGCCTCAGAATTTTGTTGTTTCAGATACTGATATTTATGTACCCAAGCACACGGTGGCTGATTCACCGGCTTTTAATTAATCTTCCCAATGCTTTTGTCTAAAAAAAACATACCCCAAACACCCGAGTTAATTATCTTGGTGAAAATTTAAAAATTTCCTCCCAATAAAATATTCACAGTAAAACTATTTGTGATCAAAAACAAAAGTCCACCACCATAACAATGATTAAGATACTTTTAATTAAACCAATAGATAACATGTATTAAATCTTCATTCCTACAATAACCCTTGATTACTTTAATCCATATTTCCACCATCATCTATTATACTAGTTCATTTTTCGAGACAAAGCAACATTTAAAACTTATCATAGTTCACACATAAGTCGTATGATGACATGCATAATAAGAGAATCACTTTACAAGGTAAACATTTATACCAAATATATAACAACCCTACATAAGCCATATGAAGAGCATGCATATCTAGGGAATTACATGAGAAGCAATCACTTATACAAATACTATCACCATTGCACATAAGTAAAATTCACACATTGCACATAAATCACATTTACATATAATCAGAATCCATATATAGGTGGTTCACCCCCATGGGCTACGTCCACAAAGCAAGGTCTCAACTTATCTTATTTATCCAAGTAAAACTTACATCTGCGTGGCTTTGTACAGAATTCCCACCTTTTCCAAAAGTGAAAAGTATACATAAAGAAAATATAGCTTATCAGCTATCCTTGCTTACGATTTACCTTGCGATATAGGATTAAATATCTACAACTTAAATGGTTGAAGCTACCACCAAAAATCAAGCATAAAGGTTAAAACTTCCCTCAACCAAAGAAGCAGTGTGTGCTTCCTAAATCAAACAGTGAACACTCTCCAGGATGTGAGTAAGGTCAACTTCCGATATAGATCGGGTCGAAGAGGTTTAACACATAACACTAAGGTCTCGCCCACACGGTGTTTTAGCTAAATAGCACTATCTCTGTTTATGCAGAGACCTATTTAAGGAGATAATACAACCAACCGACCAACTACCTTATCTTTCACGCAATATTTATATAGATAGATTGACCACTCTATCAACATTTAATACTCCCGTATCGAGCAAAAAAAACAAGATCACCAACAAATCGCTATTAACGCTAGGATTCAACCTACTACTATCAAACATAGAGAAGCATCTTTAATACATGCATCTCTGAAATCGCTCATCAAAGATATCTCGACAGGTATTCAATTACCACTTCTGTCAAACAAACATGTAGCCGAGATCACGACTCTTAGCATGCAATAGGCGAGATTTTTACTGCAACTTTTGTCAAACAACAGATCACCCAAGTCGCGTCACACAAGAGACAGAGATCGAAATCTTTTATTGACTCAATGCAGACAAATAGGTAACCAGAATATAACTTGCCAAGGTTACGCCGACCTTGCATGTATACCAAAGCTTTTAAGTTACGGAAGAAATACCTGATTTGGAAAATCGGTTTACTAAGACCATCTCACAACTTGTAGAAAACACAATGATTTAGTTCACATGAGCGTAGAGTTTACTTCCCCTATTGATGAGCTCACCTCTATTGAGCAGCGATCAAGAGGAGTATGCAGAGATCTGCACAAAAGACTTAGGAATTCATCTACGTAGAAACTTGGACTTTTTCAAAGCAAAACAACCCCGGAAAGTACTAAGAGGTCGCATCAACCGATGTGATGTATTACTTCGCAGTAGATAATACAATTCTAATACACATCTAGTGTAGAAACATCTTACCCACTTAGATCGCAGGGGTCTAGAGGTTCCTCTTTTCAAAACAAATCGAAACTTAATATACCACTTCGATTGCTTCTCCCATCGCAGAGGCTAAACCTTCCTCCCAATCTTCCTCACATCGCAAAGAGTACCTCTGTTGCTAAAAAATTTCCTTTATATAAATTAGGTTGTAGTTATCTTTGGAGAGTCCGTCCCCATCAAGGAAATTTACTCTCAACCACTTGATGGTCGCAGTTCCTAGAAAAATAGCAAAAGAGTGACTAGTAGCCGATCCAAAAGGATCCCCATGATGGCTTGTCTCCTTTATGGAGATAGAGGTTGATCAATTCTTGAATGGTTTGTTTAGCACCAATAATATATATAATATTTCCATCTTATATATATAAACAAAATATATATATATAGAGATATAAAAGCCCTGGGCCTGATGGGTGGCCCATGGAATTTTATGTTCATTTCTTTGACCTGTTGGGAGATGATATCCTTCGGTTGGTGGAGTTTACTAGGGTTCATGGCTTCATCTCTGGTGCATTAAATGCGACCTTTCTCACTTTAATTCCTAAAAGCAACAAACCTATATCTTTTGGGGAGTATCGTCCCATTGCTCCATGCAATCTCATTTATAAACTGGTGTCTAAGATCATTGCGCAGAGATTGAAGGATATCCTTTCCTCTTATATTTCTCCAGAACAGTTCGGGTTTCTAAAAGATAGGAAAATTCATGACTCCATTGGTATAACACAGGAGATGCTTCATTCTATTAAATCAAAAAAGATGAAGGCTGTGATTTTAAAGATGGATTTGGAAAAAGCCTACGATCGGGTTAATTGGTCTTTTCTTAGGTTGATTCTAATTCAACTGGGAATGCCTCCTCTTGTGATAAACTGGATCATGGCGTGTGTTTCTACGCCTTGTATTGCTGTGTTGGTCAATGGCAATCCTTCTTCTTTCTTTCAGTGTACAAGAGGGATTCGACAGGGTTGCCCGTTGTCACCCCTGCTTTTCCTTTTGATTATGGATGGACTCGGTAGACTTATTCAGCAAGCCAAGGATTGGAGATTGCTCAAAGGTATTAAATTGGGTGATGATTGTTTTTTGACGCATCTCCTTTTTGTAGATGATGTTTTGCTTGCCGGCATTGATTCTGTCTCAGAGTGGAAGGTTTTCTCCAACATCATAAACTTCTTTTGTAAGGTTTCGGGCATGAAGGTTAGTGTTACTAAGTCCTGTTTTCATCAACATAATGTGGAAGCTGATAGACGTGCAGAAATTACAAATATTTTACCATATAATGTGAAAGAAATCGCTCATGGTATGAAATACTTGGGCTTTATTTTAAAACCTAATTCCTACAAAGCAGATGATTGGCGATGGTTTATTAGCAAGTTTGAAAGAAAGATTGATCATTGGTCATATCAGTTACTCTCTTCAGGTGGCAGACTTGTATTAGTCAATGCTATGCTTTCTAGTATTCCAGTTTACTGGCTTACTTTTTTAGAGGTCCCAGCATATACTCTTCATAGACTCAGGAGGCTTACTTTTAATTTTCTCTGGTCTGGCACACGTGTTGGCTCAAAACTGGTAATGGTTAAGTGGAAGGTTCTTGCAAGACCAGTGAAATGTGGTGGGTGGGGCATCAAATATTTTTCTGTCTTCAGTAAAGCCCTTAGAATGAAGAGTATTTGGCGTGGGTTGTTTAGCAAATCATTGTGGTCGAGGGTTCTTCATATAAAATATATTAAAACAGATTTGATCAGTTGGTTGAGGAAATCCAAGCATATTTCGGGTTCTTTATCTCCAATGTGGCAAGGTTTCCTTAAAGTTTATGATGGGATTGCAAGTGATTTATGTTGGCAGGTAGGTACTAGTGATAGTATTCATATTGGTATAGATCCGGTGCTTGGTTTAGATGAAGGTTATCGGCTGTCAGCTAACTTGGTCTCTTGGTTGAATTTGCTGGGGTTTAATACCCTTAATCATATCTTTGATAAGGATCGTTTAAACAGTTATGGTTCTGGTTGGTTAGTATATTTGGAAGGACTGATCCCAGATCATGCTAAATAATGGGAACGTTACATTCAGGCTATCAGGATTGCTGGCATTTCTATTACGGGAGCACTGGATAAACTAGTATGGAAGGGTAATCCAAAAGATGGCTCTGTGACTGCAAAGTATGCTTATGATATGCTTATCCAGCATCAGGGTATTTATCCACATCACTGGTGGTATTCAAATATTTGGAATTGGTCATTACCGTTGAAGGTTAAATGCTTCCTTTGGCATGCACTTAATGGAAGCCTTAAGACCTGGGAAAATTTGCTTAAGCGAGGCTGGTATGGTCCTAGTTGTTGCTGCTTATGTAATTTATCTTCTGAAATTGCAGATCACCTTTTGGTTAAGTGTTCTTTTTGTAGAAAGTCTGGGACTTGTGTTGTATTGATCTCAATTTACAGTTTATATGGGATGCTATGGATTTTGGCAGTGGTTTACTCAACTGGATTAGAGGGAAAAATAAACCATTTTGTCTTCCTATTTTCATTGCATGGATTATTTGGTTTTCCAGAAATGAAATGATATTCGAGGACAAAAAACCTGATGCTGTTCAATGTGCTAAGATTGTTTGTAATTTATTACAGACTTATTCTCAAGATGATCACGTTATAAAGGTGGTAAGTTTGAGACCTTTCTCCTTTGTAGTTTCTCAACCTGTATTATTTTTCGACGGGGCTGCCCAGAATGGTTTGTGTGCTGCTGGTGGGGTTATTTATATTAATGATAGCCATTATTTTTCACTTCGTCTAAATGGTGGTAAGGGTACCAATATGAAGGCGGAGCTGCTAGCACTATGGGTCATTCTAAAGGTGGCAAATTCCTTTGGTTTGGTGAATCCTAGAGTTTTTGGGGTTTCACGTGTCACGATTAAATGGGCCTCAAATGAATACAGTCTTAATGTATTGGAACTAAACTATCTATGTGATAATATTCGTCATGAGATGTCAAAGCTGGACCAGATTTCATTCGAGCATATCTACAGATCCCATAACACTCTTGCTGATCAACTTTCAAAAGATGCTTTGGCTGAACTTGTTGGGTTTCTTTTTTGGGAAGAATGGTTGGAGGCCTGTCTGCTTGACAAGGGAAACACATACTTCTTTTAAAAGAATTATGTAATCAAGGGACAGATCATAATTTTTGTGGCTGTAAAGTAAGTTTTTGTATGTATATCCTTCTATATATAGAAACTCAGAGAATGAATAGCTTTGAGATCAAGATCTGGGATGGATATCTTGAACTTATATATTCTCAATCATTGTACTATTTGATTCACTTGAATAACAATAGTACGATTTTTTTCGGCTGGAAAAATAAAAGTCCAACTCATAATTAAAGGTCATACTACATAATATTTCGCTTTAATCATTCTTGTCTCATATTTAGTTCCATATATATACTATATGTATATAATTTATAAATAACTTTCCTTTAATTCATAACTGACTTATAGTTATGTGCATGAATAACTCATAATGTAATTTGTAATCAAAGTGACACTAAGATCTTAATTGACACTTAAGATCTTGATTGATAAGTAGAGCTTACCAAGCATATAATATGAAAATTAATAAGCTAGGCTTTTGTTTAGCTTAAAAAAAATGTGTTTTCTGACATCGTTGAGTAGGATTAATACTTAAAAGTAATTGAAGAAATTATCGATAGCATATAGCATTATACTAGGGCATAGGTCATAATGCTGCCTATTCGTTTTGTATCGAAAGGCTACCGTCCTTGACTTAGGACGTCGTGCAAAAATGTATTAGGTTAATAATCCTAGATCCAAACATAGTAATTATGTCATAATGACTACTAGGCGAATGCCATTTAGATTTTCAAGGCTTCCCTTGACCTTACCTTCCTCAAATGGTTAAGTTGTCGTTGTTTTAGTTGTGTCATGGCCTCTCGTTTCCTAAGTTACAACTTACAACTTAGTAATTGGAACTTCATAAGTTACAAGGTTTTACTGATGGGGCCTTAGCCTTGAGCTCCTCACCATGAAAACAGTACAATAGTTTATTTACATTTATAAAATAAATAGGGCATAAAAGTGGAATGTTACAGCGTTTAAATGTGATTGTTTTTCATATTCAGTATTCATCATGTTACAAAAATGACAAATTCTTTAAACCCACAATACTTTAAGAATTTATCCAATGCCCTCTTACTTTGTAACTCATAAAAATTTGTTTTAATATCATATCATAGTTATTTCTCTAAGTGACATTTTCCTTCACTCCAATAATTTAATAAAAAATTAAATTAACATCTCTCTATTTGAATTTAAAGTGATTTTCATTAAAAAAAAAAAAAAATATTTAAATATATGTCCATTTTATTAAAGTCTATGATGTACATAAAATGGAAGATTAGCAAGAAAAAATTCCTGATTCGTGTAGGTGATATACCCACTTATCTGGTCAAAGCAAGTTCCGTCTACGTTTAAATCTATCTAAACTCGGCATTGACCCTTCTCCGCCAATCTTTTGTCTTAAAATTACACACGTTTCATTTTCCGCAATACTGGAAAACAAACATCTACAGCTGGCTGTTTTACGAAGGTCTAATCTTTACGGCAACCTTCACTTTCGTTGGCAATGAAAAATCTCAAATTCGGCAATGAAAATCTGGCTTTTTCCCTTTTATATTTTCGATGTTCGAAATAAGATTACTCTTCAAATTCCTTCATATTCTTCTCCCTTTATATTTTTCAATCTCTAGATATTTCCACTATTAAGTGAGTAAATAATTTTTATACATACAAATTCTATGTTTCCACTATTAAGTGAGGAAGTAAATAATTTTTATACCTAGTAAAATATCATTTGATTACAAATTACATTTCTATATTTCCAATATTAAGTGAGGAAGTAAATAATTTTTATACATAAAAATTGATTTCCTTTTAGTGGAATATCATTTGATTACAAATTACATTGTAGAAGATAAATATTTTCTTCAATGGTACAAAATGATTCAATAACAAGACATTTATTTTTTACTTATAATATTCCCACTAGTCATATGATATGTGAATATCCTGTTACATGTTATTGTACTATACTTGGTAAAAATTGTGCAACTTGGGGCCGCCGTTATGGCCGGGTGGCTGGGGCGGTCGGCTGTGGCCGTTCCCACCCAGGTTCGACCCCGAGACCCGGCTCGATTCGGCGCCCTCACCCACCATTGGGCGCCGGTTACACTGCTTGTATGAAAAAAAAAAAAAATTGTGCAACTTCACACCACTTCTTAACCATGAATATCTCGTCAATATTTTATTTATATATAATATAATAGATGAATTTTATTCATGAAATACAAAATAATAAATCAATTTTATACCTTACGTATAATATAATAATATTTCAATATGTATTTATTTTATAATATTTAAAAGTCTATTATATATATTTTGATAATAAATTGTATAATATGTTATCTAATAAGGGAGAATAATGAAGAAGTGCAGAGCATTTAGTACTTGCTTAGTTTTTGGTGACATTTATCTAAACTCTCGTATATAGGTTAGAAGGGAGAAAAAAAAAGACATGCTCATTCTTGATTTTTTTTCTCTTTCTTTTTTAATTATTTTTACATGCTCACATTAACTTAGCTTTTGTATATTGCTCTTAAAAAGTGCGGATGTGGGGATTTAAGTGGGAGACTCTAAACCATTGGTTTTACAAACACATGAAAATAAAATTTGTATGAGAAATATCAATATAAGTATTCATAACATTATCATGAGCTTGGTTTTTTTAAGTATCCATGACATTTTCATCATTCAGGAATGAATAACGTTATGATTTTTTTTTTTATTTGATTGAAATGAAGATTATAAGATATAAAAAAAGAATTATAGAATTATATGGAAAAAAAGTTTGTAGAACAAAAAAAATAAGAAAAGTGATTGAAATGAAAATTATAAGATAAAAAAAAAATTATAGAATTACATAGACAAAAAGGCTTTTAAGAAAGTCCCGTGGGTTAGCTCAAGTGGTTGAATGATGTAAGTTGTGAGTAGAAGGTCTTAGGGTCAAATCCTCGGGTGGCTATACATTTCTATATAAGGGCTAGCAAACCCGTGGGGGGGAAGGCCTTTACGAAAAACTAAAAGGAAAAGTAAGAAATGGGAATCCACTTCTTAATTTAAGTTAAAGTTGGATGGAGATCAAAGTACCCATTTCATTAATTGACAATAAATTCATATGCATAATTTTCAACCTTACACTTCAATAAGATTTAGTAATTTGTAGTCTACCATTTTTCCATAAGGAATGGTGGGCCGGTGGCAATTTGCATAAATTGACAATAAAATCGCAAGAAATGTTTCACTACCCCACACCCCCTCAAGAAATGGATACCTATAGTGTTTCCTTTCCTTCCTGATAACCAAAATCTCTAAGAAAAGCTATATAACTTTTGTTCAAAAAGAAAAGCAACTTACCACACACCTCCTCAAGAAATAATACCTAGACCCAAGGGGGGGGGGGGATGGGGTTAAATGTATATGATATATACCCCCCTTGGACCCCATATATGCCCCCCCTTGGGTCATATAAAATTTGATGTAGAAGGGAACACCTCTAGGTATCATGCAAAGGATTCTACACCTATCACAAAAGTTATGCCCTAGTCTCCACATAAGGAATACCAGAACAATACGGTTTCTTCTATATCACCATCATCTAATTCTAGCCAATATAAATGGCATTTCTCCTTTATAAGGAAATAATGTTTTTGGTTCATGGGAAAATAATTATGTAGGTAATGGTAGTGATTAGGAGAAGGTTGATTTTTTAAAGGGTTTATCTTCAATTAGGGATTCCCTCCAAGACCCTTAAATTAATATTCCTAAAATTCTAGGCAAGAAAGATTGAAATCCATCCTCGATTTATTACTCTATAAACCTAAGTGATGATAAATAAAAATATTGGGGTATGTCTAAGGATGGGAAGGATGAGATTATCATAAATAACTTTCATCTTATAAAAGAATGGATTAGTACTTTTATGGAGGAGTTAAAGGTTGTTTGGGTCAAGCTAAAGGTAGAGGGAAAAAGGGAAATGTAAGAGGTATAAAAAATACTATGTATCATTGGCTGAGAAAAAATAGTAATGAAATCATGTCTAGCAGACAACTTTATCTAGAAGGGTTTCTTAGAGAAACTAATTCTCCTACGATGGGTGATAAATAATTCTACTATCCCTAAATTGTAGGAGCTTGGTTATCCCTTCCAAACAATTGTCTCTAAAAAGGGTTTTGGATACTAATAAACTTGATTTGGCCTTTCTACGATAAATCATGTATGAGGGAGGGAAAATACTATAAAAATTCGAAAAATATTAGGGCTTGGTTTTTTATGTATTATGACTCTAGGGTCTATCTAGAGACATTATCTCTAGATGGAAGAAAATAACCCTTACATATTCTAATTGTTGGTCATTTTATTCCATTTTAGGAACAATTTTGTACTCTTAGGATTTGGGGAATAAGTTCATAGTTCTAATGCATATGGCCTTACAATGACCAAGTTGCATGCTTTTTAGTTGGGTTGGATGAATCCAAAATTGACAATCATAGTGAATGATCTAAATTTCTCTTTGGGGGATTTGGATCCCCTTGACTCAAGTAGATTCCCTATTTGATTATTTTATAATAAAATTAGAGGAGTCGAGTATGATTGCCATTGAACCAACAAAATTATATCATTCCTGGAGGAACAAAAGATCAAGGATTGAAAGATTAGCCAAAATGTTGAACTAGTTTTTAATATACGAGCCATTCCTAGAGGAATCAATAAGTTTTAGGGAATGTATTAGTTGTGGAGGAGACTCAAATAACCTCTCAATGTTTATGGAACTAGTACAATAGAGAAAAAATTGTTGAGCCCTTTAAAATTTAATCTAGGTTGGTTGTAGTATGAAGACTTGCTGAATGGGATTAAGGATGCTTAGGTACCTTTTGATGGCTCACTCAAAATATTTGCTCTATAAATTTGAACAATATTCAAAAGGGGATAAATAGGTAATCATGGGTCTATAGCTAAAAAAAGGAAAAGGATGATAGAGTTTTAATTGAAGTTGAGACAAAACTAGAGAATTTGTATTATAGTGATGGTTTTGTATTTATAATAGCATAAACAAAAGAACAGGTTGCAACCCTAGAAAGAGAAATTGGTGATGAAAACACTAAAAAAATTTAAAGGTATGCCGACCATAGGAAATATATTTTTTGGGAATATTTATAAGGCTGAAGGATGAGCTACAATTGTGGACGTGGTTCACCTGACCTATTTTTTTATATATATTTTGTAAATATAGAAGAAAATCAAATTCTTATTGAGGATGTTGATAGAGATGAATTATTGTCAACTTTGCATAGTTTTAATAAAGATAGAAGCCCTAATTGTGATTGTCTTCTAGTAGAATTTTATATAAGTTTATTTGATATTATTGCAGAGTGTCTAAGAAGAGTAATAATGAATCAAGGATAATTGTAAACATTCTAGCATCTTATAATTCTACATTTCTAGTGTTAATTCCAAAAATTGATAACTCATCTTCTTTTGAAAAGTTTAGGCTATTTTTTTCTTTCTAATTGCATCTACAAAATCATTTCAAAGATCATAGATAAAAGTGTTAAAAGACTAATATCCAACTCCATTTCTACTGAATAGTTGAGTTTCTTGGAAGGTAGGCAAATACATTGGGTTAGGGGGCAAACCAAAGAAGGAATCTACACAATAAAAGTTAATAGAAAAAAGAGTTATGTTGATTAAGGCTAATCTCTCTAAATCCTATGATTGGGTTGGTCGGTTGTACTTGAGGTTAATGTTCATAAATCTAGGCTTATGTGTTCCTTTTGTTAAATAGGTTATAATTTTTTTCAAAATAGTTTCTTTTGTTGTGATGATAATGGGTCACCTTCTAAGTTCCTTAAATGCCTGAATGGTGTTTAAGGCAGGGTTACCATCTATCTCCCCTACTTTTCCTTATTGTAGGAAAAACATTAAGTAGAGCATTGTAATAGGAAAAGGGATAATATGGTTTTGAAGGAATAAAACTTAGTAGCTCATGTTCTTTATCCCATCTTTTATTTGTTGATGATATATTGATTTTATGTGATGGATATTGTAGGGAAGAGGACATACTCTATGTATTTAAGGACCTTTATTGTATGTATACATGTGTTACAAAATATCGTCATCATGAGTTATGTGTCCTTCATTTGTCCCGATTCCTAAAGCACTTAGGCCAATTGATTGAAGGAAGAGTTGTGGTTATTCCTTTTTCCCTTTGTTGTCACCCCCGACGCACCTTGCATGTTGACAAAGTGCATCAGACTCCTGGTGACGTGCTCTGCACATTGGCAGAGTGCGTCGGTGACACTTTTTTCCTTTGGAAAATTTGTGTCACTCCTCAAAGACACATATTTCCTATGGACAAAGTGCGGAACTGTCAATTTAAAAGGAAAAAGAGAAGCTTCGAGTGGCTTCTAGAACCCATGGCTTCATGGAGTATTATACCTATGAACTAGGAAAGGTGGCAATTGATCACCTTACCTTTTGGGATGATCCATTGAGATTCTCCCGCAAATCATAAACATCTTCTATCCCTTCATAGGCATATATATAAAATCCCTCTCTTCATAGTTAAGGGGAGAAAGATAGAGCACTTAAACACTGGTGAAATTCAGCTGGAGCTTATTCCCTTTCATCCATTAGGAGGAAAAATATTGGATCTTTGAGGCTAGGACCATTTGGAAGAAGTTGCAACATCAAATCTTGGTTGTAATCTCTCCCTATGTAATTATTTCATTTACAGTAATACATATTCTTTCCATAAATTCTTGTTGTATTAAGATCTTTAAAATTGGTTTCTTTGGCTACTAGTTTAGACTAATCCATATTGCATATTATTGTTATTGTTATTTGTATGTTTCCACTTGTTTGTGCATTGTCTTGCAGCTGAAGGTTAGGATCTACGTCAAGCAAGGAGGTATCCCTATAATCATAAGGTAAGCCATTCCTTCATACCTTTTGCAATTTGGTTAATCTAGGAAATATCTCTGTATTTTGTACTATTTTTGTTCTAGATCCGAACCATTCGGACTAGGGAGATCGGTTAGTGTTCACACTGATGGATTGTCCGTAAAAAAAATTGGATACCATTATGGGGATGTTATCCTATAGTCTTTGATTTGTTTGGATTGTGATTTCTATTTTTCTTAGTTTTTTTTCAATAGCCTCTAAATTGCCTCCTTCCCTTGGATATGTTTCTCAGAGAGTTACTGGGTGATCCAGTCTTTGATTGGGATATTTAGCTTATCCATTTTCCCTTTTTGGCTTGGGATTTTTTTATTTTTTCAAAGTTGGTTTTCACCCGACACACCTGGGCAGTTCTGCTCCTGCATCACTATAATTCTGATGCGTTTATCCTTAAGGAAGACTGCATCGCTGACGCTCTTTGGTTGTGATCAAACTGCGTCACTGATGCAATTTTCCTGTCTGAAACCTGCGTCACTAGCCTTCCAACACCCCGGTGCATACTTGTAGAGTGCATCACCCTGCAAAGCTTAGTGCGTAGGGTCAAAAAATTCCACAATTGTTTTTTTTGCTTGGTTTTCTGAGGTCTATGTCTTACCCATTGTAGCCATATTATTCCTCATATTTTGTGTGCTTCTTCCTTGGCTTATTTCAGAATTTGGAGCTTGATTTGAATCCTAGTTAGTCAAGCGGTTGTTTCTCCAGTCGTGGGAAATTTCAATCCCTCGCGAGTGAAACCAGTCTTGTGATTCCTTTCAGTATCTATGATTTGTTTGCTTTGATTTCTAAGTCCTCCAAAAAATTAGGTTGTTGTGATTCTTGCGCAATTTGGTGTGAATTTTTGTGTTGTATTACGTTTGGGTGATTGAATTCTTGAGAACTTCTAGTTGTTTAAAGATTTTAGGTGTAAGTAGTCTCTAGTATTTTGGATCAAGATTAAAGAAGTGATATCATCCTCAGATTTGTTGGGTACATTAGTTTGGAAAATAAAAAATTATTTACTATCTTCATTTCGAGTGGATTGCTTGAAACAATTGAGAAGAGTGTTTTATGCTTTGAATAGTTGTTTAAGAAAATTTGGAAGATCTGAAGAGTTCAATGCTTACGTTTTCTTGGTTTTGAAAAGTTCCTCTTCATCTCCTTGAAAATATTAAGTGAATTTGGGCCTTCTCGAAGTGTTGAAAAAGCTAGTGAATGCTCTCATATTTTTTATTTCCCTTTCACCTCTTTTATTCCTTGATTTCAAATTGGAGTTAGTGCAATAAAAAAGAGGAGTTAATCTTTTAATTTTTTGCTCATAGCTCTAGCTTAGTTGAAAAGAAAAAGAAAAAGTATTTTTGGTTTGGTGTGTTATTCTCATTTTTTTGGATTGAATGAAAGAGTGTTTGTAGTCTTTTGGCTTGATTGGAAAATAAAGTAAAAAGGGTATTTTGTTCATTTACTCTCAGAAAAGAAAGATTTATCCTTCCTTTAGCTAGTTTTCATCGAAAAAATGAACAACTTGCATTTCATTTAGCTTAGTTGTGCATTTTGTTTATTTTACAAGTCTACACTTCATGCATTCACCTAACTGTGTAAGATAAAATCAAGTGGTAGCCAAGGTTAAAATTTTATAGAAACTCGTGTGATAGGGTAGACACCTATTCCGATGTCTTAAAACGTTGCAGCTGTCGTTATCTTCCTACACTACATCGCCGGGACTTGTAGTTATTCCACGTACCATTCGGTATATCAAACGGTCTTTCTTGTACCTTCAGGTATATAGAAAGGTACTTCACGTACTCGACAATATATATGAAGGCTCCTGTAGTATGGTTGTGCATTAGACAACACTACTACAGATTGGAGCTCCCACGCACCTTGTATATATATGGATACCCCATTAGGTTCTTGAAATCATCTGAGTCAACCATTGGCCATCTTGGCGTGGAAATACACTGAGAACAACACTCGAGGAGATACTACGCACGTATTTCCAGGTAGTTGGGTAATATGGTCAGAGGTATGGTCCTAATCCTTCATGGTTAGTGCTATGAAATATTGAGCTGAGTATTATTGTTGGGTCCTGTAGTATAAGTATGTGCAAATCGGATTTGAAGGCAAGAGTTCTTGGAGCCCAAACCAGTGATGGAACTTACCTTCAAATTAAAGAGAAATTGCAGCAGGGAAATATAGATGAAAAGGGTGTAGGATATTAGCTTGGGTACTAGACTGTATATTCCCAACTGTACAAATTTAAAGAAGCTAGTGATGGGTGAAATACTTCAAATGTCATACTCTGGACATCTAGGATATCAAAATACAATAACAGGAGCAAGAAAGAAATACTTTTGGCATTGGATGAAGAAGGACATCGCAGAATGCATTTCTAGGTGTAAAAAATGCCAACAAGTCAGGGTAGAACATCAACATCCAGCAGGATTATTGCATCCTTTTCCCATTCCAGAATGGAAGTGGGAAGTGATTTCTATGGATTTTATAACAGGTTTTCCAATGACATTGAGGAAGCATGATTCAATTATGGTAGTGGTAGAAAAGCTATCAAAGGTAGCTCACTTTATTCTAGTCAAGTCCACTCATAAGACAAGTGACATAGAAAATATTTTCATGAAGGAGATATTCAGATTGCATGGATTGCCTAAAGCAATAATTTTAGATCGACATGTAAAGTTCACATCCAATTTTTGGAAGGGACTATTTCAGAAATTGGGAACTCAAATGAATTTTAGTACATCATATCATTCTCAAACAAATGGTCAAACTGAGAGGGTGAATTGGGTTCTTGAAGACATGTTGAGAATGTATATTATGGAAAAACCATCCAAGTGGGAAGACTACCTACACTTGGTAGAATTTGCATAAAATAATGGACATCAAACATCATTGGGTATGAGTCCTTTTGAGGTATTGTATGGAAAAGGGTGCATAACTCCAGTAAATTGGGATGGTCTGGTTAACAGGGTAGTGCTTGGGCCATATATGATCAAGGAAATGGAACAGGAAATTGTTAAAATCAGACAGAATTTAAAGGCAAATCGGGACAGGAAAAAGAGTTATGTAGATTTGAAAAGAGTGCATAGGGAATTTGATATTGGGGATCATGCTTATTTGAGAGTGAAACCAAGGAAACGTTCCCTAAAGTTGGGGAGTTGTGCCAAGTTGGCACCAAGATATTGTGGACCATTTGAAGTCCTTGATAGGATAGGACCAGTTGCATATAGAATTTCATTTCCTGATAACATGAGAGCTCATAATGTTTCCATGTTTCTTTGATTAAGAAATATGTACATGATCCTAATCATATAATTGATTGGAATGTGATACAGGTGGAACCCGAGGGATATTTCTAAGTGGATCCTATGCACATCCTCGACAAGAAGGTCACATTGCTTTGGAACTGATCTATCAGATAGGTGAAGGTGCAATGGAAGCACCTTAGTCCCAATGAGGCTACATGGGAGCTGGAGGATGCCATGAGAGAGGCATTTCCATTTTTGTTCAGTTTTGAGAACATCGAGGACGGTGTTGTTCTAAGGGGGAGGGAAATGTAACATCCCCGTTTTGACCCTTAGAACATATTGACTTTCAATGTAAATATTGTATACATGGGATGTATGTTTTCCTAGCATGGAGATCAAGGCCAAGGCCCCGCTAGTGGATGCTTGGTTTTTATGTGAAAGGAAATTATTAGATATCTTTTTATCCATGTGCTATTAAGTCATGGGACATTGTAAATGATGTAAATATTAATATTGCAATAAAAATACCAAAGAAACTGGCAATGGAGGCAACTAATAAGAGGGGGCCATGCGTATCCAATAGGGAGAGGTGAGGGGGTTGTGGGATTGAACCATAGACTTCCAAATGTCATCTTTAGAACCCATTTGACCTTCCTTGATGACATTTAATTATATTGTAGGAAGTGGTTGAAGAAACTGTTCATGAGGTCGATGGGGTGTGGGAAACCCCAAAAATTCAAATGGAAGGGTATGGGGCTCTGTTTTCCTTGACCCACAAGTCACTATGCCTCCTAGGAATTTGTTTCCCTCATCCCCATTCCATTACCAACTAGCAATAAAATTTTAGAGGAAGAACAGAGAGCCAAGCAGTGAAGAGAAGAAGAAAATCATGATTCTGGGAGAAACCTCGATTTGGAGTGTCGAATCCTCCCAAACGTTCGTGTGGGAAGTTAAATCTTGTAGGGGATTTGTTAGCTTGAACCCTAGGGAAAATTTACAGAGTGTGAGATTCTCAGAAACCCGTGAGGAAAACTTGAGTGGATAGTCGAGGACCCAGATGTGGGATAGAGTCGTTTTGGCCACATAAATTGAGAAAACCCCAAGTGGGAATGACAAAGAATAATAAGAAAGAAGGTAGGGTTGCTTGATAAACCTAGTGAATGCCACAGTCTCAAGGAATCAGCAGCTTGGACCTTTCTATGCCCACCCTGAAGATCACTGGAGGGAAGGGGTTCCCGAGGGACTGTGCAGGAGTGAAGGGGACCTTCTTTGTGTTGGGTGTGGTAGGTATTGTGGGTGCCAAGACCGTCTGAGTGTGAATTGAGAGTCATGTAGCTATGAGGTTGAGCTCACTAGCTTAGCATCCTCCTCCATTGATCCTTAAATGCTTGATAAACCCAACTATGTGTTGGCTTAGCATGTCTGTTGTGTGAAGCCATGGCTGTGAGTGATCTTGTTTAGTTCCTCCTTAGTGGATATACAACCCAGCTCGGGGGTGGTCTCTCAGATGAAAGAATATAGGTTAGACAAAAACCTATGGTTGGGTGGAACGTTACTCTCACATAGCCATTTGTTTGGACAGTTCATCTTATAAGATAAGTGCTCTCTGTGGTCCTAAATGATGTTACTTCCTATGTGGTGTTTATTTGTTATTTCAAGTCTATCTGAATGAAATTATCATATGAATTAATCAGTAGGAAGACTGTGTATAATCCTGAATATGAGGCTGGTTCATTTGTTGTTTCTTTCATCATTTTGTTTGTGTTAACATGTTGTTAGTCTTGCATGTTGTAGATGCATTAACTAGATTTAAATCCACTATGTACGTTTACTATGCATTACACAAATCCTTAGAGGGTTTGTACTTCCTCAAATGAGCTTGGGGAATGAATTAGACACCCCCTATTGTATTCATGCCCCCTCTGTCGGTCAGATGAAGGGAGGGGACATGAAAGGATGATCCCAGGGCTTTTGACAGTGGGGTAAAGAGGCTTTGATGGAGTTCGGGGAAGCATTTTGGTTGAATAAGTGACAGGTTCAGAGTTATCAGGTGTGGAAGAGGATCACACCGTTGCATAGAGATCTCAGAGATATTTCCAATGGTAGCATGTTTTCCAAAAATGGACTTAGGATGAGGAAGTTATCGGCCTGAGAAGTTGGAAGTGACAGAGATATATGGCCGACTTCCGACTTTCCGAACCTGTAGTGCGGATTGCGTATTGCGGAAGTCAGGGGCATGATTTCTTCGGAGTTGCATGTTGTGGTTCCAACTTTCCTACTCCCGCAAGGTGTATTTCGGATTGCGCATTGTGGAATTCGGAGGATTAATTTCCCCAGAGCTGAGAATTTTGGCATCCCAACTTCCGACTCCTGCATCGTGGATTGTGGAAGTTGGAGGCGTGATTTGGTGTAGTTGGATATTTGGCATTCTAACTTTTTGAATCCCGCGTTGCAGATTACGGACTATGAAATTCAGAGAGGTGTTTCTTCGATGCTATGTATTTGGCATTCCGACTTTCCGAATCTTGCATCGCGGATTACAGATTGCGAAAGTCGGAGAGGTGTTTCTTCGCCACCGTGTATTTGACGTTCCAAATTTTTGAATCCCGCATCGCAGATTGCCGAAGTCAGAGAGTTGTTTCTTATCCATCGTGTATTTGGCGTTCCGACTTTCTGAATCCTGCATCTTAGATTGCGGAATTCGAAAAGGTGTTTCTTCGTCGTTGTGTATTTAGAGTTACGACTTTCCAAATCCCGCATCATGGATTGCAGAAGTCGGAGAGGTGTTTCTTCGACACTGTGTTTTTGGCGTTCTGACTTTCTGAATCCCGCATCGCAGATTGTGGATTGCGAAAGTCGGGGAGGTGTTTCTTCAACGCTGTGTAATTGGTGTTATGACTCCCAACATCCGACTTGCGGCTTGCGGATTGCTACTTGCGGAATCGCGGATTGCGGATTGTAGATTGAGATCATTACAACTATGAAAAAGGGAAGAATTGTAGAGAATATTGAAAAACAAAATTAACAGGTTGTTCCCCCATCACTCCAAAGGATACTGAGGGGATTGGGGACATGACACTCCTCCTCCTCCTCCTCCTCCTCCTCCTCATCATCACTGTCATCATCATCATCATCACTATCATCATCAGCATCATCATGAGCCTTGAAGGGCTTCCTATTCCAAATGAAAGGAGGCAAACGGAACTTTTTGGACATCAAAAATATTATGCAGACTGAAATATTGTTCTGCACGATATATCCATCCAGTCGGATCAGTACCATTGAAGCGAGGAAATTCAAGCTTCGGACCACAGAAATTACTGGAAGAAGAGAACCCATTGGCTGCAGAAGATTCTTGTTGGCGGTTAGTGTTCATGGCTGAATGTTGAAGATGGAGGCTGAGAAATTTTTCATCCAGATCTTGGAGTTTGGTTTGGATGGCTGCAAGTGCTTCCTCCATGGTTTTTGCTCCTGCATGGGTGACAACCATAACCAAGAGTTTTTTTTTTTTGGAGTGGATAGAAAAACAAAAACAAAAGCTTGTTTAGTAAAGGGAAATTTGGATTTGGGAAAAAATCGGATGGGTAATTGGGGTTTGACTAGGTTTTGGACACTTTCTGATGGACAAGGAAACAAAAAATGGGGATTTCAGAAGCGGGGTGAAAGAATGAGAAAATTTGTTAAAGAGGGACAAAGAAGCAGAAATAGGGAATGGACACGGTGGAAAAATTTGGAGGCGAATGGGTAAAAATTAAAGAAGTTATGGAAAACCCTAAAAATAGACAAATGTGAGATTTCTGGCTTTGGGAAGTAGAATTTGGGATAGGGTCCTCAGGAATGAAATATGCAGAAGGGGATTGCAGGGGTGTCCAAAAAGTTTCAATGGAAACGGAGTTAAAACAAGGGAGAGATATGGCAAAAAAATGGAATTTTATACCTACGGCGCAGAAGGGATTAGAACAATTAAATCTGAAACTGCACGGAAGGGATCGACAACAGATGGATCTGAAACGGCACCGAATGGATCGAAAATGGATGGATATGAAATGAATTTCAGAATAGATCTGAAATGGCTGGATCTGGAACGGCTTGGAATGGATCTGAAACTGCGCAGAAGTGATTGGCAACAGTTCAGCTGAAAATAGATATGGACCCCAGGTATGTTCAGCTTCCTATAGGTTCAGGGGATTCACTCGGCCACCAATGTTGTCTGACGGCTTGCGTATTGGGGCAGTACCCCTCAGTCCATGGCTCAGGTAAAATTTATAACTGCTTTGCCACAAATGACAACTCTTGGTTTACCTCACGGGTGGGAACTAGTCAATCAGGTAGGGTTCGTTTCCCTTTTCATTGGCAGGTCCTCTCAATGGGACAGCTACTTCGGGGTTCCTGTGGTACTCCTCACAATGAGTTTTAGGGCTTATTCCCAAGTACTTCCCACAGTTAAGCGGATAGGGATTATTCCTAGATCCGAAGCTGCAACAGATGCAAAAAAAAAATTTGGAAGAAATTTCACCCAGCGAGCCCAAGAAAGTGCTCTGATACCATATGTGAAGAACTTGCATCAATTAATTAATGAGAATATAGGAGATAGAAGAAATAACAAAACTCAGAATCACTTTTATATTGATTGTAGGCCACTTCGAGGGGGAAACCTCCTTTGAGCAAGCCCAATACAAATAACTGCACGGTACCTTCATTGGTTTCAACATAAACTTATATACTAATTCTACGGCGCCAATACCATGGGTCAATACCACATGTCAATACAAACCATGGGCCAATACAAACTATGGATCAACAATTACTACGGAACAACTTACAAAGCATATGCGTCCAACAACAATAAGAAAAACTATGGATCAACAAATACTACGAGACGACTTACAAAGCATATGCGTCCAACAACAATATACTAACAAAGTAAATAGAAGGGTTGACATGGGTTCAGGTAACATTAATAAGATGTGAAAATTGCCAAATATATATATATATATAGATAGATAGATAGATATAGTAAGGAGTGGTGTATATAATAAAAGGTCTAACAAGAAAAAGTATATTCAATGGACGCCATGGTATAATGGATTATAATATATACCATATTGCACTAATTTACATAAATGATAAATTAGGATTCCCTTTGGATGGATATTTTGCTTAAGACAGTTAAAAAAATGGGGGCTCTCGTTGCTCAAGAGCACGGGGGATTCACTTAGTGAACTTGTTATATAGCACGATCGTTCATATGATATTAAAGAATATCCCTAATTTCACTAAATATTGGAAAATTACTCCTAAATTTTTTATTGTTGAACCCCCCTCCTAATATTCCTTTCCAAATACGAAAACCCCTAGTTTCACCAGATATTGTATGTATCCATTTTTATAAACCAATTTTTAATACCCCCTTTATATCATATTATCAAGTTGTAAAAAAAAAGAACCCTAACGCATCTTAGTATAAGCAAACATTATACTAAATAAAATAATAGTATAATGCTAATAATGATCCCACCAAGATTGCAGGGGTGACTAATCCATTTGTAGCATTGGATAGGGGAAGACCCAATGAAATAGTACCAGGGAAGGAAAAATGCATAAAAAGAAACCCAGTCAAGAGATCAACATAACAAATAATGTAAAAGGATGATAGTCCAATAGTTAGTGCAATGCTTAGAAAAGATGAGAATTGCAAATGTTGTACACCACAGCCTGCCAATCTACCAATTTTATATCATGTAAATATAAGTATAGCCATAGAGATCTCATGTTTTCTATAATCTTAATAAATTAAACTCCACAAAAATTCAAAATTGAAACCCTTTCGTGGATGGACTCCCCTACATTCCTATCAAAACAAACATCATTGATGTTTGAACCCAAATGAACATAGAAAAATTCCTCTTACTTTCCAATAACAACATATGATCATGTGCATAGATTGGATTTGGGTCATTCACAAGATGCAATGAATTTCCTCCACTTCTTCTACATTTATTCTTGCAATCAAGGGAATTAACAACATTTAGTTACTTTTTCTTGGGTTATATCTATTTTTTTATTTACAAGAGAGGTACAAATCTTCATTGTTAGGTTTCAAGCATGCAATGGTTATAAATATACACCAATTGTGAAGCTTATATGATACATTTTCATGGTAATGATAGCACATAGGGTATGTAAATAAGGATTTAGATTTTCACCTATGTTCATGTTAGTTCCAATACAATATTAAGATGATGCCTTGCATATAAGAATTGAAATTACAATTATGAATGTGCCAAATATAACTCAATCTAACAATTATTCATAACTGGCAATGTGATAATGCTAAAGAAGAATACGAAAAGTTGAAAGAAATAATTATCCAAGAAAGATTGATCTAACTTTTATTGGTTCCAGTGAGCCAAGAAATATTGATGTCACTTTTCTTGGTTTTCATGGAGCAAGGTTTGATTGAATCTCAATACCCACCTAAACCCCATCCTAAAAAATAAAGAGTTAGATCTTTTACTCGAATGCCTACAAAAAATACATTACAATTGTTCAACTATGGAACTCCTAATTGGCTACATATCTTAACTTAAAGATGAAAAACAATATAACATCAATTCAAACCAATCCTAAATAAGATATTAAATGGGGATTTCTCAAGGCGAGTAATCCAAAGAGACTTCCATCGATATTATCATTGGTACACTTTTATCAAATTTATGCAAAACTTAGGATCATAAACAATATCAAATAAAAATGGAGGGTCCTTAAGTTTTAGGTGGGTATGATTTGAGCCCTTGATTTGGAGGTATGAATCCATCCCACGATTTGGAGGTTATTCCTTAGCCCACCCAAATAAAAAAAACCCTAATATTTATATTACTATGTCAAGTTAAAAAACCCCCTTGACCCCTTAATATGGTGCAATATATTTTTGAGGTTTTTACGAGTATTCAAACCCCCAATATGAATGGACGTGATATGATATTGCCTCGCTAGTGAACCCCCTGTGCTCAAGAGGGAGCACCTACTTCTATTATAATAATGACCAGAGATTAGGTCTTAACCATTGTAAGAAGCATCTCTCAGGGAAAAGAAAACCATTTGAGGGAGTGTGGCTCTCTCTAGAATACTCCATGAAAAGGAATGAAGAGGCACAGTGCAAAATAAGAACAATACCTGGAGTCATAACCAGATAATATGGTTGAGCGAATTTATTTATATTTGCAATTGGGCAGGACAAGTAGCTCAATTGGAGCGAAGGCGCCCAGATATACGGGGTGGGGCAGGGTTTGATTCCCCGTATCACATATGTGTGAAAAAAAAAATATTTGCAATTATGTATGTTGATTGTCTCTACCCTTTGTTACACTGTGTGTTATGGGACCTCTATTCAACCCTTTGCTTTAATTCTGCACCAAGTACTTGCATTTGAGTGAAGCAAGGGAGGGTGCAGCCCTTGGTTAAGCTTCTATTTTTGAAATAGGTAAATATAATTCATTTAAGTGTAAATAGAATTAAGAAGGGTGTAGCCTTAATCTTAATCCTTTGATATATGCATAATATACCTATACTTGGGTAGTGTTTAGTGAAGAAGGGCGCAGCCCAAACCCCATTTATCTTAGTAATATGTGGGAGGTGTGTTGTTCTAAACTTGTCATTAAATAGGTTAAGTATATTAAGTGTATGCTTGGTGGAAGAAGGGCATATCCCTAATACCTTTATATCATATCAATATAACAATGAATATCTATACATGTTTGGTGAGTTGTGAATATTAGATATCAAAGTTGGAAGAATCTATGTATATTGATACTCTATCCTAGTGGATTCGTTGCTTGGCTTGGGGGTGACTTCTCGGTGGGAAAACATATGCCAGCCAAAGTTAGAATGGTTGAGTGGAACATTGCAGTCAAGCCTTCAGTTGTATATGTCTGCTTGGTTCAGATAAGTATTATTAACATGACATCATTATTACAATACTACCAAGTTCTATAAAGAAAAAATATTATTATATTGAATTAAATAATTTGATATAAATTTTGAAATGACCTTTCGATTTATTTAAAACCACTTCTTATGTTCATTTGATTCATTTTTACTTAATATCATAGATGCATGATCATAATGAGTAATTGGACTGAATATTTAATAGATGCATGATCATAATGAGTTATTGGATTGAATATTTAATTAAGCATTTGAGTAAAGTAAACTTGATATTATCATAATATTCATCAAGCTTTTGTTGAGATATAAATATGGATGTGTAGAGTTCCATAGAATCCGCTCAAAGGTCTTCTAGAATCTGATAAGTATCATTAAACATTATTTCAACGTCGAAAGGGATTAACTCTTCAATAATATACTTTTATTATGATGAGATCAAGGATTCGGAATAAAAGTGTGAACAGTACTTTGTTTATATATGTTTATTTATGAACCTTTGATTCCATGTACTTAGTAAGAGTTGTTTGCATACTTACCCTGATAAATAAATTAGTCCTTAATTATAACAAAGCATTCGTGGATTCCAATATTATAGCATCTTGATGTTATAATCTCCATTGATTAAAAGGTATCATAAATATCTATATTTAAGTAGGACCTATACCTTTTAAAGGAGGAAGATGATTAGAGAATAACAAGGGTAACACTGTTTTAAAATATTACCTTGTTATTTGATTTTGCTTTCACATAATTGGTATAGTAAGAGTTATCACATCTAATAAATTAATAATTATCATGCATTTCACCTTGTAAAAATTATAAGATAGGTTGAGATTATATAATTGATCAAGTATTAGCTTTACCACCACATGTATAAATAAAGTTAAATTATGAACAAGATGGCATTTCATTATTGCTATATGGTTATTGGTTCAGAATGAAAGAAAAGGATATGAAAGATTAATGTTCAACATTAATATAAAATGTTATGATGTGACTTCATCTTGTATAAGGTAAGCTATTACATTTTAAGATTTATTTGAAAAGATCTTATTTTATTTTGTTATCATAGTTGCTATAGAGTTATTGATATGATTTTATGACTAGGTGTCTGATTGTTATGAATGTAATTTACTATTATGACCGAGTGATCAATAGAATTAATACTATGGCTTGTTGATTGATAATTAAGGAAAAAAAATTATAGCCCATTTCCTCAAAATATAAACGAGGAATTTGGGTACATTACAGATCCACTAGGTCCACTTCACCTCATTATCATTGTCAGATTGTTTTCCAAATGGGGGATCAACTTTACAGAGTGTCATCCTATATCCAACTATAGCCAAAAGTATATCATTGTATCCATTGACTATCTTATGAAGTGGGACAAAGCTATGTCAAACTTCAACAACAAGGCAACCACAACTACTCACTTCTTCTAAGAATTTTTTGCATCATTAGATTTGTTTTCACAAGTACTTTCACGTTGTTGCATCAATTTCATGTGTGCATGTGTTTCATTTGAGACCCATTTTTCTCACCATTTCAACCAAGCTCATTACCAACCTCTTCAAGTATGATTTTTCAAAATGGCATATAGAAATCATATAACCCTTTTGTCTATGTTGCATTTTCCTTGTTTGATCCCCCACAAATGTTCCCTTAAACGTCCTCCCACCTTGAAAAGTAACCTCACTCTTTCAAGTTGCATTAAGCTCTTTCCTGATAGTAGTAATCCACCTCCGTTGATCAACATGGTTCAGTAACCCTTTATATGTTGGAAACCATGCCACTTCTTCCCTCCTTAGGATTGCAAATTCATATAGCATGCATCATATATAAACCCTCATGCTACCATTCATCATTTTGGTGGCCTATTTCCATTGGAATCCGAAGTGGCTCACAATGTTCTTTATGGTTTAATATTATGCCAAATACTTTGCACATTCCTCCTTTGGCCTCTTGTCTCAATCATGATCCATAAAGAATCTATATTTTATGCTATCATTTATTATTCCACCCAGAAGACCTACCCCTAGTTGCTTCCATTTTACATTAATCTTTCCACACATGTAGGTCACAACTACTTGGTCATATTTTTTTGGGTACTCGCCTCCTTGCTTGTAATGTATCTAGATTCGTTTATTCTTTGTAAGAGACACCCATATTCTTTTATTCCTAGTAAACGAATATATAATATCAACAAAATATTCAAGAAACCAAAAATGGGGCAATTATCAATTCCTAGATTGTTTCAACTTTAGCAATTATCTATTTGCTTGGCAATATAGTCATTGTCTCCCTTGCTCCAAGCATTTTGTATTGACTCACCAATGTCCATCTAGAAAAAAGTATATTTTTCCTTGCATTCTACTCACTCTATTCAAATATGGTCCCCGATATTTACACCTACCATATGTTTTACTTTTCATCTTGGTCCATGAGCCTCCTCATTCCCTAAGGTTTCCTTCATTGGCATGGTCTCTAGTACACTTTCTACATGAGTCATCATTCAAATATTTGCAACTTGTCACATGATTGGGATTGGTTAGTTTGTTTTATGGTCGTTGGTCATGCCAATTATCATTCGTGCTTCGTTAAACGGAAGTCTTGAGTCTCCTACTCATTGGAAAACTCCTCCGCATTTCTCAAAGTGTCGGTTTGTTACATTGTTTACTTAGTGATTCCTTTAGCTTATGTTGGTTTATAAGGATTCCTAAATCCCATTTTCCTTGAAAATTTCACCATTGACATCATATGATTTATTTTTGGGGGTATTTTAGAGGCTTTTCATACCTTGGTCCCCATTTACGTTATCAATGGACATCCTTATATTTGGAAGATATGTGATCATTTCTCTTTGACTTGATCATCTTTCCCATGCTTGATGGAAATTCATTATTGCATCAAGGAGGTTCATACACTTTGGTGGTTGTTTTTTCTTAGATTCTTGTGAAGACCCCCATACAAGCATGGATGTTAGTTTCAAGACCTCAAGTGTGATCCAACCTTCATGTGAACCCCAACATGTTCCAACACCACACATTTTTGGAGTTTGTTTTGTTGTGGTTCTTTGCTCCCCTAGGTATCATTGTCACCCCACAAGATCATCAATTGATGGCACTCTTTCCTAGGAATTGAAGCTATCTTAATCCATGTAGAAAGTGGTGTTCAAATCTAGCCCCAATAAACCATTTCTATTATTGTAACTTGCTTCGACATCTTCATGAACATGGAGATGCTTTCCTCATTTGTAAAATACATTATATCCATAGCTATCACCTTGTATTTGGTTGTCTTGAAAGTGGCCTTGATTGCTTAACCTTGGGAAAGCCCCCCTCCTTCACCATATCACCCTTCTCTCTTTGGATTTTTTCTACAAATAATCATTTCTAGGAAAGAAACACATGATATATTTCATCCATACGAGATGCTCCTAACATCACACATCCGGGGATAACTATTATCACCTTAATTTTTCTCACTTGTGATATTTGGGTGACCATACTAGAAATGCCATCAATTCATATATAAGTTACATAATGCATGATACTAATGAAAAATACATGGCTATTTGTATCCATTTAAGTAGGGATAAGTTCTTAGTTCACTACTTTGATATTATCATGACTTTCTCATGTATTACCCACTCAAGTCACTTGGAAAATTTTCCAAGATCCATGCAAGTTTGGTGAGGCCAAAAAATTCAATTTTCCATCATGCATTAAATACACTCATGCTTACTAATTGGCTCAAGGTTAAGTTCTTACCAAAGAGAAACTCCTCCATGCCTACTTCAGTCATTAGATTCCCTTAAATGTTCATCTAACATGTGGAATCTAGCTCATGGAGTAAGTGAATTCACATTTGAACAAGGTTTCCACATTTGACTATAAAAGGGAGCCATTGGTTTCCATTAAGGAGGAATTCATTGCAAAGTTATGCTAAAGGAATGAGATCATAGACCACAACTATTGCTCTCTCATTTCTTCCATTCTTGCCAACTTTTTTGGCTTGTTTGCATTTCATCAAAAGAGCATGCAAACTACATTCACCAGAGTTAGAAGTGATCATTAAGGAGGAAAGGAATGCTTTCAAGGAGAGATTTGGAACGCATATGTACTCTCAAGGTGATATTTGGTGTTTATTTCCTTTCTGCTCTATATTAATAGTAGTATTGTGTTAAAAATTATGACAACTAATTAACATTAACAATAACTAAGATGGTTTGTCTAACCGTTGGTTGGTTGGAAGTTTCTCTAACCGGTGGCAGTTCACCCATATACGTAACTCCTTCTCCCATGTATTTATATGTAATATTGGAGAGGATTAAATGTAATAGGTAAATGTATGGATGAGAGAAATGCTTGATTGTGATCTCCGTTATTGAAAGGAATAAGACATCAATACTTTGTTGGGTGGATGTTTCCCCAAGTTGGGGTTTTACCACGTTAAAAATTCATGTGTTAAATGTGTCTTTTCTTGTCCATTATTTTTGTTTATTATTTTTATTACAGACTCAAATACCAACAAGTGGTATTAGAGTTGTGGTGCCTGAACAGAGAGAGCCTGTTGGGAGAAGGAGCCACTGCTCGTGGAGGAGTTCGAGAGGTTGTGCGTGAGCAGAGGTAGCCGGTTTTGAAGGAAGGGTCGCAAAAGACCAGTCGCCGTTGTGAATATTGTCCATAGGAAGAGGTGAAGCCTGATCCATGCTTGAAGTGGGAGAGAGCCCGCGATCCAGAGGAAGAGGTGAAGCCGCGTGAAGCCACTGGCCATCGTAAAGTGGAGAGCCGTCGTTTTTTCTTCTCTGCAAAGACGCCCATGTGTGTGGAAGTAGCTACTTGTGCATTGATAGGAGGCGTGAAGCCCGTGGTGAGGTGGAGACAGCCGCATTTCGAAGCAGTGGAGAACTGCGTGATCGCATTTTGGGAGCAGTGGAGAACCTGCGTGAAGGACTAGCTACCATTTTGTGTGGAGCCTTCATTTTTGTGTAGCATTCTTCCTGTGAGAGAAGCATCCGCCTGTGCGTAGAGCCATTCCTGTGGAACCCATGGTGCTGGAGTGAAGGTAAAGAAGCAGAGCCTACAACCAGATGTATGCAAAGAGCCCCTGCGTGAAAGAAGTGTTTACCCAGTGTAGCTAGAGGTATTTTTTGGGTTATTGTTCTTCTGAGAAAAGATTCTGGTTATATATATTTTGGGAAGTTTGTGTTAAAAATTTTAAAAAAATTGATGGCAAAAATGTCTAATTATAAATTCGAAATTGAGAAGTTTAATGGAAAAAATAACTTTGAATTGTGGAAACTTAATATGCGAGATCTGTTAGTTCAGCAAGGGTTGAAGAAGGCCTTAAATGGCAATAAAAAACAACCTATATCTATGACAGATGATGAATGGGAGGAGCTAAATGCCAGAGCACTTAGCACAATTCGGTTATGCCTTGCAAATGATGTCTTGTTTAATATCGTTGGAGAAAAGACAACAACGAGTTTAGGGAGAAAGTTGGAAATCTTGTATATGACAAAGTCTTTGACAAACATAATTTACTTGAAGAGACAACTATAGGGTATGAAGATGAAATAAGGTACGAAAATTGCAGAACATTTGAATGTATTTAATACTCTTATTTTCTAGTTGAGTAGTATGGATGTTAAGATTGATGATGAAGATAAAGAAGTAAATATTTTAGTTACTCTACCTGAATCTTGAGGTCATGTAGTGTCTTCTATTAGTCTTAGCACAACTGAAACTTTGGAATTTGACACTGTGGTTGGAGCTTTGTTGTTTGAGGAGTTAAGAAATAAAGCTAGTATTGAGTCCTATACACCAGAAGCTTTGTTTGTTAGAGGTCGATCCAAAGAAATAGGAGAAAAATCAAGAGGTTCTTCCAGATATAAATCAAAGGGAAAAAAGAGAAAACTCAAGTGTTGGTACTGCAACAAGAGTGGTCATCTCAAGAAGGATTGTTGGAAAAGACAAAAATACAAAAAGGAAGACTCCAAATATGAGTCAAATTCAGTTGAACTGATTCAGGTATGATTGATGAGATTTTGTCCATTTGTAATGTTTATGAATACAATGAAGAATGGTTGTTAGATTCTGGTGCTTTGCACCATGTCTGTCCTCATAAATAATGCTTTACTTCTTATCATTCAGTTAATGATGGTGTAGTTCTTTTGGGAAACAATTATTCATGTAAGATTGTTGGGGTTGGAAGTATTAAAATTAAAATGTTTGATGGAGCTATAAGAACACTAACATATGTTAGACATGTTCCTTAGTTAAAGAAAAACTTAATATCTTTGGGAGTGTTGGATTCGTGTGGTCATAAGTTTACAGGTTTAAGTGGGGTATTGAAAGTATCTAAGGGTGCTTTAGTGGTCATGAAGGCATTGAAAATAGGAAACAGGCTTTACAAACTGGTTGGAAAAACTCAAGTTAATGAAACGACATTGATATCTGAAGAGGCATCTGAATCCACTCGATTATGGCATCAGCGTCTTTGTCATATGAGTGAGAGAGGACTATAGGTATTAATGAATCGTAAATTACTTCCAAATCTGAAATCTTTAGATTTGATATTTTGTAGACATTGTATATTTGGGAAACAGTGTAGACAAAAATTCAAAGTAGGGATTCATGCAAGTAAAGGTGTTCTTGACTACATTCATTCTGATGTATGGGGTCCATCCCCTACTATTTCCTATGGAGGAGCAGCATATTTTGTGTTGTTTGTGGATGATCTTTCAAGAGAAGTTTGGGTCTATGTTTTAAAAAGAAAGGCTGATGTGTTTGATAGTTTCAAATGTTTTAAAATTATGGTTGAAAAAAGAACTAGCAAGACAATCAAGTGATTAAGAATGGATAACGGAGGTGAGTTTAATTCTTTAGAGTTTGAAAAGTATTGCAAAGAAGAATGGATCGTAAGACATAAAACAAATGTATACACCTCAGCAAAATGGCATTGTAGAACGCATGAACAAGACTCTTCTAGAGAGAGCAAGGAGCATTCTCAGCGATGCTAATTTGGGTCAAGAGTTGTGGGAAGAAGCAATTTCTACTGCTTGTTATTTAATAAATCGGTCACCATCAATTGCAATAAATTGTAAAATTCCGGAAGACGTATGGACTGGTCAACCTTGTAGTTATTCAAATTTGAATTTTTTTGGTTGTGAAGCTTATGCACTTACTCCTAAAAATCAACTTTCTAAGTTAGACCCTAGATCAAAGAAGTGCATTTTTGTAGGTTATGATAATGTAACGAAAGGTTATCGGTTGTGGGATTCTACTGCTCGTAAAATCGTCATTAGCAGAGACGCAATTTTTTATTAGTCTTCTGTCGTTAAATAAAAAAATGTAAAATTTGATGTGGAACAGGAACATGTACCGTCAAAACAACTAGTTCAATTGAAGTTTCCATCTTATAATGACTCAAAGAAACAAGAAGAAGTTTCTGGTGATAAGAATTCATAGAAGATGAAGAAATTGTGGAAACTCCATAACCTACACCAAGAAGATCTACGAGGGAGAGAAATCCTCCTAAAAGGTATATCGAATTTTTTTCGGTTGTTGCTTTATTTACTGATGATGGAAAACCTTCTTGTTTTCAGGAAGCCATTGATTGTGTTGACAATACTAAATGGAAGATGGCAATGAAAGAAGAAATGGATTCTTTGAACAAGGACGAGACATGGAACTTGGTTGAACTCCCCAAAGATAGAAAAGTTGTTGGATGTAAGTGGGTATTCAAGTTGAAGAAAGGTATTGATGGTAAGATTGAAAGATACAAATCCAGATTGGTCGCAAAAGGGAATTCTCAAATGGAAGGTATTGATTATCATGAGATATTTTCACCAGTTGTCAAGCTTGTATCTATTCGTATTGTGTTAGCACTAGTTTCTTTGCTTGATTTGGAGTTAGAGCAATTAGATGTTAAAACAACATTTTTACATGGAGATTTAGATGAGGATATTTTTATGGAAGAACCAGAGGGTTTTGTGCAGCATTGTAAAGGAAAATTAGTTTGCAAGCTCAAAAAATCATTGTATGGCCTAAAACAGTCACTCAGGCAATGGTACAAGAAGTTTGATTCTTTCATGGTGAGCCACAGTTATACTAGAAGTGAGTATGATCATTGTTTGTACTTCAAAAGGTTGGATGACATATTCATTGTCTTAGTATTGTATGTTGATGATATGCTTATTGTGAGTAAAAGCATGGACGAAATTGATAGGTTGAAGGCTCGGATGGCTAGGGCATTTGATATGAAAGATCTTGGAGCTGTAAAACAAATTTTGGATATTGAAATACACAGAGACAAAAGAAATGGTAAGCTTAGTTTTTCACAGGAGAATTATGTTGAGAAAATACTTGTAAGATTCAGAATGAATAAGGTAAAACCTGTGAATGTTCCTTTGGCTTCTTATTTTAAGCTTTCTTTAGGTGTATGTCCTAGTAATGATGAAGAAAAGGATTATATGTCTCGTGTTCCATATGCCAATGCAGTAGGATGTTTAATGTATGCGATGGTGTGTACTAGACCTGATATTTCACATGCAGTAGGTGTTGTCAGTAAATACATGGAAAATCCAAGAAAAGAACATTGGAATGCAGTGAAATAGGTGTTTCGTTATTTAAGAGGCACAAGTGGCTATTGTATCACTTTTAATAATAACAGTGATTCTATATGCGGTTTTGTTGATTCAGATTTTGCAGGTGATTTGGACAAGAGAAGGTCTACTTCTTGATATGTTTTTACTCTTGCAGGTGGAGCTATAAGTTGGATCTCAAAGCTTTAGGAAACATTTGCTTTATCCACTACAGAGGCTGAATACATTGCTTCCTCACATGCTTGCAAAGAGGCAATTTGGCTGAAAGGTCCACGTGGAGAAATTGGAAGATTGCAAAACAGTGTGCCTATTTTCTGTGATAGCCAAAGTGCTATACATTTGGCTACAAATCTTGTTTACCATAGTAAGACTAAACATATTGATGTAAAGTATCATTTTGTAAGACAAGCCATTAGTGAAGGTGGAGTAGATCTGAAAAAGGTTCATACTCAAGAAAATTTTGCAGATATGTTTACAAAACTAGTGTTATTAGAGAAGCTACGGTGGTGTGTGGTTTCTCTTGGTTTGAAAAAGAAGTGATGAATAGTCTTCGAAAAAGTATTAGATAATTTGTTTTCAAGGTGGAGATTGTTAAAAATTGTGACAACTAATTAACATTAACAATAACTAAGATGGTTTGTCTAACCTTTGGTTGGTTGGAAGTTTCTCTAACCGGTGGCAGTTCACCCATATACGTAACTCCTTCTCCCATGTATTTATATGTAATCTTGGAGAGGAGTAAATGTAAGAGGGAAGAAATGCCTGATTGTAATATCCGTTATTGAAAGGAATAAGACATCAATACTTTGTCGGGTGGATGTTTCCCCGAGTTCGGGTTTTACCGTGTTAAAAATTAGTGGGTTAATTGTGTCTTTTCTTGTCCATTATTTTTGTTTATTATTTGTATTACAGACTCAAATACTAACATATTGTTGCTCCTCCAAGGATTCTGAAATTTGAATGGTCTTTGGTTATTAAATTCATAGTTTAATGATACTCATGCTATCCTTTTGCTCATAATTTGTTACATTTACTCTTGTGTCATGCTTATCACTTACTCTCTTTTTTTTCAATTTATTAACTCCTTAATATAGTGATTTTATTCATCATTACAACAAAAAGCCAAAAATTATAAATTCAATTAAATAAGGAATATCATATTTTATTCTTTTACTTCTTCTTTTTTTTCAAAATATTTGAAGATTATCTATCACTTGAGCATAAATGTGTTTCCACCTTTCATTTGTTTCAAAAATATTAATATGGACTCTGCCTTGTATGGGGATTTGTTTCGAAAATATTAATATGAACTATGCCTCATATGGTGGCAAGAACCTCAAAGAATTCCATATATCGTTTTATTAGTCCCTGCTCCGCAGGGAATATAGCGATCGCTTGGTCGCCTATTCCCGTTGACTTTCAATTACTCCATACTTTTAACTTAATGTGAACTAAAGTTTTAAATTTTTTGGATATTAAAATGAATTTTTTTAAAATTAAAATAATTTTAAAAATTTTCCAAATTACATTATCCATTTTTTCTATTGGTTCCGTACATAGAATTGAATAAATTTCCCTGGTGTGCAAAATAAATAACAAATTAAAAAAATAATAAAAATTAAAAGAAAAACAAAAAAAACCTAAACTTGCCACGTAACAAATCCATCAAATAACCATAAATGAAATGTTATATCAACAATTGTCATAGAAAATTGCTCCAGACATCCTGGCATATGACAATTAATGTCATAGAAAATCGCTCGAGACATCAGGGCACGTCTGACCTCGATGGAAAAGAACGTTGTGGAGAGGCGTTGTGTTGACGCCAGAAGTTGATCTAATATTGTGCTCTTTAGAGCATTCACTCTCTTCCTCCCTGACTCCTTCAGGAATTCCATCAACTAGCATTATTCAAAGCTTCAGGGTTAGGGTTAGGACCAGCAAGGTCCAGTGTTCAAACCTTCTTCACATAGACTATAGACTACTACACTGAAGGTACCATATATTTAAATAGAAGGTACCAGAAGATCTTGGATATGTACAAAGGAAACTAATTGAATGCAAACTGACAACAATTTTCATACTACAATTTTTTTCATACTGATAAAGACTCACAATTCAACATCATTCAACTTTGATTTTGTACCATGCTTATCACTTCCTGATCTCTTTCCATCACCAATGGACAGATATCATTTGACAATTGCTGGCCGCAACATATATTTTTTGTGATAAGAATTATGAACTTACAACTTGTAAAGTGACAATTGTTGGACGCAACATATATTTTTTGTGTGAAGAATTATGAACTTACAACTTGTAAAGAGGCAGAGAATTGCATTACCTTTGGCCATGTTGTACACGGTAATGTTATAGCTTGATCGTATTAAGTGCAATTTTTTTGTTATTTCATTTTTTCTTTTCTATTCTCAAATAGTGACTTTCACATAATGTAGAAGTAATTGACCAAGAGCCTACCCCTGCGAAAAAAAACAAATAAGTGAAAATTGCTTTGCTTAGCTTCATGATGCCGCAACTTATACAGTAAGATAACAATTTAGTGTATCTTTTTATGTCATAGAACAAGTTTTGTAGATAGTCGAATGCCACAGCTTATACAGTAAGATAACAATTTAGTGTATCTTTTTATGTCATAGAACAAGTTTTCTAGATAGTCGAAACATCAATAGCATTTAAGTTTGGGACTCTGGGAGCGAAGAAGATAAATACATGGTGAAAGAAATTCTCGGGCCCAACACCTTCGAGCATTTGATAATGAGATTTATTTCTTTGTGAAGGACATGTTTCCAGTGTTAGTGACAATGCATTGCAGCAAAAGCTTCAATACTTAGTTGAATTCTCGTCTTCCATTAATTGGACTTATTCTATTTTTTGGCAACTCTCAATATCCAAAGTAGATGAATATGTGCTCGGATGGTGTGACAGTTACCTTCAAGAACCAAAGCATGGGAAGAAATGGCTCGAAGGTTTAACGAGTCTGATACAGAGAAACGGATGAAGAAAACGGTGCTTCAAAAGATCCATATTTTCTTCGGTGGAGCAAAAGATGATGATTTTGCTATGGGGTAAGATAATTTATCAGATACAGATATTTTTTATATATTGGCTCAAGGATGCGCACAGAACGTCGAATAATACCTCTTTGAGGTCCTTTCTTTCCATATCTGGAGGTATCCAGACCATTCTTTGTGTGCCAATTGACAATGGTGTCGTAGAATTAAGATCAGTTGATTCCATTAAGGAAAATAAATAAGTTATACAAATGATCAAGTCCATCTTTAATGATCATCAAGTTTAGCAATAATAGCTTGGACATTCTAGAGGCTTTGCTTTATCACCAAGCCCTGCTAGAGTAACCGAGTTTCCTCTTTCGAGGGAGAAGGATGTTCATGCTAGAGCTATTGTGCCTTCTAAGCTTCATGAATATGGAGATCTTCGGAATGTTGTTGCACAAGACCATCACAAAGTGCTTAGTCAGGACCGTAACTCGAACTCTTGTTGATGATAAAGCTGCATATTCAAAAATGGAGAATCAACTTCTCCATCCAGTTTTGTGAGCACCTAATGAGCACGAGCACGATTATTATATGAATGGCGATAAAATATTTTATGGGAGCAATAAAAAGGGGTTTCAATCTATAAATTGGAAGCAAATCTTTAGCAGTGAAGAGAGAAGAGCCGAGAAAAAGAGGTAGAAAACCTGCTAGTGGAAGAGACCTCTTAATCATGTTGAAGCAGAGCATCAAAGACGGGAGAAGCTCAACCAACGGTTTTATTTATTGAGGGTTGTTGTGCCCAAAATATACAAAATGGATAAAGGTTCCTTAATGGGCGATGCTATGGAATATATATATATTCCAAGAGCTCCCATGCACCAACAGTAGCTCCTCAAGGAAATATTCCAGTTGTTGTAAACATCAATTCCATCCCTGATGTCTATGTTAAAATAGTAAATGGAGATGTTGTGACTAGAGTGTATTCCAAGAGCTCCCATGCACCAACAGTAGCTCCTCAAGGCAATATTCCAGCTGTTGTAAACATCAAGGCAATATTCCAGCTGTTGTAAACATCAATTCCATCCCTGATGTCTATGTTCAAATAGTAAATGGAGATGATGTGATTAGAGTAAGTTTCCCACAGGAGAGCCATCGAGTTGCAAGGATGATCATGCTTGCTTTGTAAGAAATGCAGTTAGATGTACAACAAGTAGACATGTCCACTGCTAAAGATATGGTTTTTCATACATTTGTAGTCAAGCTCAACGATGCACAGGAACCGACTAAAGAAAAATTAGTTTCTGCAATTTATGTTTAAATGCTCATTCAAGGTGATGACTCACAAGATTTTTTCCTTTTGGTTAAATAAGGACACAATTTGGCTAATCAACTAACCAAACAGGAAAAGTAGATGGCAGAGTTGTGGAAGCAAGCTCGAGGATATAGTAATGTTAAATGCCACCTGTGTGGGTGGAATCGCATGAATCTGGTAGCAGGAAAGAGTTACTGATAATATTCCTAAATGGAGCAGTGACAAAGTACTACTGAATGGCATAAATAGTTTTCTTGCAAGCCTGCAGAGAGTGTATGCATGTACCATCAGAAGTGATGGCCCAAGTAAATTCATAGGTAACTTGGACAGGTCAATTATTCTTAATATGGTTATAATCGCGGTGTAGTTTGATTGATAATCAAAGACCATGGCTTTTGCAGCATCTATGTTTTAAACTTTTACATCCTATTTTGTCTACTACATTTTTTACTTATGTAATTCTTACAGGTATTTTGGCCAATGGGTATACTGTTCTTCCAAATTTTTTAATGGCTCAAAAACTAATTACTAGCAAAATACACATACTAAATATAAAAAACTATCCAAAATTTAAACTAATCAAAGGGTTTTTTCTTATTTTTCTGGTCTGCGCTTCTGTAATATGCATATTAACCTGCCTATAAAGTACCTGATGTTGAACATGACTTACTTGTTTAGGTTCGCCATTTCCAGTTGCAATAATATGCCCGGATTCTGTGACATTTTCAGCTACTAATGCTGCCTTTTATTCCATCTCAACTTGCTCATTAGGATAATTGATCTGATTACCAGAATTGACTTTGATGTCATAGTAAAATTATCATTCTTTATCTTCATCATGTTCATTTCTTTGGGAAGGTGTTCAACTCTGTTGGATCCCAATTTCACTGACACACTATTGATCTCGTTTTATGTTCTCAGTACATGTCCCCCACATGCAGAGGCCATACGCTATGCACCTACCACATTACTACCCACATGTCGAGGACATACGCTATTTACCAACCACGTTACTACTTAGTTCCTGCTACAACACCCAACATTTTGTCGCGTCACCTTCCTAAATTCATGTTTATTCCTTATTATTAAAACGGAAAACAGAAAGGATAGGCATTACACGGGTTCATGTAGATTCTAGAATCCCTGAAATTTGAACAAATGGACAATTGCTTTCGAGATATTTTTGCTTATTTCCACATCGATTCTCATATCTCGTAACCAACCAGCATAGGTACTTTTGGAGGGTTTTTTGCATGGGAATGATGGCATTATTAATGGTTTAGGTAATGTACCCAATAACTGTCATTTCCCACCAGCGCAATGGTGCCAGTTCAACTTGATTATGGATATTTGAACTTTGAGCTGTTGAACACATAATGCTTAAAAAAATGTGTATTATTTAAAAATATTATATAATCGCATATATATCATATATTACTACATAAACAAACGCACACAAGTCTGGATGCAAGATTATTTTTTTTGTTAATTCCAATAAAAAAATTGAAAACATTTATAGGAGTATTAATGTAATGTCGCCTTTTCTACACATTAAAACATTGTTGTGAATAGCCATAGAAGATTCACCTGACGGAAAAATTTGAAAAATGATCCAACCTAGTTCTTCATTTGAATGAAAACAATCTTGTAAATGATCCTATCAAAGCCAAAATAATTTATGTCACCTCTTATGCCCATACATTCATATGTTCAAAACAAGAAGTCTTATACTTATAGTTTCCACAAAATATGGATGTATGTGAACCAGATACATCTTGAAAGCAACTCGACACAATAGCTGGGCGCAATTGTTAAGATTTGGACACTTCTCATAGGTAATAATCAACTATAACTATTGACTGTAGTATGACCTCTAATTTCTAGCTACAGAATCTGCCATGTCTTCAAGCTGCAGAATCTGCCAATAATTAGAGCAACCGTATGAAAATGAACAAATCACTTTGCAGATTTTTTAATTCATATTTTATAGATTTGTTAATTTTTATTATATATTAGTTTAGTTTAGTTGATGTTGAAATATTAAACAAAAGTAGTTGGTAGCAATTGATTACTTGAATATTAAGATAACTTGTGCTTGAATATTAAGATAACCTGTGTTTGATTTGGCTTTGGAGAGGTTGCTATTTTAAAAGGTTATATTGTGAGTGTATGAAGAATACCTTCGCTGTTTTGTTTCAAATGTGAGGAGGAAATTCTATATATACAATGTAGACCATTAAAAGCATAAAGCCAGAAAAAGATCCACACATTTTATTCAATGCTGTTGATCCAAACAAAAAGTAGCTGAAATGATTTACTAATAAATAAAATTGATTTTGATATAAAAAGTCTTTGCAATAAAATCTAAAATATAATATTAATGAATTAATATGATCATAGTCTTGGGTTTTACGAATTCAATTTTTGGGGTGATATTTTTTTGTTGATGTAAAATTATATATTGATTTTTTTGCTACTAAGGTCGAGTTTTATATTGAATTAGTTTTTTTTTCAAATGAAGGTTTGAAGTTTTTAAACAAATTTATATGGTTAATATTTCGATTAATTAAGTAAATACAATAAATTTGGTTTTGATAAATAATGTCTAAAATTAAATTACATTTACTTGTTTTGTTTTTATTTATATTTGATAAATAAATTAAATACATATCTAAAAAATCATCACTCTATAAAGAATATCAAATTTCAATTAAATAAAAATAAAAAATTTATATAAAATAACTATTTTATATGGAATTTGTTTTCATCCTTACCTCTAAGAATTAAAATTGTTTAGTGAAAGAAATGTGTGACATATGTATTCAATAAAATTAATAAAATAAAATAAAAGTTAAAGTTAATTATAAATCATGAGAGTTACGATGAATTTTAAATTTCTTAGTTATTGACTTAGAAAAAAAAAAGATCAATTACAATGCAAAGAAGAATTTTAAGAAGAAATTATAAATTGAAACATTATATTTGGGAGCTGCTTATTGGATTTATTCAATCTTCCTTTTCTTTTTATTATCTCTCACTATAATCCCATGTTTGTTTAAAGGCATAAAACCTTCTTCAAGTTGATTCCCTAGCAACGGAATAGGGTTAAATCTGCTCTACTTTTCTTCCTTGTGACTTGAAAAGATTACAACAAATGAAACCTATAAAACTAGCCCCCAAACAATAAATTTGTTTTAAACTATCCACTGTAAGATACTAAAAAACATCTTCATATCGATCATAATAAAATTGGGGCTTATAGGAGATCCAAAATTGACAATATAGAGTCATCATACTATTGCGTACAAATTAATTAAGCATAATATCTTGATCATACCATTGAGCTCATTGATTTTTTTTTAATCTTTATTATGTTATATTCAAATAAACAAAATCAAGAACAGAGACTTGCTACATTGCAGCTATTTCTCTTGTTATTGAAAATGTTGCAATGATAAACAACAATCTGATATGGAAATTGAAAATAAAATCCATAGATACTCTTTTCTATATCAAACAATAAAATATATTGGAAAGTAAAATCAAAGTACGGAAAAATGATGACTCATTTCAGAGCTCGTTCGTTGCCCTTTAGTGTTAATTTATAATTTATGTCATAATTGTGTATAAAATAACTGTATATTTTGCATGTGCCACAATTGTGTTTGTGAAATATCACGATCTTTGACAAAATAAAAAATATCACGATCTTTGAATGTAGAGAATAACAGCCCATGAAAATGAGTAGGAAGAACGATGCTCAATGCGAACTTTAGATTTTATAATCACATTATTTTAGTATATTGATCTTTTAATTGAAATTTAACAACTTCTGGTCAAAGTGTTTTAAGATATTTTAATTATTTTTCCAGCAGAAAGATATTTTAATTATTATCTTTTAATATTACGATAAAAATGTTTATTTTAATTAATTATTTTTTATTTTAAAGATATTTAAAATAAATAAATATTGTTTTTAAAGTGGAAATAGGTATAATTATGGGGTAGTCGAAATATTTTAAGTTTTTAATTTTTTGGTTACTTGACAAACATTGGACAAACGTTACAAGATCTCTCTTATATTTACTTTTTATTTTGTATTTTTCTTTTTTGTTTATGGCCGACATAATATTTATTACTTTTTACTTTGTATTATTCTTTTTTGTTTATTTTGTATTATTTTGTTACTTGACTAACAAGATCACCCTCATACTGCGCTATAGAGCCCTCTTGGCCGATAATTTGAAGACTTCCAAATTTGGATTTTACCAAAAACAATTTACGGGATTTTACTAATTTTGTTTTACCAGATTCCACCAAAACCTACTGGAAAGTCCAAGACATAAAATAAATAGACTACTCCATAATTATTTATTGTATCTAAAACAACAAAATGGTTTTAATGCATTATTAAAAATGTTAGATCCACTTAAAAAAATACAATAGTTAAAATTTACAAAAAAATATAAATAATATAAATATAATATTTATATAAAAATAAAGTTTGTTTTTTTGTTTTTAATTTTACAATTGATGATGATGATGATTGTAAACTTTGGTTTATTAGACTTTTTTTTTAAGAAGTTGGTTTTCTTCAAAAAATTTAATAGAAGCATTTAGATAAAGAGTTACTTGGTTTCCTTTAAAATTATAATTTTATACTTAAAAGGTTTTAATTGAAGCATTCCTAAATCATCATAGTTGTTATTAGTTAAAAATTTAGGAAATTCGGGATTGTAACAAATATTTCTAAATTGGGATTGAAAATTAGTTGGAAAAAGCATGGTCAATGTAAACTTAAATAGGTATAATTATTTATTATATCTAACGTAACAAAATGCTTTAAAAATGTTGTCCATTTAAAAAAGTACAATAGTCCAAATTTACACAAATTTATATAAATACTATCAATATAATATTTATATAATTGATGATGATGATAAATGTTGTCCATTTAAAAAAGTACAATAGTCCAAATTTACACAAATTTATATAAATACTATCAATATAATATTTATATAATTGATGATGATGATGATGATGATGATAATGATGGTGGTGGTGGTGGTGGTGGTGGTGGTGGTGGTCTATACTACCTTAAAAAGGTAAGGAGTTACTTGGTTGCACCCATAGAAACGAGGAGTTTAAATTTAAAAAAAGAAATACACCTCAAGAAATTGGATCCCTCTCGGTGCTTTGCTTGATAGATACGGGTTTAAGATGGATCTATGCTGGTTTTATTTACACTTATATTTATATGTTCCAAAAGATTTAAGAGAAGCATTCACCCTAAAAAGGTAACGAGTTATTTGGTTTTCTTTAAAATTATATTTCCATGCTAAAAAAGATTTAAGATAAGCATGGATCCTAAATCATTATAGTTGTGATTAGTTAAAAGATTAGGAAGTTGTAACAAATTATTCTAAATATTTTATGAGAAAGTGTTTTTCAACTTCAACCCTCTAGCTATTGCTAAGACTCCCTTCTTATTTTAGCTATGTTGATTATATATATATATATATATATATATATATATATATATATATATATATATATATTTTTTTATCTTCTAAAAATTATATCTACATCTATATTTTTTTAAGAAATTTGATATCTCCTTACTTCAAATTCAAAATTAAAACAAATATGAGTATTCAATTTTAATAAAAATATAGTCATCTTCCTCCTTCTCTATATAGACAATATAGTTCTTATGGTTAGGTGTCCCTTTGATCTTGATAAGCAATTAGGAATTATGAAAGATTTATGCTCTAACATGGGTATGGTTGTTATCACCAACAAAAGACGGTCACTTACGCTAATTTTGTTTATGACAATAACAACTTGGAGGAAGTGTCTTCTTACAAATATCTCGGAATTGATATTTATCACAAGCTCAACTAGAATTATAGCATTGAGAAAATGATTAATGGAGGGTGGAAAACTTATTTTGGTCTTGAAAACAATTGTAAGTCAGCAAATCTTATGATGTGGGATAAAAAAAAGCTCCTTTTTGAAACTCTCGTCACTCCTGTTATCTTGTACAGTTGTGAAATTTGGTGCTGTAGCAACCCTAGAGAGTCCTAGAGAAATATTGAGCAAATCCAAAAATGTTTTATAACGTATAACCTCAAAATTAAAAGCAACAGACCCTATCCTATTCTCCTTATAACATAAGTGGTTCTCCCCCCAATGAGAGCTATGACTATGCACCTGATGTAGGAGTACAATATAAATAACATGGAAGACCAGAGAGTTCCAAAAATTACTTAAGAAAATCCAGTCAACACCACATGCGACTCAAGAGAGGCTGGTATAAAGACACCATGGCTTTATTAAACCAGTGGGGGATTGACGAAAATGTCTCTTCGTAAAATACCTATAACATTAAAATATTATCGGATCTAATTTTAAAGAGAAAATGTGGGGCAAGAAAGATTTAGAGGCTAAAATAAAATTAAGATAGTATAAAGAGGTCATTAACCCTAATATGAATGATCAAAAGTATCTGTCTGTTTTAACTAGTTCGAAGAAAATAAATAATATAGCCAAGACTAGAATGAACTCTCATGAGTTGCATAGTGAAACATGGCTCTGGACAATTCCTAAAACACCTTGGGTGGAAAGGATTTGTCATCTTTGTGAGACTGAGCGTTGAGGATGAAAGTCACTTTCTCTTAGAGTGTCATGCATACACCCACATTAGATCGCAGTTTCATAATCTCTGCTACAATTCAAACCTCTCTAACTTTCTATCATGTCAAAACTATGACGACCTAGAAATGCTCTGTTTTAGCTTTTAGAAAATATGAATAAATTTTTATTGTAATTCAATTAAAATTCATTTTTTTCTCTTAAAATACGATAAACCAAGTTGATCTCAATAGATATTAACCATCATCATCATCAATATTTAATTTTAATATACTTAGTACCGCTTATAATTTTAAATCAAATCTAAACAAAATGATTTTAATATAACCTTCAAAATGATGTACCGACATCCTCGAGACTTCCTAGTTGGTTTAGTCTTTGTAAAGACACAACTCCAAGATTAGATATGAATTTAAAATGGCTTTTGTAAATGGGTCATTTAATGTAATATATACGGAGGGCAAGTTTTCAAAAATAGATACCCTAGTCATAACCTCTTAGTTGAGGGATGTTTTCATAACATAAGACGAATGTCATTCATTACATAATATTGATCCTAGATGATGCCATTTGTTTTTATTGAATTGTGTGTTTTTGTTTTTAATTTGTTTTTATATCTTATTTTGTAAGTAACAATCAAATTGATTTCTACTACCCTCTTTTGTATCAATGAAAATCTTCCCCTTCCTTATTTTTAAGGTAACATGAATTTTTGACCATATAAATCATAAAATAATTTATTATTTTTAAAGTAATATGAATTTTTAACCATATAAATTATTATAAAATTATTTATGCTAAAATCTATTGAAATGTAGTACATAATTTATTTGAATGTAAGACCTCCTAAAAGGTCTTAGGTTTCCATGTATTCATAAAAAAAAATTAAAAATTTAAGATAAATTTTTTTCTTAATATTGAAAAAATTTAAAATAATATATATTTTTAATATGTAAAAAAATTTAAGATAACAAAATTTAAATAGAAATATTTAGAATATTTCTATGGGTGCTTAATAAATCTATGCTTACATTACCATCTTTATAATTATAATATTTAAGTGTTACAATCTTGATAGTTATCATATTTGAGTGGTATCTGAGTTAAATCCTATGATATAATTTTAATTTTAATAACAATAAATTGTATGACAGGTTCCGTATCGAGAAAAATAGTCCTGATTCCTGTACGTAATACCCCACTCGTCTCGTCATTAAAGTTCCGTGTGCGTTTAAAATCTGTTTGAAATCGCTGTCAGGTTGAACCATTCTCAACCAATCCTTTGAATTCAAATAACAGACCTTTTATTTTCTGTATTACTGACATCTGTACTTGGCTTCGGGGAAACATCTCAAATTCGCCAATGAAAAACTGGCTTTCTCTTTTTAATTTTTGATTTTGGAAATAAGTTTACTGTGCAAATTCCTTCACGTTTCAAATGAATCCCTCGGCTCTTGGGCACCTCGGCTCTGTTTCCATGTGGACACCTTACAATTTCTGCAACCCAAATGTGCAATATCTACATTCCATGAAAAATGGCGCAGGATATGTAAGCAAAATGCACTGGAAAAAAGGTAATTCAGTTTGCTGCAGCAAGATCAAAAAGAAAGAAAGACGGATGTTCTCTATAATGGATCTTCACGCCGAGACCGATGGTAATGGCGTGGAGAAACTGCTGTGGAATGGAATAAACAACGTTGAGGTGCAGGATAGATATATTCTGCCTCCCCATGAACGCCCCAACATGTCGCAGGTCTCTTATTCCGAGAGCATTCCAGTGGTGGATCTGAAACAGCTGGATGGCCCTAACAGAAGCACTATAATCCAACAAATCCGACGTGCATGTGAGGAAGATGGTTTTTTCCAGGTATAAGAACCTTCAATCCCCACTTAATTCTTCATATTTTTGCTTTTCAAGTTCAGTGTCATGAATATGGTTGGACCATCATATGATCAGATAGTGAACCATGGCGTGCCAGAGACGGTCATGAAAAACATGATGGGAGTCGCCAAAGAATTCTTCGAAATGCCTGTGGAAGATCGAGCATGCCTCTACTCAGAGGATCCAAAACAACTGTCTCGGCTTGCTACAAGCTTTAATATTCACAAAGATCAAGTTCTTAACTGGAGGGACTATCTAAGGCATCCGTGTCTTCCATTAGAAGAAGTCATCGGCTCTTGGCCTGAAAAACCTGCAGCCTATAGGTAGGTAATACCTATTTTTTTTGTATTTGCTTACACCATTTGTGAGTTCTCTAAACATATCGTTGTTACATAGATAACTGAGCTGCAAATAACTGGTCTGGCGTGATTAAACTTCAGCTTTTGTTACAGAGAAATTGCAGGCAACTACGCTGTGGAAGTGAGGGCACTGATATTAAGGCTGCTGGCCGCAATTTCTGAAGCTCTAGGACTCCACTCTGATTATTTGAATAATATATTTGGGAAACACAGACAGCTGTTGCTTATAAATTACTATCCTCCATGCCCAAACCCAGATATTACCCTTGGTTTACAAGGCCATTCAGACGCAGGTGGAATCACTCTTTTAATGCAAGGCGATGTCAGCGGTTTGCAAGTACTTAAAAAAGGAAAATGGGTTGCTGTAGAACCCATTAGTAATGGCTTTGTTGTCAATTTGGGAGATCAACTGGAGGTAATTACAGTTACAATTAGAAGAGATCCAATCATATATTTTTCCTTTAACATGTTATTCATGTGTTAATTGAAAGTTAATTTGTTTGAGATGAATAGGTGGTGAGCAATGGAAGATTCAGGAGTGTTGAGCACCGAGCGATAACGAACCCATCCAGTGCACGCATATCGATCCCTACATCTTATGGACCTTCAGAGGAGGCCTTTATTGCTCCTGCAGCGTCCCTTGTGGATGAACAGCATCCGGCAATGTACAGAGGGTACAACTATGGAGAATTCACCCACCTTTTCTTTACCCGGGGTTTGAAGGGAAAGACTGTGTTGGACCATTTCAAGATACGTCATCCAAATAATGAATAGAGTTATTTAACTCCCTCTACTTGTGCTTTTAGAATGGATATATATACCTTTTAGTATTAGTGGGATATGAGACTGCTAATTCTCAATATTCAGAATTAGTATTAGTGGGATATTAGACTGTTAATTCTCAATATTCAGAATGATGTGTGTAATATTTTGAAATAAACAATTTATGTAGTTGTGTTGAAAGGTGTTCTACAACTCAGTTTGAGGGAAATCTTGTAATTTTGTCAATATTATGTCTATCATAAATAATATTGCTAAGTATTAGGGAGATGTTATAACATTTGTTCCTAACAAAATAATATTGTAGAATGAGGAAGATTTTGTAAAGTTTGTTCTTAAGAAAATAACAATAAAAAATAAAAAATAAAATAAAAACCTAAAATTTAAACCAAGATCTATCAATCAAGAGGTATCAAATTTCTTGAGTGTAAATCTAAAAAAAGAAATACACCTCAAGAAATTGGATCCCTCTAGGTGATTAATTGATTGATAGATACTGATGTATAGAATTTGTCTTTCATATTAATTAAATCTAAAATTTGTATGTCATGTTAATTAAATCTTTAAACAATTTATGAAATGTATAAAATTTTCCAACAATGTTTATAGACAGTTTTTCATTAAAATTTTTGATTTAATTAACTTTCATGTTTTAATAGGGTGAATTAGCATATGTTAATCCCTTATTAATTACATGAAGTGTTTTTGATAGGGTGAATTAGCATAGATGATGTTTTACTTTTAAGATAGTTACAAGAATTTTTATATCCACTTCATGTTTGAAGTGTGTTTTTTTATATAATTACAGTAGATTTAATCACAAACTTTTCTCTTAACTTTAATACTTTACAAGTTTATTTTTATGTTATTAGAAATATCTTTATTTTCATATTTGAATAGATCACTTTTTGATATATAAATATTTATCAAAATCTCTTTATTATATAATAAAAATTTCTCATATAAAATGATAATATGTTTTATTCAATATTATAAAAGTATTAAAATAATTGAAATGATATAAATATTTATAATTATTATTTATTATATAAGTAAAAGTTTCTCGTATATGAATAATATTTTTATGGATTCAGTAGTAAAATTAATAAAATGATTTATATGTTTTTATTAATTGATTATTGTTTATGATACAAATTTACAATGTATATTACCTTCTAATATTACACATTTTATTAACATTTCTATCCATTATAAATGTTCAAATTTTATGTTTTAAAATAAACTAGATCATTATTTCACCTTTCGACCCCATTGTGGATTAGGCACTAGTATGAAGGCTGAATTATTGGCACTGTGGGCTTCTATTCGTCTGGCAAATCTTTTTAGCTTCCCAAGAATTAAGTTATTTGGCGATTCCAGGGTTACTATTAAATGGGTTTTGGGTGATTATAAGTTACAAATCATTTCATTGACTCAATGGTGCTGAGGATTAAGGCTGAGATGAACAAATTTATGGATTTTGAAATCAAACACATATATAGGGAACACAATCAACTGCTGATATTTTATCCAAACAAGCACTTTTTGGAGATGTTGGATATCTCATCTGGGAGGAATACTTTGAAGATGAGTTCCTTGATCATGGTTCTCTATTTTTCTTAGATTAGCTAGTTTTTGGGAGTTTTTTTGGCCAGATGTGATATTTGTTATTTTGTAATGGGTTTTCTATGTACTAATGAACATCCCTAAATGGATGATTGACTGGGTTGTTAGGTCATGTCTTGTAACACATGAAAGAATGTTGAGTGATCTGTGCTAGTCTATGGAACGATCCATCATGTACTATTTTTTTCAATATGAATACAAATAGTATGCTTTTTTCCGCTGAAAAAAAAAACAATTGTTTGCTTATTTAATTAGAAAATTATTAAACAAACTCTTATAGTCAATACTTTTTATTTAATATGTTTATAAATGAAAGTAAATATAATATAATATTGTCCAATTTCACTTTGTTTGCAAAGTAATTATACATATTTGGAAAAAAATATAATATAATATTTTTATCTTTCTCTTTATATATATTGTTTGGAAAAAAACATTTATTGATTTTTTGTTGGTAAAATCTCATTTTCTCAAAAGTTTTTCACCATAACTTCTTTATAACCTTCTTATGTATACTACTATTTAAAATATACAAATTCATATAACATGTAATCATACTATTATATGTGGTTATACTATTATCCATACAAATAATAAAACTTCACACTTCTTACCTTAACTATCTTATTTTACTTATATATAATATAATAAATCAATTATATATAAATATAATAAAAAACAATATTTAAATATATTTATTTATAATATTTAAAATTTAATAATAATAAATTATATATAAAATCTTATGGTATGCTTTCTAAAATAATATTATTTAAAATTTAATAATAGTAAATTATATATAAAATCTTATGATATGCTTCCTGAGCTTTGATTTAGAAAAATATAAATGCTTACTATAACTCCTTTGTATATATCAATTAAAAGATCTCAACGATAAACTTACTTTTTAGGTCGAATATGTTTTTTTTTGTTAACACTTTGAAATTTATGATGAAATGAAAATATGAAGATTTAGGAATATGAATATGGTTTTTGTTGTTAACACTTTGAAATTTATCATAAAATGTAAATTAGAAGATGTAGGAATCTGAAAAGTGAATTATAGAATCAAATAATAAGATGTTTTTAAATAATATTAAAAATAAAAGTATAGATATATAATATTAAAATTTTATTTTATAAAATGATGTTTAAATATATTTGATAAAATAATTTAGTTATAAATTTAAATCAATTATATCTAATTGTGTAGCAGTGAGGATAACACTACTTGGGGGTAGGGTTTCAGGGATTTTTTAGCACACTCTGCAACCCTAGGCAGAGATTACTGGTTTTGGGCGGCATTGTTTCTAAGTAACAAACAACTTGGAGTCACGTTAGCTTATCCGAGCTAACTTAGTACCAACCAAGTATAAAAACAAGTGGGAATTTGGCATACGTTTGTTATTTTTTACAGTCCCCCAAACTTGTCTTATCTCCGTTTTTTGTGGGTTCTGGTTTTTGTGGTGGGTTGGTGCTTTTTTGATATAATTTGTGTCATTGGCGGTTTGTGGTGGGGGCGGTTCTCACTTTCCCTACAGTATTTTTTGGCTTTGGCCGTGGTCACATTATGCCCTTTTGGCACCTGTCTATTCCAACTTTCTTACTAGTGGTTTGAGGTGACAGCTGCCGGTTCTACTGACCGATTCAGTTATTGATGGGACGTCAGGGTAATTACTTAGGTTTTCATTCTTCTCCGGATGGGTTAGAGGGTTTGCTCCCATTCTCCTGTGAGGAGAAGTGAGGGTTTCAGGGTGAGGTTGTTGGTGCTCTCTCGGATAATTGCCAAGATCCGGAAACCTTTTCCAAGACTCATACTAGATGGCTACATCGTTTTAAGGGTATCAAGGCTCGAAAGAGGTGGTTGGAAAAATCCCTTAAGGTTCGGGAAGGTCTGGCTAGTTTTCATATCCCACAGGAGACTAATCTGGCTCGTATCGAAATGTTAAGCATGCGGGCTATTGTTGGCCATTTGGAGTTTATGGCTGGGGATTAGAAGGAGTTGGTGGAGTGGGTTTGCAAGCATTGGATGCATGTTGTTGGGGACATGCTGAGAGTAATGAAATTGTTGAACGGATGGATTATGTTCATATTCTCCAAGCCGGAACATGTGGGGTTAATACTGAAGATATTTTGGTGCTTCAAAGAAGGCTCATTATGTCTGAAAAAGTGGCAGTTGGCTTTTGATCCTCTGAGGGAGAAGCGAAGTATTCGTCATTTATGGCTTCTCATTCCTGGGCTCCAATTGAGTTGTGGACTGAGAATATTCTAATTGGCATTGCTAACTCAATTGGGCAGTTTGTTCAGCTTGATAATTGCTCCCTTCATGGTTTTGATCATCAGGTTGCTAGGGTTATGGTGGAGTTTGAAATGGCCCGGGGCCTACCTACGGAGGTGGAATTAGTGTGGGGCTCTAGGGTTTGGATTCAGAGGCTGGATTACTTCAGGATTCCTTTTCGATGTCACATTTGTCAACATACGGGACATGTGCGCTCACACTGCCCGGAGATTAAAGTTGGGACTCATTGGATGCCGTCCTCCTCTCGGTCGGGGTCTTCTACCAACAATTCTTTGCGACAGGAGGTGTCTTCTGAAGGATTGCCTTCTCATTTGGGTAAGTCTTCACCTCGTTTAGGTACTCCTATTCCATTTATTCCTGAAGAAGACTTAATTTTGTCTTGCGATGCTGATGCTATTTAGATAAGAGACTCGCATTTGGGGATACTGTTCTCAATTTGGGGAATGATGGGGTTCTGAATCCTTTGATTCAAGGTCTATCCCTTTCTGCTAAGTCAAAAGCATGCCGAGGGATTTTTGGGGTGGGTTCTTTGCTGGAGGGTGGAATGGACCCTGTCTCTCCTTCTGTGGTTGGGAGAGGGGTTGGGAAAGTTGTTATGGAGTCAATTGTTGATTTGAGCAGTAGTGATACTATTTTGGATAGGTTTCTCATGGGGTGGATAGGGGTGTTTCGAGTCCTCTGGAACATGGGCCTTATACCTTTGGTGATGCTTCATTACTAGGGGAAGCTGTCTATTTAACTAATCTTGCTGATATTACCCCTCTTCATATTTTTATAAGAATCCTTCCAACAATCCGCTTGTGCAGTCTGTTAACTCTGCTCATTTCCAAAATGTTACTATTTGGAAATCTAGGAAGACTGGGCGGGTGGGGAAGGTTTCAGATTGTGATCGAAATCCTGTTCTCAAATTTGTTTTGGATAGGATTAACTCAGGGAAGGAGTTGATTGATCTGGAAATTCATCCTGTGGAGTCTGGTGGGGTTCATGATTTTAGATTTGAGACTGGAGGGGATTTCGTAGGTAAGGAGATGGTTGATACTTCTGTCAGTTTTGGGGGCCTTAGAGCATATAACCCCCGTGATAATGTTTCTTAATGTCTATTTGTTATCTTAACATTTGAGGGTTGGGGAGTGCTGTGCAAGTTAGGGCACTCTCAAACTTAGTTTCTACAACTTGTCCTAGCATTCTTTTACTGCAGGAGACTATGTGTGATGATGTTTCTGCTATTTCTAGAGTCGCGGGGTTTCTTACTGGTTGGGAACTTTCAGCTGTTGGGTTGAATGGGATGTCTGGGGGTCTGTTGGTGGCTTGGGATCCCTGGATCTAGTATTTTTCAGTGTTTAAGACTCCTTGGGGCATTTTGATGGAGGGTGTAATGTCCCCATTCAAATAAGTGCATAGTAAGACAATCCCATCAATCCTACTAGTTTCCTAGGTTGGATGGGCACATGTGGGATGGTAATAAGGAAGCTAATAAATGATATTTAAACATTAGAAGGGTTCAAGCATTTAATAAATATGATGAATAAATAAATTCAAGAGAAATTCTAGGTGGCAAGTGGTTTTGGAGACATATGGAGGTGGTGGGACCCACACTAGCTTGATTTTTCAATGACACATGGCAGCTCTCTCTTTCCAATTCGAATTCATGGGAAGGTGAACACTCTTGGGTGAGTTGGTAAGTCATAACACATGGCATGGAGCATATTAGGTCGAAATGGGATGGAATAGTAACCTCCATGGGAGAGGAAGAGTCAAATTGGAGACTAGTGGACACTTGGGCTAGATTCCCTATTTTTATGACAACAATACTGAAGCATCTATGAGATTTATGACAAAATTCAGACCTGACTTCTTACACTTGACCATTATGACATGTCAGCCCCAAAAATAGGCTCAAGGAAGGCGCTCATGGAGTTGGGGGAATCTAAAGAGACTCAACTTCGAATTTGGGAGAAGATGGAAGGTTGGAACTAGGAGACAAGTGGCAAATGATGAATATTTTCTAAATGGAAAATTATTGAATCTATTGAGAGGATTTCGACCCCTTGAAGGATAATGTTGGTTATAAAATGTAGAAATCAAGTATGAGAATGGATTTTGATGATTTGAGAAAAATTGCATTTGTGAAGAGAGAACTAGTGGATGACTAGTTTCTTGCCTTAGCCAATTTCGAGGGTGAAAGATTCCCATCCAAGTTGGTATTTGGAGAGGACACTCAGGTCTTTCATGGTGCTTTAATGGAGTTTTATTTGCAGGTAGCATCTATAGAAAGTTTCATGGTTTGGTTTAGTGCATCACTTTCTCTCCACCATTTCCAATTTTGAAGGCATATTCGGGCTCCTTGAGGGATTGCGCTTTGGGTGAGATCTTGCACTCATTAGGAGAGCTTCATATGATATTTTTCTGATTGTAATAGATTCATATCCTCTGTTCTTCATATTCAGAAACTCTCAGGTTGAAATACCCATTGAATGTATGCAAAATTATTGATTAATGAGCAAACGATGTCCATTTCCCCAATGCTTTGATGTATGACACTATAAGGTTGATTATTTCGAATGGATGGATGATTCTCTGATATATTTGTGATTCATATACTGCCATGGATATATTATACAAGTTTCATGTACTATACTTGAGCATTTGAATCATTTTTACTCAGTTTGTTTGTATTGAGAGGTGAAATAGTGCCATTTCACCAAGGGTCGGATTGGGGGTTTTTGCTGTTGAATGTGAGAGAGTTAGAACAATAGTAAAAATCAATTAATGGTGCATATGAGACCTTAATCACATAATTAACACATTACATACCTCTTTTCATAAATTCGTGGGAGTTTGGAGGCATTTGGAAGGCCATTTGCAGTGTTACCCCGAGGGGATTTGATGCACAAATTACTAGTCAAAATTACATATATTGATCAGAATACAAATCAAGTTTGCAGCAGTATTTGGAGGGCCATAAAACATCCTTGAACCTAATATTCAAGTCTAAATACCATTCATACACTCCTATAGAATATTTGGGAGCATTTGGGTTGATTTGGAGGTCAAAACAGTAAAAGTAGTTAAAGGTCGAAATTGGGGAAAAAGTGGAAAAATTGGCATTTTAATAATATTTTGAAAAAGGGTCATTACAGAGGGGTCCTGTAGATCTTCATACTTGCAGGTTTCTATCCTTAACTGTTATGCCCCATATAAAGAAAGAGAAGCGTTTTGGTAGGAACTTCAATCTTCTGGATTTTAAAGCAGGATAATATTATGATTGCGGGGGATCTTAATTTGACTAGATTGGCACAGGAAGTTTGGGGTGTGAATGAAAAACTGAATGTTTTGGCTAACTTCTTTTCTGAGTTTTTCATCAAAAATAATTTGATTGATGTCTGTACAGGTGCCTATGCCTCGACCTGGTCAAATGGTAGAGGCGGGATTGATGGCATTCATAAGAGACTGGATAAATTTTTGGTTAATGTTACTCTTCTGGAATCTTGTAATAGATATAGATCTTGGGTGGGTGATTCAAAAATTTCAGAGCACTGGCCTATCTTTGTACAATTGGAGGATACTGTTACGAGGTACAATTATCCCTTCAAGTTCGATTCCTCTTGGTTATCTAATGCGGATTTTGAACACTTTGTCAGGGATGTTTGGTTAAAGATTAAGAGTGAAGATGATTTAAATCCTGTCGACCTTTTCTGCTCTAAGTTAAAAGTTTTGAAAGGTAAGGTTTCCAATTGGATTCATCTAAAGAAACAGTTGGACCGGCGGAATCAGGTTGAACTGGAGAAACAGTTGCAGAAGCTTTATTTGCTCAATGTGGAGGTGCCTTTAGATTGCAATGGAATGGTGCTTCTTAAGAATATGGAAGCAGAAAAAGAAAGAATTTACTTGACCGAGGAGAAGGAATGGTGGTTGAAAAGTAAGGCCTTATGGGTGAATTATGGGGATAAAAATACTAGGTTCTTCCATACCTTTGCCTCTGCAGGGAGGAAAAATAATACCATCTAGAAATTATTAGATGAGGAAGGGATTGGAGTTGTAGGTTTACAAGATCTTCAAGCACAGGCTAAAAAACATTTTAGCTTGGTTTATTCAGATGATAGAAGTTGTGATTTACTTTCACAACTCCAAGTGGCAAGACTTTATCCCAAATTCATTAATACTAAAGAAGCTGAGATATTATGTTTGGAGGTTACTTTTGTTGAGGTGGAAAGAACCCTGAAACTTTTTTCTAAAGAGAAAAGTCCAAGGCCTGATGGCTGGACTGTTGAGCTTTTTCTACATTTTCTTGATATCATGGGTGAGGATATTGTTAAGATGGTTGAGTATACTAGATGTCAGGGGTATATCTCTAGGGCCTTGAATTCCACTTTCATCACTCTTATCTCTAAGGTCAATGACCCTAAGACTTATGGTGATTTTAGACCCATTACGCTGTGCAATCTAGCAAATAAAATTGTTTCTAAAATGATTGCAGGTCAAATAAAGCCTATTTTCTCAAAATTTATATGTAATGTCCCCATCTTAACCCTATTGCATTAATATTGTAAATGATGTAAATATTGTTATTTAGTCATGGCGAGGAGCTCAAGGCCAAGGCCCCACCATTGATCTATCGTTTTATGTATCGGCAATTAGAATAGATGCATATGGTTCTTGTGCTAGCCGTGCACAATGTAAATCCGGACACCATGTAAATATGCAATTTTAATGAAAAACCCACAACCAGCTATGCAATGCAACAAAGAGATGGGGCATGATCTTACAAGGAATAGGGAGGAAAAATAACCAAACCCTTGAGCCAATGGAGTCAATCCATGTGTCAATGAGAAAACCCATGAGATCCCAACTACCCATTTTGGCTTATGCCCCAATCATTAAATTCTTCCCAGAGTTGGTTTAGGCAGTTAATGCCTTGGGAATGATGAGGTATGGCAGCCAATTTCGGGTATGGGCAAGCCATCAATCTGGGAATTTGAATTTTGGCTTGCAAGGCAAGAAATCACCCACGTTTTGCCTTCCCAAGCCATTCGGGGACCACAGTCTTTCCTCTCTCACGCAGCCTAGGGCTAACTGGGGTTTTCCTTCACGTTTTCACCATTCTCTGCATTCTTCCATGCCTGGGAACTTGTTTTTGGTTAGCATAGTGGCTGGGAGAAGAGAACCACGATTTTCTAGGGGTTTATAGAGGTCATTTTTGCCCCAAAATGCCCATGGACGTTTTTCTGTAAACGATTATGCTCCTGGGGTTGTTTTCCCCATTTTCCAATTTTTCGTTTTGGGCATTCCCATGTTTTCTGAACTGGTGGAATTCCCATCGTTGGGCATCCTACTGCAAAAATGCCCAGCACTTGCATTTCTAGCTGTTATGTCCCTCCCTGTTTAGTTTGAACCTGTGAGCAAGAGATTCAGGAGTGGAAGAGGACAGATTTGGCTTGATGAGCCCAATGAAGTATCCATAGCTCAATGGTTGAGCCACTGGCCTAGTAATTCACTTCTGCCCCTCTCTTAGCAGCCTGATAAATCCAACTGCTGATTGGCTTGGCTGATTCTGGTGTATCCTTGGCTATGTGAGAGCCTGTTTTCCCCTTTTTCCTTGTGGATATCATGCCCAGCTCGGGGGTGGCAGTGGTGCTGAGAGATTAGGGAGCACACTGGCCTACGGTTGGGTGGAACGTTGTAGAAACATAGATGGTTTCTCAGGGATTACT